>CM028678.1:13727500-14105000 GCA_016760335.1 Gastrodia elata | reverse complement strand
ACACACACTTGTATACATATATAAACTCACACATATACTAATCTCTATATGTGTGTGTTTGTGTGTGTTTGTGTGTGTTTGTGTGTGTTTGTGTGTGTGTGTATGTGTATTATGTGTGTTTGTATTTTTGTGTGTGTGTGTGTGTGTGTTGGGTAAACATACTCATAACTTTATACAAATATAGAGACACAAACACACATCCAAATGCACACACATAGAGGTTAGTATATATATATGTGTGTGTGTTGGGTATACATACTCACAACCGTATATAAATATATGAACACACACACATACAAACACACACACACACACACACACACACACACACACAGATTAGGGTGTGCGTGTGTGTATGTGTGTGTGTGTTAGATATACAAACTCAAATCTCTATATAAATATACAGTTGTGTGTGTGTCTATATACTAGTACCCAACACACACACATAATATATAACACATACATGTGTCTATATACCAATACACAACACATACACACACGCACAAAGTTCAAGGAATGTGTAGCACAAAATCACATCTATATATATATACGGTGGTGTGAGTGTGTGTGAGTATCTATATATATATGGTTGTGAGTATGTATAAAAATTGCAATAAGCTAAGGTAGGAATGAATGGAAACTTAAGAGATTAAAATTGCAAAAATACCTGATGCAGTCTTATTAAAATTGCTTACTCGATAGACAAGTGGGTAGTTAGGCAGATAACTTCACTGCTAGGGCACTTGACCCCTAAAAGGTTCTTCTTAATTATCTTCAACCAATTGGGTGCTTTAATGGTTGAAGCAAATCTGTTGAACGTTAAGGGATTGAGTCAGAGAAAAGCATGGAGGAATCCATCCACAGCTGAACTAGATGCTGCTTGAAGATTAACATGGATGATTTGGGGACTCAATGAATTAATTGTTCTCTGATCTATTCGATTATACAATTCCACCAAGTTCTTCATTGCCTCCTTCAAATTTCTAGATCTCATCGGAAAATGAAGAAGAGTTGGATTAGGCAAAAGTTTGAATGGTAATAGATAAGGGAATTTGATAGAAGGATCTAAAGCGATTGATCTATATATAAAATACTATTCGTTGTCGCTTAAGTTATCACTAAAGTGAGTTTACTATCCAAGCTATTAATGCACAAACTTTACCTTTATGTGTTTGCCGATATATTTGGAATGATAATATTCTTAAATATTTATTTTTTCCTTTTCTTTTGACCTATTCTAATATCGAATAGAATAATCCCAATATTAGATCAGGAACCCAATCTAATATTAGGTTCTACTATAGTATTTAATACTATATTAGTATGTCTTAACCCACTACTAGGTAAAGAGGAAAACTAGATGCATAATACTAAGTAATATAAACATTCCAACCACCCAAAAAAGAACATAACATATCACATAATAGTAAAGTAAAATATACATAATTAATTAAAGCTATACAACATTTGATGTAATGACACTCATTCTCAATAGATGAAAGAATAAAAGAAAGATATCAAAAAGTAAAAGTCTTCAGACTGATACTACTGGATCTAATTTACCTCAGGTACAAGATCTGCTCCAAGCTCCTGATCTACCATATTTGATAATTAATACGGTAGGGCGCAGCCATTAAAAGAAAAATAAGTAATTAGATTTAATAATTCCAAGTACATTGTAGAGAAACTAATCCATTATTAAGTTAAGTGGGCATCACATTAGTCATTTACAATTGTTATTTAGGCAGAGTTCAAGGCAAAAAAAAAGGGAAAGTAAACTAAGTAAAGTAAATGACTATAAGAAATAATCAAACATGCTATAAAGAAGTAAAAGAGGAAAGATGGTATAACCTGTATCATTTATGTAAGGAAAAATAGGTATAGCTATACTAATAAGAACAATAAGAAAATTTATTCAAATGAATATATGCTAAGTAAAATAAAAGAAAAGCAGTGTAAGCATTAATGTAAGTAAGTAACAAGATACACTGTAAGTAAGAAAGGATCTATAAATACAGGTGAACCAGTAATATGTGCAAGTACAAAGATTTTCAATCTCAAGGGCTGAATGGAATGATAAACTAGTCATAAAGGATTGAGTAAACATAGTCAAAAGATTATGAAAAAGTATCCACAATCATGATGATTATGAGAAAATTAAGAAGAATCATAAAGGACTATAATATGCTCTGTTATTTATCTTGTAATTTTGTTTTATGGGCGTAGAAATAAGTGAGGGGTCAAGCACGTATACTTAACCCAAGTAAGGGAGATTTCCTATAACACACACATTCCCCCTCTAAAACATGTCAAGTCACCTTATTACACCATTTTCTACCCTGGCATAGTTTATTATATGCAACCCCAAGTAAATGTTATAAGTTTATTTTATGCATAATATTTTTGTGAATGTATTTAAGGATTTAGTCTCAATGCATTGCACATTCAAGGATGTTCAAAGTAATTGTAAATCATGCAATATCCATTATTATCTAATTTGGTTATCTATACTATGATTTGAGCTAATCAAGCTCCCATTTGATTTAGACATTCATCAAATGTCTTCATATATTGATACAATAATAAAATACTCTTTAACATGAGGTTTGAAAATAATGATTTGATTATGGTCTTAATTATGTGATAAAATAATTTATAAATATAACTAAATTATTACAAACAACATCCTATCCTATTACTAACACTATATTTGTCTAAACTATCAACCAACACTTCTACTATATAAAAATACTCTAGCATAAATACAAAATATTTCACTATTACACTACTTAAGTTATTAGAATCCTATGAGTTAGATTACTTGAATGTTCAACTATATGATTTTATAGTCACTAAGCTTAATATCTCACTCTACTAAAGGTATTGGGTTCTCTTAACTTATACTATACAAGCACTTAAGTTAATACTCTCTTATAAGTATTATATTTTAATTACGTTATGGAGGTTCTATGCTTAAAAAGCTTCACTCACCTAATTAATTAAATTGTTGGCCTTAGATATGACACTAGTAGGATAATACAAATTTAATCTTAGATTTAATAGTTTTAAGAAGCTTATGGTCTAATAATGCAAGACTAAAAGAATAATATTACTTGAGTTATTATTATCTAACATCACCTCACATTAAGTTACTTATTCTGACATTATAGTTATTCTCTTAAATCTTAATGTTACAAACCTTATTATTATATTTACTAAGATCTTATGTTTAGTTCCAATACTAAGCACTTAAAGGACTCTAAGCCTTTTAGTACCTAAGGAACTATCTAGCTTTAACTTTAATATTAATCATTTTAAAGGGTTCTAAATCTAATAATATTTCATCTTAATTAATTTTAAGATTTCAAGTTTAATTAATATGAACACTAAATCCAAGATCTTACTATGATAGTTAAAAATTAAGGGATTCCAAATCTAACTCTTATTTTCAAATTACTAAGCTTAGATAGGTACCAATAGATCACTAAAAGGTTGGCATAGGAGTTCTTCTAACCTTAATTTCACTAAGGGATTCTTAGGATTGGGAGATTTTAGTCAATAACCCAATAAATTGGAGAACTATAATCTAATTCAATCTTCTGGTAAGGTGCTTAAGTGGAGATTCTCTAACAACTGGCTCCTAGTCTTACACAAAGTTACTAGGAGTCCTAAGGTTTAGCTAATTTATTAGGCTCACTACAATGGAACTAAAATACTTAATAGGGTGGCTAGGGTCAAGTCTATATTTATGGAAGGTAAGGCATAAGGTTAAGCCCAATTTATCCATTTATAAGGCTCACTAATGATTCATACTAACATAACGAGCTAACTAGTTCAATTTACCCTAAATTTTAGGACTACTACAGATCTCAAGTACTAAATCAAGCATTAGGATCATAGAAGATCAATTCACTTCTATGATGAGGCTCTAGCTTAGTTTACTATCATTGAACTAGGAGTAGGTTATTCATGGTATTTTCCTACTCAAAATTTCATTAAATGTTAAATTATGCCATAAGATAGGTTGTCTAAGAAGTTTAGCCTTTCGGAGGCCTAAACATGTAAAATCCTAAATTTGGGAATTTAATATTATTTTATTAAGGGTCAAAAAATCATATTTTCCATTTGATATCAAAATCACATAAATAGGGTGGCTAAAACTTTCTTATAGCATAGCGAGTAAAATGACACTAAGTTATGTCAAATCGAACATTAAATGGATAATTAAGGTTTTAATGACTTTTAATGACACTTAAGAGGTCATTAGCAAAATTTGCCATCAAATTAGAAATTTGACATTATATTATTGTTCTGCATACTCTTATGATCAGAATGGACTATTGGATCATTAAATTTGAATAAGAATTGACTAAATTTCAAATCTACAAAATTAGGGTAATCATTTAATTATTTAATTAATTAAAATAGTGATTAGCAAAATTAGCCATCGAACTAAAAATATAATGTCATATTACTATTTTACACATTTTTTGGTCACTTTGAGATATAACATCAATATGTTTGGATGTGTAAATTAAAAGTTACGAGGCCTTAAATATTCTACCATTTATAAATTATATAATTTAATTAGGCAGCCATTGTCAAACGACGTTCGCACGCAGCATGAGGATGCACGGCTGCACGATGCAGGCTCGGTTGGACTCGCAAAATGGTTCATTTGGGTCAGGCTGACCTGAGTCGAGCCCTGTCACGATGAGAGTCGAATACCTGGAGCTAGGGCATCAAAATTGCCCTTGCTCTGGTGGTCACCGGTGGCTGCCTGCATGCCGATCGAAAGGTAACCGTCACCAGAAACCACCTCTAGCTCTGGCACGGTGATGCCCTAGGGTTCTATTATGGACGCAACTGACGTTACTGCAGAGGACTGTTCACGTCCATTGATTTGAACTCAATCGAGCTATATTAGACTCGTTCAAACGCTTCTATCGTGATTGAAATAGGGTTTCGAAACCTAAATTTGGAAATTTCATAGTTAGATGAGGGTAATTTAGGAAGTTTCCCAGTTTGATTCATCGATAAGGGTTAAAACAAGTGTGGGATCACTCAGTTTGTTCGAATGTGATGAATGGAAGGAGAAATGATCACCAAATGAGAGGCCGCCAAGCTTAATCGTTCATCAAGTAGCGGTAGAATACGACATTGTGCGCTCTACCATGCATGATCGTACGTGGCAGAGACGAACAACAATGTGCACAAGCTTCACGATCATAATGATCACAAGACGGATGGTTGCGAGGAATCAAGCCGAACACGCTGTTAGGGTTAAGAAGAGGAATGCGGAAAATTAATTAATTTAAATAATTATTAATTAAAAGATTTTGAATTAATCAAAATTAAGTTATCAAACCAACTTTGAAAAATTCCAAAAATATTCCAATTAGCTAAATCAAGGGTGATGAACTCAAAAATGGTGTCAAATTTTTAATTAGAGATCAATTTAATTTTTTTAATTTTCTGAGCACTTAAAATATATTAGAATATTTGAAAAAAGTCAACAACTTCCAAAATTTCTCATAATATCACACCTAGCTAATTTGGAGGTGAGTAGTTTAATGGCAATCTTCTATTTTGATTTGGAGGTCAAATTAATTTAGGAAATTTCCTAAATATTCAAATTACCTCGAAATACTTGTCGAAAATACGATTTTCAAATCACACCAAATTGTAGGTGCTGGCTACTAATACTATTAGAAGTTTCCTGATGATGGTTTTAACCTTATTTAGATGTCTAAAACCAAGTACAAATAATCAGGATATTATATAAGCACAGCTCTTATCTGGGTTACCTCACTCAAATGCCTAGATAGCATTATTCTACTAGAGATGAGAATGTGCCATGCATTGCTTGCTAAATTTAGCATGACCCTTAGAATGTTGGCCACATTGCCACTCCAAATGGAAAAGCTTCTTGTGAGTGCGTGCATGACTTCCTTGGGATCAAAATTAAATTTTATATACTGAATGCAGGTGCAGGTGCCTACGGATTCCAATCCATAAAATTTTTCGACTTCCTGGAGTTCAAACTTTATGACTTTTCCTCCGACAAAAATGCTCCGCCATCGAGCGTTGATAACATTGACGTACACCTCTTGAATGTGGAGTGTATGGGTTACATCCTACTACCCCACCAGGTTTACCCATCCTTGGTTGATGATATTGGAAGGGTTCACCGAATAAGCTTCAGCAAATCCTCATTCAAGAATCAACTTCTTAGAGGTGATTAGTTGGAATGTTTGTTCAGCTCCTGAAGAGGTGAACCTCTTGTCATCGAAGCGCCCTCACAGTTAGAGAAGGCTGCTGCTACCTTGCTCACAGTATTTTTTGTTGCAAAAAGGCCATCTCTTCTGAATGCTTAAGGTTCTAGGGATTCAAGAAGGATAGAAAATTATTTGATATGCAAGTGAGTAGCTCTCCTTGCCATGCTATATAATGGCATTTCTAAAACTAAAGTATGCACCTACTTTTCACATATCCTCCTCCTATGAATCTACTTTTCACATATCCTCCTCCCAATGATTGGTCAAAAAGTTTCCATTTAGATCCATAAGTATTATTTAATAACCATCCATTGGGAAGACCAAAAGATGCAGCAGCCCTTTATCAGCTTTTTAACTAATTTCATTGAATACAGTGCGCTGCAACAGTTTTAGTCCATTAGAAATCTTCTTAAATTTTATTGCACAGTTGTTCAGATTCTTATGCCACATGCTATGGCATACTACAACGCACTATAGCACCTTGTAGGGTCTAAATGCATAATTCGAGTCTACCTTAACAGAGGCACACAGTAGCGCGCTACGGTGCGCAGCAGCATGATGTGTTGCACTATTTTTAAGAAATTTTAAATTTTCTCAAATCATTTAGTTGTTATATTATGTTACAAAATCTTTCTTTGACTAATTATCACTAACTAACTAACAAAATAAACTAAACTAGCCAAAAATTTTGGGTTCCTCTATTATGTTATAGAGACCATTCAGATCATCATGGACATTCAAATGGAGCTTCTGTGAGCCTTTGGGTGGTTCTGAGATGATTCAAAACAAGGTTGGAAGCTTGTCTACAACATAGGCACCATAGTGCGTCGTGGAATGTCGTAGTCATCATGGCACTAAGCACCCAAGAGGAAGGCATCGTAGCACGCCAAGGTAGCTAGTAGACCGAGACCAGGTCATTACAGTATTCCATGGTGGATGGAGTCCAAAGGGTTGGGCACTGTGGTGCACCATTGCTCACCCCAATGGAAACAGACAAAGACTATGGAAATACAACGTAACGTACCTTAGCGGCAAAGCGCCCAAGAACAGGGCGCTACAACGCACCCTAGTGCCTGGCTACCCTAGGATTATGCGCTACGATGCACCATAGCACCTAGCAAATTTCTACTCTGGTTCTGTTATTCCTCTCATCATTTCTTGATAGTTGGGATGAGCTGGTCATAGCCATCAATAATTTGCCAGGAAACGAATCATTCAAATTTGACGACAATGTTGGGCTAGTGCTAAATGAAGATGTGCGGAAGAGATCCCATGGGGATGCATCTACTTCAGGGCTAAATGCTGAAATTAAATGAAGACATGCAGACCGAAGTCATAATAGAAACATGTTTATGTCTAGATGAGGAAAATCAAGACATGGTAAAGTAAAACCAGATTGCTGAAACTGTGGTAAGGCCAAGAAATATTATCCTATCCTAAAAGAGTCATATAGTTAAAGCAAGGGTTATGTGCCCCACTATGAATTTCTTAGCTAAAGAAGATCAAGATGCATTGAACCTCTCACTTGTCAACATCAAGTCCTGGGTGGTAAACTCAGGTGCATCCTTTCATGCCACTCCTACTAGAGGTGCATTCAAGACTTTCACCAAGGGTGACATAGGTAAGTTATACCTTAGAGATGAAAAGGTATGTTATATCATAGGGAAAGGTGATGTGGATGTCCAGCTACCAAGAAATGCAGTTTGGAAGCTCAAAGAAGTTAGGCATGTGTCGTGTCTAAAGAGAAATCTCATATATGTTAGCCAATTAGCCAAGGAAATCTATAGCACATGCTTTATAGGAGACTCCTGGAAGGTTACCATGGGTGCACTCAATGTTGCATGAGAAAACATGGATGGTACACCTTGCCTGATCAATAAAGTGTATTCCATTATAGCTGTAGAACAGATAGATGCGGGTCTATTGCACTAGAGCCTTGGTCATATGAGGGAGAGGGGTTTGAAATCTCTATAGTTAAGGTGAAGGCTCCAAGGACATAAGTAAGTTGACTTATATTTCTGTGAAGACTGTGTGCTAGGCAGTTAGAATAAGGTTTCATTCTCCAAAGTTGGAAGAGAGTTGAGAGACAGAAAACTTGAATTGGTACATACAGACATATGGGAGCCAACTCCTACTTCTTTTATAGGTATAGATTTACTTTCTAAAACATAAATCTAACATGTTTAATATATTTAGAAAGTGGTTAGCTTTGGTGGAGAATGAGACATGGCTGAAGATTAAGTGCATGAGATCCAACAATGACAGCGAGTACTGTGACAAAGAGTTCAAGGAGTTCTTTTGCTACAAGTGATACTTGTATCAAAAGGCTTGCAGTAACAACATGGTGTTGAATATAGTGAGATCTTTGCCCCAATTTTGAAGATGATAGTTGAGGATTTTAGTCTAGAGTAAATGGATGTCAAAACTACATTTCTTCATGAGAGATGGAGGAGGAGCTGTATATAAGGGTTGCAATGCTCAAGATAAGGGAAAAGCTGAACTAGTGTGCTAGCTCAAGAAGAGCCTCTATAGCTTGAAGCTAACACCAGGGTAATGGTATAAGAGATTTGACAGGTTCATATATGAGTCTAGGTACAAGAAATGTCAGGCGGATCATTGTTGTTGCATAAATTACTGTAAGTTCTCCTATATTATCCAATTATTGAATGTGGATGATATGTTGATCGCAAGATCAACTGGAGGAGGTAATTATGCTGAAGAAGCAAATGTCAAAGGTATTTTACATGAAAGACTTGGGGCCGGCCAATCAAATTCTTGGGAAACGAATCGATAGGGAGAAAAGTGCGAGAATTTTGAAGCTTTCTCAAAAAGATTATGTTGTAAATGTGCTGAAAACTTTAAACATGAGTGAGGCAAAGCTAGTGGGTATTCCCCTAGTAATACATTTCAACTTATCAAAGAAATAGATACTGAAGTCTGATGAGAAGAAGAAACACATGCTAAAAGTTTTTTATGCTTCATCGATTGTCAACGTGATGTATGCAATGATCTGCACAATACTGGATATTGCCCATATAATGGGTGGGGTCAACATATTCATGGGAACTCAAAAAAACATCATTGGGACACATTTAAGTGGATATTAAAGTATTTGAAAGGTACAGTGGGCAAAGCACTTTGCTTTAGTTGATCTGACATTTCTCTATAAGGCTATGCAGACTCTAATCTTGTAGGAGATGTTGATAGTTGGAGGAGCACTACTAGATATATGTATACATTGGGAATTGCAACAGTTAGCTCAATCTCTAGGCTACAAAACACGGTTGCTCTCTCTACCACAGAGACGAAGTACGTCACCATCACTGAGGTGAGAAAAGAGATGATTTGGCTAAGAAGTTTTATGGTAGAATTGCGTAAGGATCAAGAGAATCTAAAGCTTTATAGCTTTATGGTAGAATTGGGTAAAGTTGGGCAAGTATCATGGGTTCATGCAATTACTCTTCTTCTCAACATCATGTCAAGTCAATTGGATTAATTTTCATTTCATAATCAAGGAAGTTAGTCTTCTCTAGTGGACATACTAAATGTACTTAATCTTATCTAGTGCTCTGAGTTGAACACTAAAAATGTTCAATACCAGCACATAGATAATTATGTGATGGTTAGCACATGAATTCATCTGTTACGTCTAAGTGGTAAAATCTATATTTTAAGTTGAGTATCCCATAAACTTGATTCCACCAATGGCTCACATGCATCTACTTTTGATTTTGCTAAGAAAATGAGCTACTATGCTAATTGAGCTTATGTCACATCACTCATAGCTGATAACGCTCTAAATCCTCACATAAATAAGGGTGAGTTGTGCAGATCCAAAGGTGGTTCTCAACTTACATGCATATACTCTTAATTTAGCTATGATAATAAGTTGCGAAGCTAAATGAGCTTATGTCACGTCACTCATAGCTTGACGTGCTCAACTATCTCACATAAATCAAGAGTGAACTATGGAGCTCATAAAATATTTTGTTAACTTTCATCATGGCTGAAATGATCAAGTACTTGTTCAAAGTTGTGCATGGGCTATTTTTGCATGATGAATGTTGTCATGGTCATTCGCAGCATTAACACTCAAATATGTACAACTTTTGGGCAAGGTGATCATTATGCTCAATGATATTTGCATTTAAATATTTGGATAAATATTTATATTTATAAAGATTCACCATTCTTCAATTTTTCATACAATTAAACATGCAAATATTTTATGATCTAATTAAATTTTCATTGATAAGTAGAGTTCAAGCATTACATTCATGGTTTTTACATGTTCTTGCCCAACCCTCCCCGAAGGGGGTTTAGGCTGTCATTAAAATATAAGTACAAGGAAAGGTATAAGAAATACTGAGTATTTGCACAACACAGTGTTACTACATTTTACCCTCAAATTTATTTAAAATACTATACTCACATATTACTTCATGTCAAACAAAAAAATATTTAATTTTCTATAAAATTACTAAACATCAATAAAGTATTCTGCTACAATCAAATTTTACTATATCAGGTTACTTTTCGCTTAGATTTCTCAAATTACCTCTTGCCAAACAACCCCTAAATGGAAAGCAAAAAAGCTAAGAAAATATACTTAATTAAGGGCCTATTTGGAAATACAAAAAAGTAGGGGTAAAATAATTAGATAATATGCAATTTAATTACAGTATAATTTGATTACTTTACTCTATTTGTATTTTTTTAATTTGGAATAAAGTAATGTGTAGAATAGTATTTTGAGTCATTTGTGGGAAAGATTACCCTCCTAAATATTTTTTTACAATTTTTTAGTATCTTCTCTTACAGCTTTTAAGGCCAATATTTTCTTCTCACTTTGAACGAATCGAACGAATCTTACAGATCTTATGGATAATGTTACGAATAAATCGAAGGAGAATGAATCGAATGACCTTTGTTGCCTGTGGGAATGAGCTGTGAATCATTGATCTATACAAAATATTTGACCTTTCGTCTAAGAAAGGCCTTCGAACCCTATTCGAATGTTCAACCTTTCATGCAATTTGACAATCTTCGTTCGAGCTTCGAACAATCCATGTGTGATTCTAATGATTCATGGAGAAGAATTGGAGCTTGGAACGTTGGATGAGAAAGTTCAAGTTTCCTTCGGCTTCTTCTTCATTGAACAGAAACGAAGCAAACCTGTGTTTTTGGCTCCTTCCTCTTCGAACTATAGATCGCAGATGAAGCTCCGCCTACATGGTTTATTTCATGTATATACTGTAAATATCGACCATATCGGCCGTAAAACAAATTACCGAAGGCTAATTATATCAAGATAAAACTTTTACCTAAGCATTTTACTTTTCCTCGCATTTTCTTAATGCCAAACGCATGAAATCCTAAATTCCAGGCAAATTTTTACTTTACACCACTTTTAACTCATGTTAAACAACCCCTAATTATTTTTTAGTATGTTTAAATAAATAAAATATAAAATATACAATGATTTAAGAAAAAATGAGGAAATTAACTATGGATATTCTTTTAATATCCCAAGTTGCATTAAGATCGATGGCATATCTATACTAAAACATAAAATTGAATGGTCTTGATGCACAACTTGTGAGTCTAAAGCCAAAATACAAATAGATCCCTTAATAAAGTGAGATCTAGATGGGTCTCCACCTCTACTTTGGAAACCCTTTTAGAAAGAAAGAAAGACATTGATGAAGCCATGCATATGAAAGAATTGTGCAAATCTCCCAACTCTAGATGTATAACTTTGGCAATTTTGGTTCCATATTTAGCCTAGAACTAGTCGAATCTTTGTAGTGGCACTTGTTATAGCACATGGCAGAAACATTGCAGACATGCTACCATTGATGGTTACTAATCAAAAACTAAAATTATCCAAGCACAAATAAAACAAAATAAAACCAATGAACAATCACAGCATAAACTACAACCATCCAAACACATGAAATTTTATGTGAAAAACTTGATGATGGGAAAAACCACTGAGCCACACCATACAAAAAAAACCACTATAAAATAAGATGACTAAGAAGTTACATAGAGCTTCACCTTCACTAGTACAAGAAGGACCTACCACTTACAATGCCTCCTAATCAACTTCTTCTCCACCAAAAACTTCCAACATGTTTCATTATATACTTAGGCTTCATTTGGACCCTAAATAACTCAAAATGCCCCCCAAGACACTTAGGGTAGCACCTAGATCCAAAGCAGATCTCTAGTGGGTGCAATAAGGAGTTGTAGAGCCCCAGTGTCAAACAGTGGGGTGCCAGGGTGAGCCTTAGCACCCAAACTCGATATGCAAGGCATTAAAGGATGCTACGCACCCAGACTATGTGCCACGGTGCGCCACAAAGCGTTACAATGCCTGACACTCACCAAGAAATTCTACAGGGTGCACCGGGCCACATTGTGGTTCCCGAACTTCTCCTGACTTGTCTCGGAACACCCGGAGACCTCTATGAAGCTCACCAGAGCTCTATTGGTGCCTCCATAATAATCTAAATGGTCTCCACATCCCCAAAATATATCACTTGGAGACTTATAGGGATCATCCTTTGTTAGCCTTAGATCTTCATTGTCTTCTTTCAACCTTATCGAGAATGTGGTGTGGCTCACGTCACTCTCTCATCACATGCTGAGGCCAACTGTAGCAGCACACAACTTCTATTTCTCCACTGTTACAGCTTTGTGAACATATCAGCAAGATTTTTTAAAGTGTGAATCTTTTCCAATCCTAGCTGACCTTCTTCCAACAGTATCCTAGTGCAATGGTACTGAAACTATATATGCTTCATTCTGGCATGAAATGCATCATTCCTTACAAGGTAAATTATGCTCATACTATCACTCTAGAGCTTTACATCCTTCTGCACCTTGCACAATTCTGCCATAAAGCTCTTCAACCAAATCTTCTCCTTACTCATCTTAGTAATGGCGACATACTCAACCTATGTGGTTGATAGAGCAACAATATCTCGTATCCTACAATTTTTGCTCAATGTTACACTTCCTATAGTGAACACATATTAGACCTACCAAAGCAAAGCATTTTATTTGTTGTTCCCTTCAAATATCTCAAAATCCACTTAACTGCATCCTAGTAGTGCTTCTCTAGATTTCCCATGAATCTACTGACCACTCCCACTACATGTATAATATTTGATATCATGTAAATCATCGTGTACATCAAGCTCCCAACCACTGAAGCATAAGGAACCTTCTACATGTGTTTCTTCTCCTCTTCAGTCTTAGGTATCTAATCCTTTGATAAGCTAAAATTACTTATTAGGGGAGTGCCCATTAGATTTGCCTTGCTCATGTTCAATTTGTTCAACACCTTTTCAACATATTCCTTTTGAAACAACTTTAAAATTCTTGCACTTCTCTCTCTGTTGATTCTCATTCCAAAAATTTGTTTGGCTAGTCCCAAGTCCTTCATGTCAAATTCCCATGATATTTTCTCCTTCAACATCTTAATCTCTTACATATTTGATCCTGTAATCAATATATCATCCACATACAATAAAAGATGATATAGGATGACTTACATTATCTCATATACAATAGTGATCTACATAGCACATCTTATACCCCATTTATGATATGAATCTGTCAAATCTTATGTACAATTACCTAGATGCTTATTTAAAGCCATAGAGACTCTTCTTGAGCTTACACACAAGCTCTACTTTTGTTTTTTCTTGAACTATGTACCCCTGTGGTTGCTGCATATACAATTCTTCTTCCAGCTCTCTATAAAGAAACACAGTATTTACATCCATTTGCTCTAAGTGCAAATCTTCAACTTCAACGATATTCAGCACTACCCTGATGGCAGTCATCTTCATAATCGAGTGAATATCTCACTGTAGTCAACTCCATGCCACTGCTGGAAGCTCTTTAATACAAGCCTCGCTTTGTAGAGATTTCTCCCATCTGGTTTTTTCTTTAGTTGATAAACCCTCTTATTCTGAAAGGCCTTCTTTCCAACAGGTAGTGCTACCAACTCCCATGTTCCATTTGACATGAGTTATGCTATTTCATTATTCATGGCAGCCTCCCACTTGATAAAATCATCCACTTAAAGTACTTCTTCAAAGCTTTCTAGTTCACCACCATCCATTAGTAATAGATAAAATAAAGAAGGAGAGTATCTATGCACCAGTCTAGTGACTCTTATGGATCTCCATGACATGGATGTTTATGGTTCAATCTGTCTGACACCCTTTTGAGCATCCTCATGTACATGCTTCTCTAGCTCAATATTGTCATCACTTCCATGTGCTAGGTCTCACTATTTGAAGTAGAGTTGGAATCAATATTAACTCCAAAATAGTCCTTATACTGAGGTAGCGCATCCAAAGAATATTATCAAAGGCCCAATACTAAGAGTCATGGCTAAAGTTCAAGGGAAAAATTTGAAGGTGGGCCCAATTATAAGAACCCAATCAAAAGCCTAATAAAGAGCCCAAATATTGGGCTTACCATTTATATTTTGTTTTTATTAATATTGTACATTTTTATTTATTAAGGTACATATTTGACCAGCCATGTTATGATGAAAATAATTAATGTAAGTAGTTGGAATTACTTCACTAGTTGCCAACTACCTATCTTTCCCTCAAAACTTTCCCTCCATATTTTCTCTCCAAAGCTTATTATAGGGCAAGAGACTTGTAGTGCATATAAATATGAGCTGAATTATAATATAATGAAGTAAGTAACTTGAATGATGGAATTTTGTGCTAAATAGCTCTCATATTGCTTGGTATTTGGTGGTGTCAAGTTTATTGCCTATCATTGGTGAGTTAGGTTATTACCTTATTTATTTTTTATTTTCTAACTATACTCATGCTCATAATCTCAAACCATCCACACATCTTCTCGAACATATTAAGTATCCTATAAAATTATTAAATCATTATCTAATCTCTCAAACACACTCAAAATGTCACCACAACCTTCACAGCCAAATCTAAAAATAGCCTGACCTAGACTTATTCCGTACCCCATGGCACTCATCTAAACACCACTAGTCATCTACTCCATATCCAAACTTGTAACAGCCCAAGGTTATTACCCGGTCGATTTGACCTAAATCTGATCGAATTAAGAGGAAACTCAAGATCCCAATGTAAGTCAAATAAGCATTTAATAAAAATATCCTTAGATAAAGCATAATGAGCAGATTTGCTACGTAAAATTAAGTGCAATTGGGATCCCAGATCGTCCTAGATAAATCTATGAAGTTTAAGCTTTAGAGACCAATAATAAGAAAATACAAATCAAAATTTAGAAAGTTTTTTATATTTAGGTTAAGCATCAAATAAAAATGTTATGTTTTAAGTTTCGCTAATTTTCGAGATCCCAATTTACCGTAGTGAATTTTCAAAGTTTTTTGCTTAAAAATTAATATAAAATAAAATACTCATCCAAATTCAGTAATTTTTGAATGTGTATGTTCATCTCATCGAGTTGCTCATTTCGATACCAAGTTTGTAATTTTTGGAGTTCAACTGACTATGAATCATGGCTCAAGAAATTTCAGCCATTCGATTTAAATCCAATGGCTGCATTGGATTAAGTTTTGGCTTTAAATGGATTCCTAAACAGTGTGAATCCTAATGAGTTGTCAAACCTAAATTTATTTTCTTTTTCTCAGCCAATTCCCCCTTATCTCTCCCAAGCAAGTTGCTCGACCTCCCCTCCAACTCTCAGCTTGGAGCCGAGAGGCTTCTGCTCGCCTCTCCCAAGAAAGAACATCTATCTTTTCTTTAAAGAAGTTGTGATCTTTTATTCTCACGTCCTTCCTCATATGCAGTGCTAATCGGCGATCCTCCTTTTCATCTTAATCGCAACCCCTCTTGCCGTACATCATGAGTGCAAGGGCATCGACTTAGTTCTTTCTCATTCGGTGTATGGCCTTGGCCGCATACCATCGATCCCATCTTCTTTTGATGAATGAGGTCATCAATTCTTATTTGTTGCTGGTCCGCTGTCAATTCCCTCAAGGTATTTTGCTATACCTAAGTAAGACTTAATATTAGCTTTATTAATCTAGTAAATTTAATTCCAATTAAGATTTATAGATTTTGTTGACTCCTTTTAGGAGAAATTCTATTAGTGATCCATAGAAATGATACTTATACCTTTTATTGTGCTATTGGATGATTCATTCTAGCATGTTTTAATGTGATGGAATCCATCATATTATCATTTGTCATTGTAAATAAACTTGGCATGAGTTCATGGTTTCCTTTATATCCTCTTATATTATTCAGCAAGCGACCCCTGTTGATTATTTATGATTTAGACTTGTCATGTTATTTATTCATTAAGAATATGCAAATCCTTCAATTTTATTATGGGAGATCTAGTATTAATATCTAGAATGAATACCCATGATATAATATTCATTGTTCTCAATGTTCACTTAATGGTAATCTTGAGTTTTTCTTAATAATTATATGGAATCATGTTCTTATACTTTCATCAATCTTCTATAAAAATAATCATCGTCAAGTCATTATATGCCATCTTGTAAATCCCTCTCTAGCATGAAGTAGTTTAGTTTTCTATCTTTAAGTATTGGAGAATGAATTGAGTGGAGTCCATGCTAATTTAAATTTAGCACCTCTTATCAAAATAATTACCAAGCAGTTGTATCTTGGCCAATTGTTACAGACGCTGAGAATTATGTTTCATCTCAATCAAAATATTAAGCTGCAAACTCAATTATCATTAAGGGTACATTAAGTTATTAGAAATTTATTGAGTTCTACATGTATTTAATTATGCAATTTTATTGAGCTCTATGTATAGTGCGTACACAACTTGCATAGATCTTAGCATTGTTAGTTATTGATTTGTATTTGAAAATCATGGCATTAGGACGTAGGAACCCTTTTGCTATTGTAGATTAATAATTACTACTTAGTGAATTTCTACTAAGCAGTATTATCACCTTATTTGGAAATCTCAAACATACAAACATGAATTAATACTAGAGTTAGTGAGTAATTATGTTAATTACCCTTGCATTAGGCATTCTTTGGTTAGTTACTTTAAGATCGATAGATGTCCAATTAAGGAGTTGACTTACTCCTTAGACAATAGTCATGTTCTAGAATAGAAGATTTCATTTTGACTCTTATCTCTTAAAGTTGCCTTTTTACCCTTAAAATTGAATTTTTTTAAGGGATTAAAGTTAATCGTGTAGAATATAGTGAACTCACTGATTTCTCCCATGATACAAAAATAAATAAAAGTTATAACTTATTTATTTCATTGAGTTTAATTAGATTTAATGGAACTCCCATTTAGATTAAACTTAAATATAATTTGAAATTGAATAAATTAGACATTAGATGCTTAGAATCCTAAGTTAAGGGACTTAAACCCCGTGTTGGAGTTTAGTCTCTTAACTTCTAATCTTGAAAATTTATATTAAGATTGGTTGTAGAAACAGAAAAGTATAAATTTAGGTCGATTGATTTATTCATTTAATTTTTTGTAGGCAGTACTGTTTGATTATGAATTAGAATTTATTATGTTCTATTGTTTAACTTTATAAGGCCAGTAAATTCAGGATTATACTTGATAGCTTGATATTGAAGATTCTAATCTTGTATTCTCTCAGAATAGATAGAATAAATTAAATTAGATAATAAATAATATCACAGATTTTAGTGTTGCTATATTACTTTGTATTGAATGCTTCACTTCCTTATTTTGAATCTTTATATTTATGATAAATCAGGTGAAACATAGGATATTTATTGAATATTTTATGTTAGTTATGAAAATTTCATAAGGCATATTTATAAATAATTAAGATAAAATAAAATAAATATGAAACAATGAATTATATAATATTTTATTTAGGATGTGTCCTACTTGGTCTGCCTCTATAGTGTTGTTGCACATATTTGAGATGATGAAGACCAGAAAAATTTCTCCTAGATGGCATATTTTCAATGAACTTGATGATCTGGGAAATTTCTCCGATATGGCATATTTTCAATGGACCTGATGATATGGGAAATTTCACCTAGATGGCATATTTGATATGAACCTGTTGGTCTGAGAAATTTCTACTAGATTCTTCAGAAGATTTACTTAGTGGCTAGATGAGCCACCATTTTTTGTTATGGCAAGTCTAAATAGGCATATGTTCATATGAGATAGTATTTTCATTCAGTTTGGTATTTTTTAGCATTTATGCAGTATTTCTGTATTTATAGTATTTTTAGCATTTATTTATGCATTCAGTAGTTTTTAATTTCATATGCAAGCATGTTAAGATGTTAGAGTTTTCAAATATGTTTATATTTCATTTTATTTATAAAATCTATGTGAGTAAAATTGATCATATTTACTTATGATGTTTCTTGTACTTAGTAGTTTCTCTTACATATTAATTGCTTAACCTATTCTACAGCTTTGGGTTGAGGTATGTTCTTTTATCTCACATGTTGATTAAACTATAAATATATGATTTATAGCTTTTGTCCTTTCATTTGATGCTTATTACTCCTAAAATACTTAGGATATTTGTCATATCTTAAATTTAATTATAATTGTATCCTTACTTAGACTTATAAAAATCTAACCAATTTTTCTCTTTTTTTTAGCTGTACCCTGTCATATATGTACATATGGCATATCAGGAATATAGGTCAAATCCAGTGCTTGAGCAGTAAACTTGATTGGATGTTAAAGTAAGGTGCGGCTCGCTGAAGAAAATATGCATTATATTTATTTTCCCGTATTTAATAAAAAATGTAATAAATGAAATTTTCTTATTTATTCGGCATTTACGATATTGTATGTGAATGGATAATATGAATTTTTACTGGTTTCCCTTTTCTTTTTTATCTGGACTACTATACTATATATTTTTCTAATATGATTCTGCTCACCTCATGATCAGTATCATGGATATACAAATTAATATATGCGGTGCAAATGACAACCACCACGTAATCCTAGTTTAGTTAGTGAGAACTTGAAGACAGTTAGGAGGTGGCCATCACAAAACTACACATCTTAAGTTACATATATTAATTTATTTCCAGCCCCTTAACCTACTAAAACCTCACCTATAAGAAGGGTATTTCAAATCAGCCCAAATTAGGCTCAATCTGCACTAGTCCTGATTTTCTTTTAGATAGTACACTATAAATCCATAACCAACCTACCATAAACTTCATAATTTATCCTTAGACATTACCATGCATATCCATTCAATATTTGAATATCTAATTCACCAATAAGGCAGCCCACTAGCATCATATTTTGGTATCAGAGCAAGGTTGGGAAAGCTGAAAAAATAAATAAAAAAATAAATAAAAGCATCTTGGCATGAGAAATAAACTTTGGTGAAATATTCTCCATAAACTTTTGAGTCATGCCAACAAGTGTAAGGTAAATTAATCCTTTTTATGACTAAATATTTTTCATATAAATTGTTTGGAAATTTGTCATATTACTTGCAAGTCCATATAGTGTGCATGAACTCTAATTAGTGAGCACCATTATATAGCCTAACAAATTTCCTTGTGTGAACATACCTTAACCATACACATGAGTGAAATAATGGAAAGTAAAGTTCCACTTAATAATAAAGCCTTTACCTTGATACGAACAAAAAATTATATGAACTTCTTTACTTTCTATGTTTGGTATTTGTGTTAATATTAGTTGTTTATTTTCCATCACTAAAATTAATTTATAATTCTTAATAAAATAAGGTTTTTAAATCTAAAAAAAAAATTACTTTTCTTTTCATTAAACTTGTATGCATAAGAATATATTGTATAAAATCTATTGTATTGCAAAGTTAAAAAGCGCATTATCAAAAAGGCGTAAACAGCCTAAGGAGAGCTTGGGACGTAAGTGGCCAAGTGCCCCCCCCTCCTCACCTGGAAGTTCTTTTAACTTACAATTCACATTATTTTCATATTTTTATTTTCTATTTCACCTTCTCACATTTAGCATTTTTTCTTATTTCCTCATATTTTTATACTTAAAAAAAAAAGCACCAAGTCAATGTCCTAAGACCAATTCAAGAACTTGACCAAGATAGTAGATTCCTTAGATCTTAGGATTCATGAACATGAAATAAATACTATGAAATTATAAGAGCAAAATAAAACTCAAGTGCAAGATATTAAAGATCAAATACAAATCATCTTAAATATCTTGCAAAATAAAAAAAATTATGCTCCACATCCTATCTATAATCATAATGCACCTTTGGAAAATAATGGCTCATACATAGATGCTAGTGATTACTAACCCATACTCCACCACCTCACCAACCTCATCAATGACAACTAAACCCTAAGAAATGAGGAAGGAGAGACCACCAATGAGTTGTTAATAGTTTTAAAGATCCCTCTATGAGAGTTAAAGTTGAATCTCCAATTTATGATGGCACACATTATCCATACAAATTCTTATATTTCTTAACCCAAATGAATGACTTCTTTTATTGGTAAATGATGGATGATTATCAACGAGTTTCTTTTGCTAAGATGAAATTAATTGGTCATGCTAAGATTTATTGGACAAATATTTCAGCAAAAGAATAAAGGTTAGGAAGGACAAATCTTACTTGAATAGAAATGAAAGAAATGCTTTAGTCAAAATATTATCCTCAACATCATAATAAAAAGTTACATGGACAATTGCTGACTCTAAGGCTAGGCTCTCTTTATGTAACAAAATACTTAAATACTTTTAAGGATCTAATTTAGAGGACCAATTGTGGGGAAAATGATTGGCAAACTATAAATACATTTGTTAATGGTCTTAGAATGGAAATTAAAAAATGTGGTTGGACTTTTTGATCCCCAAACCTTAGAAGAGACTTTCCATTATGCTCTACTTGTTGAACAACAAAAGAAGTTAACTCATATAATACAAACTAGAGCTCAAGTAACTTATAATTCAAATCTAAAGCCAACTACCAGACCCATTCCACCCTTTAGCAAATACTATCCACTCAAAGTTTTTCTGAGGGGAGCTCTAAAAACATTAAAGATATGATTTGTTTCAAATATCACAAGAGAGGCCACATGCAGAACCAATGTAAGGCACAAATCTTACTGTTACAAAAGTTCATAACCCTATAGATGAAACCTTTGAAGAAGTTTATGATGATACCCCATTATCAGATGAAGAATTTGTGGACCATCCTCAAATTAATGTGATGAGATGGCTTACATTTGCTAAGAATGATGAAGAACATTGGAGGAGAAGGAATATTTTTAGCATGTATGTTATTTGCAATGAGCGAAGGTGTATGTTAGTTATTAATGGGGGTAGTGCAATGAATGTTATCTCTATTAATGCTATATCAAGAGCTAATTTAAAAACTGAAACCCCCAACCCTTTCATGTTAGTTAGGTTAACCATACTTTGCTTCCCATCACTAGTCATTGTTTAGTTCCTATCAAAATTGGTAGTTATGCGAATAAAATTTGGTGTGATGTGCTCCCTATGGATATTGTTCATATTCTACTTGGGCAACCATGGCTTTATGACTTGAGTGTAATTCATTATGGTAGTGAGAACACATATGTTCTTAAATATAACAATAAAACCATTAATCATTTGCTAGTTAGACTACTATAGAAGATACCATTTATAGCACCACATAAACCAACATCTGATCTCCAACCAAAACCCACTATCAAGAAAGGAGCGAAGCTTCAACTGATTGTGACAAGGCATCCTATGCATAATCCTAGTTCTTGCTTATTTACTCATTCTTCTTCTAAGTTTGATGTAAGCTCAATGGGATTTAGAACCTTCAGAAAAGAATTTCTTGATCCAACCAATGTTCACCTATTGCATATAAATGAAGTTAACTTAAACATCAATGAGATTCTCATTCCTAAAGAGGTTTTACCTCTCAATTCTAAATTTAAGGAAATTGCTCTAGAGAAACTCCCAAATGAATTGCCACCACTTCGATCCATCCAACATACTATAGACTTAGTTCTAGGTTCACAACTTCCAAACCATCCTCATTATAGAATGAACCACACTGAACAAGCCAAAATTAAAAGACAAGTCACTGAGTTACTTGAGAAAGGATTTATACAAGATAGTCTTTATCCTTGTGTGGTCCCTACCCTAATAACTCCTAAGAAGGATGGAACATGGAGAATGTGCATCGATAGTCGAGCTATCAATAAAATCACTATCAAATATTGATTCCCCATTCCCCAATTAGATGACATGTTAAACTTAATCTCAAGAGCAAACTTCTTTTCTTATCTTGATTTGAAAAGTGGGTCTCATCAAATTATAATTAGAACTAGAGAGGAATGGAAAATAGCTTTCAAGGTCCCTTATGGACTATATGAATGGTTGGTCATTCCATTTGAACTTTCGAATGCACTAGTACATTTATGACAATGATGAACACTATTCTTAAGCCATTTATAGGAAACTTTTAGGTGGTATATTTTGATGTTATATTAATTTTTAGCCCAAAAAAGTTGACCACCTTAATCATCTTAGAAAATTTTTTGACCATTAATACAGAGAAGTTATACATTAATTTTTAAAAATGTTTATTCTTACAAACTGAGGTGATATTCTTAAGTTTTATCATTTCACCTGAAGGATTAAAACCTGATCCAACCAAAGTTTAAGGCAATCATGGAGTTGCCAACTCTTAAACATTTTACTGAAGTAATGTGTTTTCATAGCCTAGCAACATTCTATAGGCGATCCATAAGAAACTTTAGTGCTGTTGTAGCACCAATCACTAATATATTGAAGTTAGACAAATTTTGTCGGACCTCAAATGCCCAAAATGCTTTAAGTCAAATTAAAGTTTTAATGACATCAGCATCAGTCCTTCGACTCCCTGATTTTTCTAAAACCTATAAAGTGACTAATGATGCATCTTGAATGGGAATTGGAGGAGTTTTAAGTCAAGAAAATCATCATGTTGCTTTCTTTAGTGAGAAGTTGAATGATGCAAAGCAATGATACTCAAAATATGATAAGGAATTGTATGCTGTCATTCAGTCATTAAGGCAATGGAGACATTATCTCTTACACAATGACTTTGTTCTTCACTCAGACCATCATGCCCTTAAATTTATCAATACTCAATGAAAGTTAAAGCATAGACATTCCAAATGGGTTGAGTTTCTCCAAGACCATTCATTTGTCCATAAACATAAACCAAGAATTGAAAACGAACATGCTAACGCATTATCAAGGGTGGCAATAACCATCTCCTATTTAGAATTCAAAATTTTTGGATTTGAACGAATTTGAGATGAGTACCCAGTGTGCCTGAACTCTTATCTGATTTATGTGGAGCACTTGGACAAGCCTCGAACCTTAAATGCAACATATTCTGTGATGGTATCTTTATCGAGGAAAGAAACTTTGCATTCCAGGTCTTCGCATAGGGACTTCTTAACTTTTGAACTGCACTTAGGAGGAATTTCTGGTCATTTTGGAAAGGATAAAACAATATCCTTGATGGATAATAGATTTTTATGGCTATTCCCTAAAAAGAGATTCAAAAAATAGTAGCTCAATGTTTAACTTACAAATAGGCTACAGCTACAAAACAAAAATCTGGCCAATACACGGCATTGCTAGTTCCTCATAGGCCTTGGAAAGATTTATCAATGGATTTTATTCTTGGACTACCTCGAACAGCTCGTGGTCATGATAGCATATTTGTGCTTGTTGATAGATTTTTTAAGATGGCCCATTTCATACCTTGCTCAAAAACTAATGAAGCCTCCCGTACTGCAAAATTATTCTTTTAGGAAATTGTGCGATTGCATGGCCTTCCTTCAACTATTATATCAGATCAGGATGTTAGGTTTGTCTCAAACTTTTGGAAGACCTTTATGGAAACTTCTTGGGAAAAATTTGAAATTTTCATCAACTTTTCATCCCCAAATGGATGGTCAAACTGAAGTTGTCAATCCAAGCTTAGGAAACTTACTTAGGTGTCTTAATGGAAAAAGCTTATGTAATTGGATCTTACATTTATCTACTACAGAATTTGCGTATAATAGTAGTACTTCCCGAACAACCAAAACATCTCCATTTGAACTGTTGTATGGCCAAAATCCAAAACGAGCGAGTGATGCTACCAATCTTTCTTCTCATGCATTTTCTGATTCACAATTCACATTTGCCAAGGATTTTCAAAGCTTTCGTGATTCTATAAGATAATAAATCACTTTTAAGTAATGAAAAATATGCATCTAAGGCAAAATTATAATAAATAAACTAAAGAATTTAAAGAAGGTGATTATATTTTAGTTCGCATCCACTCTGAGTGATATAATAATACCAAATATAAGAAATTACATACAAGAGCTTGTGGCCCCATAAAAATTCTTAGGAAAATTGAATCTAATGCTTATCATTATTATTTTCCTAATGATATAATAATTCATCCTATTATTAATATTGAAGATATTTTATCATATGAAGGAGTTAACAAACCTCCACTTGCGTAGTCTTACATTTTAGTAGGAGATATAGTTCACCACATGAAAACTCATTTCTATTTAGACATTAACTACATCATCACTAAGGATGCTCCAAATGATCAAAATGAAGAGCATCCTTTTCTTATTTGTTGGAAGAATAAGTCGCTTACAGAAGACACATGGCTAACACGTACTAATTTGGAAGCTCTAGACCCACAATTAGTAGAAAATTACTTGGATTTTAATTCTTCAGTGCAGAGTTCAATTGGGCTAACAATAGTTGATGTAGCACATCTGAAGGATATTTTCAAAGGCCTAACAACAAGTGCCATGGCTAAAGTTCAAGAGAAAAATTAGAAGGTGGGCCCAATTACAAGAGCCCAATCAAAAGCTCAATAATAGCCCAAATATTAGGCTTACCATTTGTATTTTGTTTTAATTAATATTATACTTTTTTATTTATTAAGGCACATGTTTAGTCAGCCTGTCATGAGAAAAATATTTAATGCAAGTAGTTAGACTTACTCCCTCACTAATTGCCAACTACCCATCTTTACCTCTAAAATTTCTCTCTTTATTTTCTCTCCTAAGCTCATAGAACAAGAGACTTGTAGTGCCTATAAATATGTGCTAAAATTTTATGTAATGAAGTGACTTGAATGAAGAAATTTTATGATGAATATCTCTCATATTACTTGGTGCTTAGTGGTGCCATGTTTATTGTCTATCTTTGGTGAATTATGTAGTTATCTTATTTATATTTTATTTTCTACTATACTATTATGCTCATAACCTCGAAACATTCACACATCTTCTCCAGCATCTTAGGTATCTTTTAAAATTATTAAATAATTATATAACCTCTCAAGCACATTCCAAACTCCACCATAATCTCCATAGCCAAATCTGAAAATAGGTCGACCTAGTCTTATTCCCTACCCCTCGTCACCCATCTAAACACCATCAAACCAAGCCATCTACTTGAGATCCAAACTACACATCTTAGTCTACCCATAATAATTTATTTTCAGCCCTTTAAACCCACTAAAACCCCACCTACAATAGCGATATTTTGAATCAGCCCAAACTAGGCTTGATCTAGACTAGTCTTGGTTTTTCCTTAGATAGTTCACTCTTAACCCATAACCAACCCAACACAAACTCCAAAAATTATCCTTAGACATTGCCCTACCCATCCATTCAATATTTGAATACCTAATTTAAGAAGAAAAAGGCATCCTACTAGCATCATTTATTGGTATCAGAGAGAGATCAAGAAAGCTTAAAAAAAAAAAAAAAAAAAACATATCGACATGTGGAATAAATTTTGGTGAAATCTTCTCTACAAGTTTTTGAGTCATGCCAACAAGTGTAAGGTAAGTTAATCCTTTTTATGACTTAATATTTTTCATATTAATTGTTTGAAAATTTGCCATATTACTTGAAAATCTATAGTATGTGCATGAACTCCAATTAGTGAGCACCATTATATAGCCTAGTCAATATTCTTGTGTGAACATACCTTAAGCATATACTTGAGTGAAAATATGGAAAGTGAATGCTCCACTTAATAATGAAGCCTTAACCTTGATGCGAACAAAAAAATTATATGAACTTCTTTACTTTCTATGTTTAATATTTGTGGTAATATTAGTTGCTTATTTTCCAACTCTAAAATAAATTTATAATTCTTAGAAATTAAGGCTTTTAAACTCTAGAAAAAAAAAACTTTCTTTGCATTAAACTTGTGTTCATAATAATATACTTGTATAAAACCTAGTGTATTGCGAAGTTAAAAAGAACTTTGTCAAAAGGGCGTAAACTGCCAAAAGAGAGCTTGGGACGTAAGTGGCCAAGTACCCCCCTCCTCTCCTGGAAGTTCTTTTAACTTACAATTCATATTATTTTTACATTTATATTTTCTATTTCACCTTCTCACATTTAACTTTTTTTCTTTTTTCCTCATATTTCCTTATTAAAAAATATGGCACCAAAGTCAATTTCCCAAGACCAATTGAGAACTTGACCAAGATAGTGATTCCTTGGATCTTAGGATTCATGGGCATAAAATAAAGACTAAGGAATTATTTGAGGAAAATAAAACTCAAATATAAGAAATCAATGATCAAATGCAAATCATCTTAAACCTCTTGTAAAATAATAAAAATTACGCTCTACATTCTATTAATAACAGTAATGCACCTATGGAAAATGATGGCTCATACATAGATGCAAGTGATTAAAAATCCCATGTTTGACCACCTCCCCAACCTCATCAAAGACAACTAAACCCTAAGAATGGAGAAAGGAGAGACCACCAACGAGTTGCAAATAATTTTAATGATCCCTCTATGAGAGTTAAAGTTGAAGCTCCAACTTATGATGGCACACATGATGCAAATAAATTCTTAGATTGGTTAACCCAAATGGATGACTTTTTTGATTGATATAAGATGGATGATTATCAACGAGTTTCTTTTGCTAAGATAAAATTGACTGGTCATGTAAGAATTATTGGACAAACCCTTTAGCAAAAGAACAAAGGTTAGGAATGACAAATTTTACTTGGATAGAAATGAAAGAAATGCTTAGGTAAAAATAATGTCCTCGACATCATGATAAGAAGTTACATGGACAATTGGTGACTCTAAGGTAATGCTCTTTTTATGTAATAGAATACTTAAATACTTTTGAGGATCTAGTTTCTTGGTCCAATTGTGGGGATAATGATTGGCAAATTGCTAATAAATTTGTTATTGAGCTTATAATGGAAATTAGAAATGAGGTTGAACTTCTTAATCCCCAAACCTTAGAAGAAGCTTTCCATTATGCTCTAATTATTGAACAACAAAAGAAGTCAACTTCTATAATACAAACTAGAGCTCAAGTGACTTCTAATTCAAATAATAAGTCAACTACCAGACCCATTCCACCCTCTAGCTTAAACTATCCACCCAATTCTCTTTCTAAGGGAATCTCTAATAACATCAAAGATATCATTTATTTCAAATGTCAAAAGAGAGGTCATATGCAAAACTAATATAAGGCACAAATCTTATTGTTAGATGAAGTTCATGACCCTATGATGAAACCTTAGAAGACATTTATGATGGTACCTCAATATTAGAAGAAGAATTTGTGGATGATCCTCAATTTAATGTGATAAGATGGCTTACATTAATTAAGAATGATGAAGAAGATTCGAGGAGAATGAATATTTTTAGCATAGATGTTGTTTGTAATGAGCAAAGCTGTAGGTTAATTATAGATTGGGGTAGTGAAATTAATGTTATTTCTACCAATGCTATATCAAGAGCTCATTTCTCATATTGCTTGGTGCTTGGTGACATCAAGTTTATTGCCTATCTTTGGTGAGTTAGGTTGTTATCTTATTTATATTTTATTTTTTAACAATACTCTTATGCTCATAACCTCAAACCCTCCACACATCTTCTCCAACATCTTAAGTATCCTTTAAAATAATTAAATCATTATCCAATCTCTCAAACACACTCCAAACTCCACACAACCTCCATAGCCAAATATGAAAATAGCCCGACCTAGTCTTATTCCCTACCCCTCGACACCCGTCTAAACACCATCAAACCTATCCATTTACTCCAGATCCAAACTACACATCTTAGGCTACCTATATTAATTATTTCCAGCCCCTTAACCCACTAAAACCTACCTACAAGAGGGGTATTTCGAATCAGCCCAAAAAAGGCTTGATCTGAACTAGTCTTGGTTTTATTTTAGATAGTCCACTCTTAACTCATAATCAACCCACCATAAACTCCAGAAATCATCCTTAGATATTACCCTACCCATCCATTCAATATTTGAATATCTAATTTACTAAAAAGGCAGCCCACTAGCATCATGTACATATCACTTTCATTAAAAGTGACATCTATGCTTCTGATAACCTTACGGTTCTAATTGTCCCGGAATCTATAGCCGAACTCGCCCATGACATATCTAACAAATGTGCACTTGATGGCCTTTGCATCAAGCTTGCTCCTAGATACTGCATCAACATGTACATATGATGAACAGCCAAAAGCATTGAGGTAGTTCAATTTCACCACCTTTTACTCCAGGCCTCCTCTGAATCCATTCATTTAGAGGTATAGAAGGTCCCTGATTGATCAAGTATAGCGTTGTTTTAACAACCTCAACCTAGAAATGCTCTGGGAGACTTGTATGCAATCTCATCCTCATGGCTCATTTTGTGATTGTCTTGTTTATCTGTTTTACAACACCATTTATTGTAATGTTCTTGGAACTATAAATTCTATATTAATTCCTCTCCAACCACAAAACTTCTTAGACTCTTTTTCACAATACTTGCCTCCATTATCAAATCTTAAGCATTTAAGCTTCAGCCCTATCTCATTCTCAACCAAAGTAAGTCATTTCTTAAGCATATCAAAAACATCATGTACTTTAAGAAGTAAACACATACCTTCCTTGTATGATTATTGACAGACTATAAAATACATGTCTGCGCTTGCACGTAAGTGTACGTGGTCTGAAGTAATAATTTGGAAAGCAAGTTCTGAGATTTATCATCCTTAGAGAACAGTGTGTCTTGTTACTAAGGTATATCTATATTCAATAATATTTAAACGTATGACTTCAGTTTTTTTGATTTGGTTCCGTTAACAAAGCAATAATTTTGATTTAAGAAATTATTTGATTTAGAGAAGAGAGTTGGGTTTCCTCCATGTGAATTAATAGGGACTCATGTGGAATTACTTCTCAAGCACTTATCATTCTTTCATGATCATGCCAAATAATCAAGTGCACATTGCATTCCTTAGAGTTGACCTCTAATTACTAAAAGTTCAAATCTTATGTATGAAATGAACACACTAGGGTTTGATTTCAGCACAAAGATCCTCATGAGATCGCAATTAGGGCATCTCAATTTTCCTACGTCTAGGTTGCCAAAATAACAGTTTTAGTTAGGCGATCTCACAAGCATTGATTCCACTAACGAGCATCACGCGTGCCATACGCAATTCAGATAAGGAAGTGGTTTCATTGGGCTCCATAGACTATATCACATCATCCATGAGCTCTCAATAAATCCTCTTCCTCCTTTCACATATGCTGAGCAACAGAGCTCCGTTAGTGGATCTTAGCTCACATTCTTTGACTTCTTAGTTGAGCTTAGAACATGGTGCAATTAGGCTTAAGAACTTCTCACATGGTTCTAAGCACCAACGCACGCATGTCCAGCTCTAAACTAAGCAATGAGCTATGGAGCACAAGACATTAATTTTGATGTTCATATTTATAGTTATAATTACTTAACATATTTTTCATTTAGTCCATAGCATTATTTTTGAGTGATCTCACTAAGTCATTCAAACACATTTTTTTATTTTAAAGCTTGAGGAAGTTCTCCAATATTCATTAAGTCCGTTACATTTCACAATGGATTCAGCCCAACCCTCACCAAGGGGGTCTACCCTTCCATTACAACTGAGATAAGAAGAAAAATATACAAGGATGAAAACTTTTTCAAAGAAATCAAAAGGAAGATTTAGAGTGTACTAGGAACAACCCTCAATGGGGTTCTCTGGATCTCTTTTCTTCTTCCTCTTTTCCTTTCCCTTAGCTCTTTAGTGCAGCTTGACTTCGTTCTCCTTTAGCAATAATCTTTTCAACCTCCCATGGAGAGGTCTCCTTTTTCTTCTATGCAGTCTTCTAAAAAGTTGGAATTTTTGAGTGAAAATTGGGAACCCTTCTCTTGTAAAAAGAAGCTGCACTTATAGAGGAGTCAATCTCCTCTCTTGCATTCAAATTCTACCTTTTTCCCTTCATATTTCTGTTGTCATGAGTGCTCAACTTACTTGAGGCATGAAATGACATCTCCTTTTCTATTTTTAAATCTCATAATCATTTCAAAACTTTCTTTTTTCTCTTAAAAATTATTCTGCTACAGAAGATATGGCAGCTGGGAGACAAGCAGCAGGCTGGGGGTCTTGTCTCAGCCACAATTAATGCCTTGAGAAGATAGAAAATTGGCGCCCGCAGTAGCGCGCTGCAGCGGTTTAAGTAACTCCATCCGCAGTAGCGCGCTGTAGCATTTTTTGTCCTTCGAACTTGATTCGCGGTAGCGCGCTGTAACGGTTAAAGTTCAAAAACTTCTCCGCCGCAGCACGCTGTAGCGGTTTAAGTTCAAAAATTTACCCGCAATAGCGTGCTATGGCGGTTTAAGTTTGAGAACTTACCCGCTGCGGCGCGCTGTAGTGGTTCAAGTTTGAAACTTACCCGCTGTGGCGCGCTGTAGCGGTTCTAGTTTAAAAATTTACCCGCCGTTACGCATTGTAGCGGTTCAAGTTCAAAAACTTACCCGCTGGAGCGCGCTGTAGCGGTTCTAGTTTAAAAACTTACCCGTTGCAGCTCATTGTTGCAGTTTAAGTTCGAAAACCTACCCACAGTAGCGCGCTATGGTGCGTTGTGGCATGCGGTAGCAGAATCACTCCAGATTTTAGAAATCCCCTTAGGTTAGTGCTTTCTGCTTTCAGTAGTCGGAGCGCAATGTGGCGCGCTGCAACTCCCTATAGTGCGTTGCAGCGGTTTTCTCCCAGAAATTGCTGAGCTCACATTTTACCTGAAAATAAGCAAAATTTGATCAAGATGGGCTATTTCTAATAAGGATTTGTATGAGATTTTTCCTTTATTTATGATATAAATTATGGATTCATCACACCCCCACACTTAGATTCTTGCTCGTCCTCGAGTAAGCTCAAAAAATAATTTTTATGTTCTTAAGGTATGAGTCAAGATGTAATGTCAATGTGAAATTGATTGCAGTTCAAAACTTATGCTTAACTGAAATGATTAGCAAATTTTTCTACCATTAACCTTTTCTAACTCTGGTTATGATCCATGGTTGATTGAATAGTCTCCAATTTTAAGTTTTGTAATGCTTGATGCTACATGATGGGAGATGTTCTTTAGAATTAACTAAATTAGTGAGGCAGTAAGTAACCAAGAGTTTTGTACCATATGTGCTCCTTCTTATGAATCACAAAGATACTTAAAATTTTAGGACATATATTTTCATCATCCTTTTTCATCTTTTTCTTTAGGAGAGATATTTTTATTCATCCCTATTTTGATTTTCTTTTTCAGCTTTAGGGAGAGATATTTTTTTTCATCCCAATTCCAATTCTTTGTGATCATGAAATCCTACAGGAGCCTAGCACACACTTTAGTTTACTCAATTGCTTTTAATCACTAGTTTGGCTTCTAAGTTTTCCCCCATACTTAGATCTTAGCATTGATCTTATTAGACTAGATACAACCAGAGACCATTCCTTTGTTTTGATGATTTATGTTGCCGATGAGTTTAGTCATCTTTTGTTAAGCAAATTCTGGTTGACAATTAATTTTCACATTGATATTTCCTTAACATTCAAAGTCTTGAAAAGTTCATAAAAATTTGTCATTTGCAAATCATAGAAAGATTTTGAAAATATGAGAATCCATAATTTATTTCTTTCAAGAAAAACAAAATACAGAAACAAGAAAAACTAGAGATGAGAATAAGAGAAAATACAACCTAATTTAGGCGTGGGTTGCCTCCCACCAAGCGCTTGTTTTAACGTCTCTGCCTAATGTGAGTAAAATCTTCTATGTGATTCCTTCCATAGGAAGATCTTGTAAGATCTATCCTCCTTTCTCCTATAGGTTACTCTCTTCTAAATATGGCTTCAATCAATTTCCATTTACCTTGAAGGTTCCTTCACTTGAAGTGACATCTATGGCTCCATGAGGATAGACCTTTGTAACAGTAAACAAGCCCGTCCACCTTGGCTTAGATGGGTGCCTCATATAATCATTTACATGAAATTTCACCTCCTCATCTCCATATTGTAATCTCAATTCCCCTTTATCAACATCAATCAATGTTCTTCTGGTAAGGGATGTTAGGGGTGATCTTAAGTTGGTCAATAGGTTGAACCTTCTCCGAATCCCTTACTTCATTCCTCTTATTATTACTGATTACTTCTTCCTCCTTTGGTTCCTCTCTATTTATTGTGATGGTCTTTTCAACCTCCTTATTGACAACCTAATTTAGGTGTGGGTTGCCTCCCACCAAGCGCTTGTTTTAACGTCTCAGCCTGATACGAGTAAAATCTCCTATGTGATTCCTTCCATAGGAAGGTCTTGTAAGGTCCATCCTCCTTTCTCTTACAGATTACTCTCTTCCAAATATAGCTTCAATCAATTTCCATTACCTTGAAGGTTCCTTCACTTGAAGTGACATCTATTGCTCCATGAGAATAGACCTTTGTAACTGTAAATGGGCCCGTCCACCTTGGCTTAGATGGGTGCCTCATAGAATCATTTACATGAAATTTCACATCCTCATCTCCATATCATAATCTCAATTCCTCTTTATCGACATCAATTAATGTTCTTCCGATAGCCAAAAATGGTATACCCAAGATGATGGAGATTTCTTGGTTTTCATCTTCCATCTCTAAGATTATGAAATCAGCTGGGAAGATGAATTTATCAACCTTTACAAGCACATTTTTAACGATTCCTAAAGGTGTTTTTACATATCTATCAACTTATTGGAGGAGAACATAGGTAGGCTTCAAGTGATCTATTCCTAACCTCTTGAATATGTAAAATGGCATAAGATTTATGGACACACCCAGATCACAAAGAGCTTTTTGGAAAGATTGGTTCCCAATAGTGCAGGGGATAGTGAAGCTACCAGGATCCTTATTTTTAATGGGGACCTTTCTCTGAAAGATTGCACTACATTCTTCTATTAAAGCCACGATCTCCTTCTCATCAATCCTTCTTTTCTTTGATAGGATGTCTTTCATAAACTTGGCATAACTCAGCATTTGCTCTAAGGCTTCAGCGAAAGGAATGTTTATGTGAAGAGTTTTTAAAGCATTTAAAAATTTGAGAAATTGGGCATCAAGTTTCTCTTTAGCCATTCGCCGAGGGTAGGGGATGTCAGGGGTGATCTTAAGTTGGTCATTAGGTTGAACCTTCTCCGAATCCCTTACTTCATTCCTCTCATTCTTACTCATTACTTCTTCCTCCTTTGGTTCCTCTCTATTTGTTATAATAGTCTTTTCAACCTTCTTATTCATAACCAGTTTTATTATTTTCCCACTTCTGATAACCTTATGGTTCTAATTGTCCCAGAATCTATAACCGAACTCGCCCATGACATATTCAACAAATGAGCACTTGATGGCCTTTGCATCAAGCTTGGTTCTGGATCCTGCATCAACATGCACAAATGATGAACAGCCAAAAGCATTGAGGTGGTTCAGTTTCACCACCTTTTTACTCCAGACCTCCTCAGGAATCCATTCATTTAGAGGTACAGAAGGTCCCCCCCGATTGATCAAGTATATCGTTGTGTTAATAGCCGCGACCTAGAGCTGCTTTGAAAGACTTGCATGCAATCTCATCCTCCTGACTCATTTGTGATTGTCTTGTTTATCCGTTTTGCAACACCATTTATTGTAGTGTTCTTGGAACTATAAAATCTCTATTAATTCCTCTCAAACCACAAAACTTCTTAGACTCTTTTTCACAAAACTTCCCTTAGCTCCCTAGTGCAGCTTGATTTTGTTCTCCTTTAGCAATAGTCTCTTCAACCTCTCTTGGAGAGGTCTCCTTCTTCTTCTATGTAGCCTTTTAAGAAGCTGGAATTTTTGAGTAAAAATTGGAAACCCTTCTCTTGTAAAAAGAAGCTGCATTTATAAAGGAGTCAATCTCCTCTCTTACATTCAAATTCTACCTCTTTCCCTCCATATTTTTGGTATCATGAGTGCTCAGCCCACTTGAGGCATGAAATGATATCTCCTTTTCCATTTTTAAATCTCATAATCATTTCAAAACCTTCATTTTTTACTTATAAATTATTCTGATGCAGAAGATATGGCAGCTAGGAGACAAGCAGCATGCTGAGGGTCTTGTCTCAGCCACAATTAATGCCTTACAGAAATTCGGCGCCCGCTGTAGCGCGCTACAGCGGTTTAAGTTCGTAACTCCATCCGCGGTAGCGCGTTGTAGCATTTTTTATCTTTCGAACTCGATTCACGGTAGCGTGTTGTGGCGCGCTGTAGCGGTAAAAATTTGAAAAATTATCAGCCGCAGCAAGCTGTAGCGGTTTAAGTTCGAAAATTTACTCGCTACAGCACGCTGTAGCGGTTTAAGTTCGAGAACTTACCCGTTGCAGCGCGCTGTAGCGGTTTAAGTTTGAAAACTTACCGCTGTGGCGCGCTGTATCGGTTCTAGTTTGAAACTTTACCCACCGCGGCACGCTGTAGCGGTTCAAGTTCGAAAACTTACCCGCTGGAGCGCGCTGTAGCGGTTTAAGTTCGAAAACCTACCCGCAGTAGTGCGCTAGGCGCGTTGGCACGCGGTAGCGTAATCGCTCCAGATTTCAAAAATTCTCTTAGATTAGTGCTTTCTGCTTGCCAGTAGCCGAAGCGCGCTGTGGCGCGCTGCAGTGATTTTCTCTCGGAAACTGCAGAAATACTCTAGATTCTCCCAGAAATTGCTGAGCTCACATTTTACCTGAAAATAAGCAAAATTTGATCAATGTGGGTTGTTTCTAATAAGAATTTATATGATATTTTTCCTTTATTTATGATATAAATTATAGATTCATCAATCATTGATGAAGGTCACATTATATATGACTCCACCTATTGAAGAGGTAGAAATTGGCCCCCATACATCTGTATGCACCAACTCAAGCTTCTTATCTTTCAATTCTCTTCAACTTTAGAGAATGTAACCCTTTTATACTTGCTCAGTACATATTCTTAGAGAAATCTAAGTCTTCTGACTTCAGTCTTGGAAACCTTCCCCTTAATTGTAGGGATTTTAAACCCTTTTCACTCATATGGCCAAGCCTTTGGTGCCATAAACTCACGTCTATTTATTCGGTAGCTGCAATGGAATCAGACACTTTATTAATCAAGTAAAATGTACCTTCCATGTTGCCCTGTGCAACAATGAGTGCACCTTGGAGACCTTCCATGAGTCCCCTGCAGAGCTTGTACGTAGCCCTCCCTGGCTTGGTAGCTAACTAAAATAAGGTTCTTCCTTATATATGACACTTGCATAACTTCTATTAGCTTCCAAACTGCACTGCTTGGTAGTTGAATGTCCATATCACCTTTACCTGTAATATCATATGCATTGTCATCTCTCAAATACACCTTCCCCAAATCCCCCTTGAAGTAATTCTTGAAGTTACCTTATGTAGGATTTGCATGAAAGGATACGCCCGAGTCCACCACCCATAACTCCATATTGACAAGTGACATGATCAATGCATCATGATCCTCTTCTGTTGAAACATTTATAGTGTGAATCATATCCTTGCTCTCACCACTTGTCTTTTCCAGAATAGGGCAATCCTTCTTAAAGTGTCTTTCCTTTTCAAAGTTCCAGCAATCTGACTTTACTTTTCTGAGTCTTGACTTTCCTTGCTTTGACATAGACCTGCTTCTATTGTATTTCTGGTCTACACTTCTTCCTCGACTCTCTACATTCAACATTGAAGTAGATGCCTCCCCATGGGATCTTTTCTACACCTCTTCATTAAGTACCAGCCCAACAATGTTATCAAATTTCAACGATGCATTTCAAGATGAGTTGCTGATTGCTGTCAATAGCCCATCCCAATTGTCCAGCATTGAAGAGATGAATAACAGAGCTCGAGCCTCATCATCAAATTTGATGCCCACCGAAATCAACTGACTTGTCACAGTGTTAAACCCATTCAAATATTTCGTCACAGAGCAGCCGTCTTCAAAAAAACTTGGTTGGAAGCCAATGACTTCTCATACATCATTGTCAGAGCAGCCATGAGATCTACAATTATTTTCTCATTTACAAAGTTAAATAAAACAAAAGAAGATAATGAAAGATGAATCAAACATAACGTAGTTCTATCAAAAAATCTCCCAAACCTCATTAGACATAGTGGTAGGTTTCTTATCGACTCAACTGAGTTGTAAATACAACTTCTTTTGGTAGAGCAGATCTTTCATTTACATCTTCCAAAAAGAAAATTTAATGTTGTTAAACTTCTCTAATTTGTATCTCATTTCGTCTGCAGTGGAAGCGTTGCAGATTGGCTAAATAGAATAAAACCAAGCAATAGATAAAATTATCCAAGCACAACCAAAATAGAATAAAACCATATCACAATTACAGCATAAACCACAAGCATCCAAACACGTGAAAATTTATGTGGAAAACCCGATGACGAGAAAAATCATAGCCACGTCACACAGAAAAATTCACTATGAAACAAGATGATTACAGAGAACTACACATTCACAAGAACAAGAAGAATCTACTGCTTACATAGTTTCATGATCAACTTCTTCTCCAGGAATTTTCCATCTCTCACTATAGGTTGAAGGAGAGCACCAGTAACCACAACCTGATTTAGGATTTATTTTACTTCCTCTACAATTAGGGAACATTCCAACATATTCCCTTATATACATATGATTCATTTGAACCCCAAATGGCTCAAAATACCCCTCAAAATACTTAGGATAGCGCCTAGATTTGAAGTAGATCTTTGATGGGCGCTACGACGCCCTATAGCGCCCCAAATCTTGAACAGCGGGGTGTCAGGGCATGCTACGGTGCCCAGGCTCGAATTGTGGGGTGCCAGATCGCGCTACAGCGCCCAGACAGCACGCCACGGCACCTAGCCCTCAGCAGCAAATTCTATATGGCATATCGGGGGCGCTGCGGCGCCCAAAATTTTCTTGACTTATCCCGGAACACCCCGAGACCTCGCGGAAGCTCACCAAAGCTCCGTTAGCATCACTATGATGATTTAAATGGTCTCCACATCACAACAACATCATCCATTAAATATAAACAAGCATTGATTATTAGCCAAGTTCAACGCAAGCCAAAGAAGTACAACACCACCATCTATAAAGAGCCTCATATAGAACCATACTAATATTCATTTAAAAGTTTTTGTTACAATCAAACAAGATTAGAGGAATGTGGTGCTCCCAATCTTGCAAAATTCAAAACAAAAAGCACAAGATTCTTTAAAAATGGTTGATTCTCTCGATCTAACAATTCATTTGTGGGTGAAAAGAAGTCCTAGTGCAAACGGTTACTGAGTTCTTGTCAGACAACTCTCTAAACCTAGAAACAAATCGCTCAGCATAGTTAAAATTAATTTCCTTTCGAACATTAGCAATAGAACAACACATACATCCATCCAATCTTCTAATAAAAGTCCAACACCCTTAGTGGCAGGATGCGAGAAGACCTAATCCACGATCACCCAAATAACACGGCGACCATAGCATGAACAAGTGTAGGCAATTATAACGTTCATCAAAATCCCTTCTCGCTTTCACTCTAGAATGGACAGAGACCATAGAAACTCCTAAGCTCCCCATGTTTGGTTTCAACATGCTCACAATTTGTACATCAAGACAATCTATGCAGCCTTTCTTTTTTATTCAGGGCCAGTAGAATGCCAAGCAATAGTCTTTGACCCTTTTCTAGAGTACAATAGCATCAGCATTTCTTGACAAGGCTAGTTTCTTAAGCAGTATTTTCGACTCCGCATATCATCCTTACTAAGCTTAGCATGAACCATATACACATGGTTCAAATTTCATCTATTATGTCTTGCAATATATATATATATATATATATATATATACTCTATGCGGATTATGATGGAGTAATTTTTATAAACAATATTTTTTTAAGAAATAAAAGGGGGACCGCCCTATGAGTATGATCTCCCAGTAAAAAAAAAGCTAGTAGCAAGCGCTTGCTCAACAAAGCGCAGGTCAGATGTGAAATAAAACGAGATCTTCGAGCAGCTTTATTTTTATTATTGAAAAATCGAAAACAAAAAATTTTAGCAACTTACACAGAAAAACACTTCTAATAGCCGGATCACTTCTTCGAGCATATATGCATACAAAAACCTCGTGAATCGATTATCCGGCTAAATCAGCGGCCAATTAAAGAAATGAAGAATTAATCTTTTTCAGCAATTTACTTCTCTGATTAGCCAACAAATGAAGAACAAAAGACCCGAGCCATCATCAACGGAAACATCATTATAATTGATGCCTGAGAACAAGACCAAAGAAGACAGCATATATTGTTGTTATCCGCTAGCTCAAGTATTATGAACAGAAAAAAAAGAATGAAGTCGAATGCGTACCACAACAAAAATAATCTCACTGTGAGCTAAAGGTGCGGTGTAATCGTTCATTTCCATACCCTGTTTTACTGTATATTGAAGCTGAAAGCCAAAGTAATCCAAAAATTAATCAAACAACATAATTTGAAGAGAAATAATAGCATGTATACAAACTTGTGTGTTTATAACCCATCATTAAACACTTTGTCTGTTTGCTGCTATTTTCAATTGACTATGACCAAATATAAGTGCAATATATGTCACAATACTCTCATGATAATTGTAGCATGTTCTCATTCTTATTATACAAAACCAAGAAATTGAAAATATGCTTCGAACACAGTCTATTGAACAATTCAAAAAGAAAACAGAGCAGGCAAACGAATACAGATATTACGTGTTATCTATACACTATCGCATGGTTGTTTACAGCAATATTTCTAATTCATCTTTGATTTTGACAGTGCATTCTTCTATGATTGATGCAAAAGTAATTGCAGTTTAGAAACAATTCAAACACAGTATTTGATCCCAATCCGCTCAAGCATTATTGTTTACCCAATGGACAAATCTCGAGCTATCATGGCAGAATGCCATTGCAAAATTATACTTGACTTGACGGCATCTTGGATTGCAGGATCAAGGGTAAGAAGTAAATCTTTCCATGTATTTTGACTTTTCAGCTGTTTGGTTTGAAGCAGAACGACCTTAGTAGAGTTTTGCAGGGGAAATCCAAAGAGAGACCAAAATGCTTGAATATGGAAGTCACCCGAATAGAACAATAATAGCCTTGTCACATGGATCGTTTTTTGTGCAAAGACATACCTTTCCTTCCATCCTTTACTGTTGCTTGGGATTCCATCATACTGCATCATCATATGTCCTAAATCTTCATGGAAACTGTCGTCCCATCAAAAAAAATAATCCATAGAATTGCCATGACGCTATTCGTAGGTCATGCTCACCATCAAGCTTCGCCGCAGCAAAAGTTCAATACCATGGAGGATCATAGCATGAGCATTGAGAGGTATATGGCAGAAGATGAACTCAGATTCATTCATCTATTCTAAATTTTAGCTGATAGAGGAGCTCTAAATCAAAGTCGGAATACATCTTGAAGAAGCAGGTATCATTATTGAGATAATCTCTGTTCGGCCACTCCTCCATCCCTCACAGCTTCATGATTATCATCAAGAACAACCTCATTTTCTTTTTCAACAATGCTAGAGAAGATTTGCTCATCTTCGTAAAGCTCTATGAATGCCATGAAACCCTCCATCGTTCTTGTCTTCCCTAATGCCACTAAAACCCAAGTTCAAGAGAATAAGGGTGAAGAGTGAAGACCATACTTAGAAAAACCAATGATACTTTAATGTTCTCCTTTTTGAAGTCTTATCTTTTATATTGGGCGCTAGAATTTTAAAAGTCATTCTCATGATAATGATGCCCCCATAACACCATTTTTAAGACGTCATCTTGATAATCATACCTATTATCCATGTACTTGAACCTCTGATTTGGGGCACACCTTAAGCACTTATAGCCTAAAGATCATTCACCACCAGTAATCACACCACATGAACTCTATTTTGTCTTGTAGTTGTGGTAATCGTCAGATACCCCTAGGTGTCGAGTACACATTACAGGTCATAAAAAAAAAACAATTCATCACTCCTTGCCCTGCTATGTACACTCAGTACAAGCTCAAAAATTCAGATGTTCGCTTCCCATCAAAGGAAAATTAGTCCCAGCATGTAGAGAGACAACAATTAGAGTCGGTGTGTGCCCTCCTAGCCCTCCTAGCACTCATTGCTCCAATCTTGCCCCTGTGAATTACAATCTGGCATACTTCTTCCACACCAAACAAAAATAACCCAAAACTTAAATTTCTTCTTGTCATCACCTGCAATAAGCCAAGAAGTGCTGTTGCTGTTTTAGTAAGTGCATGACTCCAATTTCTGTGGCCTCCAATAAAGTCACAAGCCTTATATCTCACTCATCATCCAAGCGAACTTGACTGGGCCAGCTTCTCGTAAAAAAATTGCATTCCAAAATCGAATCATCCTAACACCTGTACTATTCAATCCTTAAACTCATTTTTTAGTATTGATATTTTTATAGCTCATCCTCTTCCACAACTAGGGAAACCTCGCCTTATAGAAGTTATAAGGGTCCGCTGCACATTAACCAACTTTGAGTATAAACAGGCTTCAGTTAGGCCCACATCAGTCCTATTTCCAAATTTCTTTTGGGAAGACATTGCTCAGCATCATCACCCATAGCTTCTCTTGATTTTCTATGCTCCTTTACATCGAATAACAAACAAATGGGATTGTTTACAGTTGAGATTGCACTACGGTCTTCTCCCCAGAAAGATTTCTAGCTTGCATTTCCTCTTGAATTTCTTTCTGCAGGATCACCCTCATCTCCCACATTATTGGGCTTCAGAAAGATAAAGCCACCATTAAAACCAAGTTACCATAACATATCTCTAAACTAACTTCTACAAAATGGCATACTAAAGCCTTAAATGCCTGTCATGAAGAAAATCATCAACGGTCATCAAAATATTGCATAGACATCAGCACCTGCTGCCCACCAAGAGCTCTCACCTTATCAGTAAATTGAGGGATTGAGGTGAAAACTGGCCATCCAGAAACAGATGCACATCCTTGTCCATGATAATGAGATATACAGAAGATTATGCCACCACCTTTCCCGAATGCTATGTACGTCTTGTCAGCCCTAGTAACCCAAATTTTAAATTCCTCGGAATTGAAGCCTTTCATAGGCACATAGCCTTGCACAAAAATCATGGCCATCCCTAGTTTTATGGTGGCTACCCTGCCGTCTGAACTCCAATCACATTATTGCCAATTCCTACTCCATTCAAGAACTCACTTTCTTGTTTCTCTTCTCAAAAACTCTTCTTATTCAATTTAAGTAAATGACTCAAGCAGCTTCCGCAAAACCATTTTATGCAAACGGCAATGTTGTGGCAGCAAAACAACCCGTGAAACATTTCACTTCTCCTAAACCACCCACAGAAGATTTTTCAACTTAAAGCATATTCAATCCACTCTATAGAACCCCATGTTCAAGGAAATGACTAAACAAGATTTTTTTCATTAAGAGGCCGTTTTGTTGAATGTCAAGTGAAAAGTTATTAAGATAGCATATTATTTAGATAGCAATGTTATTCAGATAACATGAACTATTTGGTTTAATGTTATTTAAATAATATATGTCAGTGTTATTCAAATGTATGTTGTTTGGTTCATTGTCATTCATGCTATATTACACACAAGGTAAAATTACCCGCAATACTGAGATTTAAATATAAATTAAAAAATCACAACAAATAACTAAAAGATAATTAGGTAAACAGTATCAAAACCAAAAAAACATACAAATTTTATCGCAAGCACCTAAGAAGGTTATTATTTAATGATGTCAATGATCAGTCATACCCACGTATATCAGAAATTTATTTTAAATTAGCATTAATAAATGCTAAAAATCACAAAGTAAATATAATCCTAAATTAATCATAATCAATTAGCAATATCAAGAGAATCTTCAGAAAAAGCATCCATCAAAAAAACAAAGTGAGTGGGAACGAGAGGTGAAGCGAAGGCGGAGCACCGGCATTGCGTATGATGAAATCGGCGAGGCAAGGCGAAGCAAAGGCGACGCAAAGCGAGGTGAAGCAAAGGCGGAGCACAGGTGCTGCGTTTGGCAGAGCTATGTCTGACGAAATTGGCGAGGCAAAGCGAAAGCGGAGCACCGATGCTGCGTCTGGCGGAGGCGAGCTTCGTAAGAACGAACACAAAGAACCCTATCGCTTGCTAGATTGTCAGCGACGTTATCCGAATGTCTGTCGATTTCGGCCGACATTCTGATAACAACAACCAGTGGCTTTTTGGTAATTTTTGAGATGCCATAAAAGAGATAACATTGAACCAAGAAGCCTCAATCTCACATACATTTTTTAATAACATAGCATTACCGAGATGTCAGTGAACAAAACAAGCCCTAAGCCTCATGTGTCCATGTGACCCCTCAGATGTCCCTCAGCATACTATTCAAGAAGAGTTCAAGTTCAAAAGTCTCATTGGCAACTTTTTCTAGTCATTAGTAAACCTTACCTCTTTTTCATAATAGTGACAATTATTCAAGTATTCAAAATCATTGATACATACTCGAACGTTCATTGCTCAAAGGACATTCTTCATCTTGCCAACAATTAACTATATGTTTGTTGTTGTCCTGATCAAAACATAGTCATGGCAGCGCCATGTAGTCGACCATTAAGATCCCTCAATGTGTAGGATTATCAAAATTTTAAAGAAAATTCCAGCAAATTCTTACAATGGTCAATCAAATTCCTCATCAACTTTGATTCTATGTATTGTTACTAAAAGTACAATGCTTGACAGATCAACGTTAACTCAGCATTGTCACCTAACAACCTGACTACATCGTTACAGAGGTCAACATGACAAAATTCTAGCTTTCCGCATCAGCATCTCCTCTCGCATCCTCTATCTAATTTATACCACCTAGATCAATGCTCCAAGGGTTGGCCATCCTAATCTCAAGACTCTGAAGCGCCAACACTGCCATTCTTCCCAAGCACCATTGCAAACAAGGTTCTACAGCTCAAAACTCCCTTCAGAACAATTTAGCCATTTACAACCATCTTTTTCCACCATTTCTCATTATTCTTCCACCAAAAGCTTGTTAATTCTGGTTCTTACACCATTAATTGTAATTTGTAACTAAACTACAAGTTGAGAAAATTGAGGATTTAAAATATGCAAGATTTACTGCACTCGCTCTATTTGACTGCACTATGCAGCTAAAGTATTTATAGACCCATTCTAGTCACTCGACATGCACCTGAGCACCCGACAATCATTGCCCCAGCACGACTTGAGTCACTTTTGTCAGACAATGCACATTTGAGCACAAGCTCAATCATGCCTAGGTGCAAGCCTGCTTCTGCCCAATTAATGGTCAAGCCAAGTTGTTTTGCATCTGTTCTTCCTGCAATAAGCACTTGGGCGTGTATGCGCCTTCCTGGATGCGTTATTACTGCTACGCCATAAATGCAGACATAGTTAAACTGCTTTCGCGTGCACCTCTGATGAGGTCGTGCCTAGGTACACCCACATATCCTGCCGTTGTGCGTTCTCCTGCAAGGCCGATGCTTGGGAGCACCCAAGCATTGCCATTTCTGCATTGGCGCCAATGCTATTCTCGCATGCCTGGGTGTGCCTCTTAGTATTGCACTCAAGATTACACCATATGCAGCAATATCCCATTTGGACACTGGGTGAGAGTCTTCTTTTCTTTTCCATGGCAATGATTCTTCAATGGTGGTATGGTGTGGCCCAACCCTTGCTTATCTTCAGGTACCAAGGCATATTGAAGCTAAAGAAAGGTTCTATTTATCCAACGCTATTATCTTCATTAGCATGTTTGCATGGTTTTAAAAAGTATAACAGTTTTCTAGTAGTAAGCATCCCTCTTCCAGAGGTGAGCAAATAACAAGATGCATCAATTGTATATGCTTCATAATGGCATGAATGCAACATTCTTGATTGGGTGAATTGCACTATGTCTGTCACTGTGCAGCTTATTATTCCTTAGCCCTTTGCCCAGCTCTGCAACCATATCATTTCTTTGCTTGCTTCTATGATGGCAATTTATTCTGCTTTTGTGGTAGAGTTCCACAATCTTTTGCAATATAAAAATCCAGCTTACTATAGCACATCCCATTGTGAAGATGTACCCAATATTATTTCTTCTATTGTCCATGTCTTCTGCTAGGTTGAAGTCTATGAGTCCTTGTAGCTCTCCTTCAGATCCACCAAAGCACAATGCTTTACATGTAGTCCCCCCTCAAAAATCTGAAGATTCATTTCACAGCTTCTCAGTGCATTTTCTCGGGATTTCTATGAACCTACTGACAGCTCCCATTACCTGTGTGGTATCAAGACAAGTACAAATCATGGTATACATTAAACTTTCAGATGTTGAAGCATATAGAGTTTTTGCTCATTTGTTCCCACTTGGCATCATTTTTTAATGATTGCTCCTTTGAAAGAAAGAAATAACTCTCCAGCGATGTGTGCACTACCTTTGTGTGCTTATATTGAATCGTAGTAATACTTTCTCAGCAAAATCATGACAGCTTAATGTGAGAGTCTTCATCTTCCAATTTCTGTTGATCATTTATCCCAAAAATATGTTTAAGCTCTTCCAAGGTCTTTCATTTCGAACTCCTTCGACAATAGTTCTTTTAGGCTATAAATTTCTCTTGGATCGAACCCTGCAATCAACATATCATCAACAAATAGTAATAATATGATATAGCGGCTATTGAAATACTTAACATAGCAGCAGTGGGCCGACTAAACTAAAGATACAGGTTCTCCACCATAAACCTAGCAAGTAGTTTGTACCACTGCCTCAATACTATTTTAATTTGTATAAGCTCTTTTGAAGCTTACACATCAAATTCTCCTTACCTTTGACCTCATATCCTTTGGCTATAGCATGTAGATTTTTTCCTACAGATCCACAAAGAGGATGCAATATCCACATCCATCTACCCTAGTTGTAGATCCTTTATAGCTAATATACTCAGTACTACTCTGATATTGGTTATTTTGACCACAAGAGAGATCTTCATATAGTCAACTCTTTTTTGTTGAAACCCTTTCACTACAAGCCTTGCTTTGTAACATTTGCAGTCACTAGGTTCCTTCTTTATCTTGTAAACCAACTTAATCTAAAGAGTTATCTTCCTAGTGGGAAGCTTTATTAGATCCCATGTCTAATTTGATGCTAATGACAACATCTCATTCATTAGAAGCTCCCATTTATTTGAGTAATGTATACCTTCTTCAAAGCGCATTGGTTCACCATCATCAAATGGTAATAAATAATACAAAGAAGATGAGTACCTATTCAAAGCTTGCAGTGTTCTGCTAGATCTTCTCAACTCCGCTATTGGTGTTTAAAGTTCAACTTGAACCTCCTCTGAGTTTGCTCATTGGGTTCACTGGTTCATTCAACTTCCATACACTCCCTTGTGTCATTGAAGCATTTTTCCACATATCTTCTTCATAGAATGTTATATCTTTGCTCCTAATGATTTAATGATTATGGTAGTCCCTAAAGGTATATTAAAATTCATCTATGACATATCCAATAAAAAGTGCATCTGATGGATTTTGGGTCCATCTTGGTGTGACATCTTGCATTGATGTGAATATATAAAGAATAACCAAATACTTTTAAGTGAGACAAATTTGCCTCGCTCCACCTTTATTCGGGTAGTCCTTTTAGAGGCACGGACATCTTCCATTGATGAGGTAAAGAGTAGTATTCACTGCATCAGCCCATAATTGTCAGAGCAATCTTGCATGTATCCTAATGCTTCTTGCATAAATTTTGGTTGTTCTGTTCATCCCTTCGATGACACTGTTGTTGTGGTGTTCCCAAGACAATGAGTTTCCTTCTGATCCCCTTGAAGCACAAAATTCCTCGAAACTCTTTATCACAATATCCTCTTTTATTATTAGATCTAAAGCATTTTAGCTTTAAATTCATCTCAGTTTTCACATACGTTATCCACTTCTTGAATATTTCAGACATGTCTGACTTGTGTTTGAGGAAGTAAGCCTAAGCCTTCTTCAAGTGGTCGTCAATAAAAGTAAAACAAATAAGAAGAGCCTCCAAATGATGAAACTAAAGGTGGAATCCATACGTCTGTATGCATTAGCTCCAGCTTTTATGACTTTAGCTCTCTCATGAGAAATTAAACTTTTTCATAACAAAGTCTACACAGAAGCTAAATTAATATAGTTTAAACCAAAAAGTTTACCTTTAGAGAGGAAATATTTCAATCTTTTATCGCTCATATGGTCGAGCCTCTCACAAACTTGAGTCCCCTGCACTTATCTTTGAGAGTTTGACTCTTTATTAATAAGATAAAGCACTCCTTCAATATTTCCTCTTGCAATTGCCAACACTCCCTTGGGTAACTTTTCATGAGTCTCCAATGAAAGTAATATTGCACCCACCTCTAGCTAGTTGGCAAACCAAGATCTGATTCCTGCTTAGGAAAGGCACATCTCGAACATTCTTCAGCTTCCACATATATATGTATAGCAGTCGAATGTCCACGTCACATTTTCCAATGATGGTGTAGGCTTTGTCATCTACCAAGTATACATTGCCCATGTCACCTGCCATATATTTTTAAGTACCTCTTATTTAAGGTCACGTGAAATGAAGCTCTTGAGTCCACTACCAATAACTCTATTGTCCAGTGATAATATCAGTATGACTTGAAGCTCCTCTGTAGTGATGTTTGTTGTGCCACTTTGACTTGTCCATTTTATCTTTCATGGACTAGTACAGTCATTTTTCAAATGACCCTTCTTTCCACAGTTCCAACACTTGATCATACCTTTTTTTCTTTGACTTTCATCTTCTTGACTTTAAAATGTTTCGATTCAACTTTCGTACAATGTTTCCTTCCCATGCTTTCAATATTTAATGCTCTGATGTAAATGCCTCATAGTTGGACTTTCTTGAATCTTTACTCAAGATTAGTTCAACATTATCATCAAAATTCAATTTTACATTTCCTAAGGAATTACTCACCATTATCAAGCCATCACAGCTATACAACAATGAAGATATTAACAACAAAGCTCTGGCCTTGTCATCAAATTTGATGTTGACAAAACTTAACTGGCTTGTTACAGTGTTGAAATCATTTAGATGTTCAACTACTGAACTATTATTTACTACCTTCATATTAAAGAGCCCTTTCATCATATAACATTGTTGGTCAGAGAGTGTTTCTCATATATTCTCGATAGAGCATTCATTAAACCCATAATAGTCTTTTCATTTACAATACTGAATGAGCGAGAGAGTTGAATTAGACCAATATTAATTATGTCAAGTATTTTCCATTCTTCCTTGTTCATGCCCAGCTTCTTTTTTATACTACATTGCAGGAAATACCTGATATAACAAATCCTTGATATTAATGGTCAGCAACTTGCAAAATGTAAATTTGTGCTGTCAAACTTCTTGTACATCACATCATCAATTTTTACTCCCACTTAAAGAAAAATAATGCTTTGAAACCAATTGTTGAGAAAATTAAGGAGTTGTAGAAAAACCCTTTCTCCAAAAGCAAACACGAGCAGAGAAAATTTTCAAAAAACACAACATAAAATTCACATGTGCAGTAGAGGCGCTAGAATTTTACAAGGAAAATCTTGGAATGGGGAAAAAGCACAAAAATTTACAAGCTACAAGCTTTACTGCAGTTCCTCTATTTCATTGCACATTCTCAACTATGTAGCATGGGGATATATAGACACATTTATGTTACTTGACACATGACTGGACAGACTTATAGCATGCCTGGGAGCCTGACAATCAGTTCCCCAGCACTTGTTCAAGTTGCTATTATCAGACCACGCACATTTGGGCATGAGCTCATTCGCACTTGGGCACGAGCCTGATGCTGCACCATTAATGGTCAAGCCAACTTGTTCCGCATCCGTTCTTCTTGTGCATGTGCACCTGAGCGCATATCCATTCATTTGGAGGCGTTATTACTGTTGTGCTATTAATCTGCATGTAATTAAACCTCTTCCTTAGGAACCTTTGATATGGCCACACCTAAGCACTGTTCTTTGCGCCTGGGTGTGCCTGCGTGTCATGCTGCTGCCAAGAGGCCGACACTTGGTCAATCCCAAGCATCGCCTTTTTTGCATTCTGCACCGCTGCTGTTCTCGTGCACCTAGGCGTGCCTTCTGTCACGTCTGGGTGTGCCTCGTGATTCTGCACTCGATGTTCCACTATATGCAACACTACATTATAGTGGAATGCTCTCAAGCTATATGCTACATGGACGTAGGTCTTTGCATGGTCAAAGCATTATAGCTTGATGCATCAATGCTTTTATTGCTTTCTATTTTGTCTTTTTTGCATCTATTTTTTGTTTAATTATTTGTTTTCACACTTGTTTGTATAGCACTATTTGCATGGAACAATTGTTTGATTAAGTAGAATCTACCAACAATTTTTGTCCAATAACAATCCTTTTAATCATAACCATCAAGATCTTTGATAAATATTCCCAGTTCATAGAAATAGATATTTTCAATAAATAAACAAGAATAAAAACATTGCATGCATTGATTCTTCCCAGATAGGTAATATCCGCATACACTTGCAGAAATTGATGTACTATAAATAACCTAATGTCATGTTTAATGACTGCAGCCATGATTTATGAAGCATTGGTTTTTTAAATACAAAGTAAACTTAAGTTTACCACCAATGCAGTTCAGTAATGCAATTTAATCAGGAGGCTCTGACAACAACAGTAATATAGAAATTTTAACTAGAAGCCAGAATTGATTCAAAGTATTTCAATAAAAGCAGTGATCTAAATACGTTGTGACATCTCTAAATAATAGTAATTAGCTATAGCAATTGCACCTTCAACATAAAATGTACTTTCAATGCCAAAACATTTCAGAAAAACAAATAGCATCCAACTAGTAACTAGTCATTTTGATTAACAAGGCATCAAAAATATAGTAGTCAAACCTCGTGATGCTTCTTTTGTAAAGTTGACAGAATTCTCGCAGCTTGATTGGTTGTTTTAAGTAAAAAGAATCTTGAAATAGACCCTCCCAGGAAAAAAGAATCAGGTAACCCAGGCAACGTTGAATGAGAATGTCTAGCAAAGCTTCTTCTAAGCTGTGCAAGGAAGAAGTTTTCATTTGAATTAAAGTTAACATACACCGCCATGTTATAAGCTCTTATGTCACTTAAAGTTCCAGGCAAGAATTAATGTCAGACAGGTAATACAATACTAGGAACTCGAACAAATGGTTTGAAATGTAAAATCGCGAAGTACCCAAACTAGCATGAAAAGCTATAGAAACAACAAAGATGGTTCTCTAATAGAGCTTGTAGAGGACTCAAAAACAATTGAAGTATCTGAATCCATCGTGTACATTAATGTCAAAATTTCATAATTGTTTAGACTATTTCTTGGGCTATGAGTGGCGTACCATATCTAAATAGTAACCAAAAAAGAAGCTTTGCACACAATCCCATATTTCTCAGCCCAAACGACTTCCACATCTCTCCCAATCTCCAGACAGAAGAGTATAAAAAGCTTGAGCAATGTTTCCTACATTCATTGAATTCTGGAACAAATCAAGTTCAGCCTGTTGTTTTAGTTGGGTTTGAGCTTCTGGCAATTTATATTAATTGAAACATTTTATAGCAATATCAAAAATATAGGATCAATTTTGGGTTGGACATTAATGCAGCCCAACAACAAAATTAAAACAAGTGTAAGAAATTGGTAAAGTTACACAGATGGCAGACAAAAAAAGTAAAAAAAGATAGAAAAAAGCTTTACACAGATGGCAGACAAAAAGAGTAAAAAAAGATAGAAAAAAGCTTTGGAATTATTCCAATGAGTATACAGTTCTGTTCCTCATATGGAGTTGCAGCGTAAAAAGCCTAAGGAACCAATAAATAAATATTATTAAGGATAACAGAATAGATTTCCATATGAAGGAATAATATATTTTGGAAATTTCCCTATCCTCCCTGAGAGAAGGGTGAAAAACCTAATAGAGGTTACCTTGGACGGCATTCCAAAACCCAAATTAGGATGGTGAACCAAAAGAAAAATAAAAGAAAGAAAATGCTTAAGTGAAATCTTCTTGATCAAATATGTGTGAGATAGCAACATATCTTACTTACCCAATTGGATAGTTATTTGTTAGTACTAACAACCTATCTAACAAAATAGGTTCGTATGTAAGAAGTTAGTTATGAAACTAAAAAACTAACCTGTAACTTAGTTATCTTTTTAACTAACTCACAAACTTGACAGATTTCCTTAAACTCAATCTTAAAAAGCTTTTAACTATTAAGTTTTCTACGAAATGAGAGCAGCGTGAATTCAAACATGCCTTCATTTGCAGCTTATTCAGAGAAATGAGCATGCTTAATCATAATTTTCTTATGCTAACCGTTTCACATAGAAGACAAATCATTCCAATATATTTGGTTAGGATATACAACAACGAATTGATATAAATCATAATTATGCTAACCGTTAATGACTTAATTTAGTTCAGTTAGTAATGTGATCAACAAATTAATCTAGTTGTTGAAAAAACATAGTTGTAACATATATACCTCTATATGAAAATTGTAAGATATTTTTAAGTAAACAACATTTGTATCAAGTTGTCTACTAACTCAAATTAATAATCAATCATCCATTTAATAAATTAACTTGATCTTGAAATTATTGAACATGTACTTAAGCAAATGTTCAAAAAAATTAGTAACAAAAAAATAAAATAATTAATGCACTATAAATATTAAAATTATTTAGGCTTATGGGTTGAGAAAATATTCCCATTTTTAATAATAATAAAATTACTTTTATTTCTTAAAATATTAATCAATTAGTACAACAAAAATAATTAAGGATTTTCAATTAATGCATAGTGGTATATCTCCTTAAATTATGGTAAATATTTCATTAAAATTTATAAAAATACAATGAAAAAATACATGAGTAATATAGAAGCTCAGTGCATAGATAAAGGGTTTTCATTGCCCCAATGAAGTGGTAGAGGACCTTGAAATTGCTTTTAATATTCTATAGCTTTGAAGAACTAGGCCTAAATTGTTAATATCATATTTTAAGAAAATTGGTAGGTGCATAAAAACTCTAATAGTGATGCTCTTATTATCATCTCCCATAAGAAAAGTGGAAGAAAGAACAAGCTGAACACATCGACCAATGTACATAAAGTTGCACATCATAAAGCAATGGTATTCAATACCACACACCTACAATAAAAGTGCAATTTCACCGGTTGTTTATATAAGCATAACAAGCAAGGGTATTAGCTTCGATATTAAAAAAGGTTAAAGTATATATAAAGGCTCTCTAGGGTAATAGAGACCTCATACACATTAAATGTAGGACTGACCTCATTCTCATTAAATGTAGGACTGAGTAGTTCTTTCATCCTCTCAAAAGAAGGGTAAGAAACAAACAAGCATGTTCTGCATTAGCTCACTCATACAGTAAGGTAATGGGGAAGAAACTTAAAAAAACCTGCGAATAGCCAAAGGTTAAAATTAGAGGATCTTATAAAGGGTGTATTAATACTGAAACCCATCTATGATGAATTTAGACTACTCGATTTCTGAATTGTAGATTGACATTCTCTTCTACGGGAGTGTCTTCTTCCTATCATCTACATCTGGAGCTATTCAAAGAGAAACTTATGAGTGTCTAAGTGGCACAAGAAAGTTGAGGGAGAAGATTGAAAGAGAGCTGTGGAGCTGCTAAAAAAAGCATTAATTTTTTTACTAAACAAGCATAAAGGAGAAAGCTATGAAGATACATGAGAAAGCACTAGATCGAGAAGTCATGCTAGAGGAGGTGAAAGAGCCGAGTGAAACTTGGGGAGAGAACAAAATGGGTCCTTATTTACAGAAACGATAATGTTCATCAAGCAAAAAGATTATTTTAGTGAAAACTGAGCTATCCCATGTCTACGGTTAGAAAATGTGGTTTGTTAAGCGAAGATCTTGTGTTCACCAAGAAAACAAAAGCCCTAGAGGTTTGTTTAATGCTTTATTTAATTATCGCTTGCCTCTTTGATCTGAAACTAAACATTGCACTGTTGGGCGAAGACAAAATCTAGATCTTCACTTCTAAAATTGTTAATTAATGCTTACTGAATGACTTCAAAACTAACATTTTGCGTAGCAAAAACTTTGGCATTGTTAGGTGATGCAAAACTGAGAGGTTCACTTTAGAAAATAATAAATATCCCTTAAGTTCTCTTCTGATGTAACGAAATAAATTGATCACGTGATAGTGATTTTGTTAACATATCTACTACTAGCATGTGCAAATGAATTCTACCTATGCATCACCTCTGCTCACATGATCCCATATTAGAATGATATTTAATCTCAATAAGTTGCATATGCTAAACATAAATCTTAGTAAAACCAATTTTACTAGTGTTATCACACTTAATCAAAATCTTATGCTATTTTATTTCATAGTCTAGCAGATGTTGTTTGAATCATAAGACTTAAGTAGCATAACTCTCAGTTGCAATATATTCCGATTCAAGAGATGAAATTAAACCAAAAAGTGAGCTACTTAGAAATAACAAGTGTGAGATGTATTGTTCTTAAGGCTGGCTTCGATTCAAGTTCGAGTCGAATCAGCCTATACTCGAACTCGAATCGAACTTATTCGAGTTCAAGTTCGAGTCTAGTTCTAATCGAGTTCGTTTCGAGTTCGATTCATTTCGATTCATTTTAAATAGGGTTCGATTCAAGACGCATGATTCGAACTCGACTCGAAATTTTCGAGTCAAGTTCGAGCTGAGTCAAAATGTCTCGAGTTCGAGTCAAGTTGAGTTCAAATTTCAAATTTCGGGTCAAATTGTCAGCCCTAGCTCTTACCTACTCGAACCAAAAAAAAAAATTAATTTAAGAAATCCTACAATATTAATGAATAAGGGTGTAACAAGGGTATTATTAACCTAAAGAGCCAATGTCTTCATAATGGCTAGATGGGTTTCTCTAGAGTCGAATTGAAATATAACACATGAAAATATTGAACATATCTTTTGATCACTTATGATTAAAAATAAAAAAAACACTAATCAAAATAAGCAAAACTATTTATTTATTGATTACAATTGATATCTCTATTAAGATTAGTACTATGGCTCAAATGATATCTATAAACTATTATTATTAAATTTAAATCTTTATACAAGTTTTATAGTGCATTAAGTTTGTGAAAAACATCAAGTGCATTTTATTTGGCTTATAGTCTTAAGAAATTTTAACATGCCCATCATGCTCATTTAAATTTTTTGTTCAAAAGAATGGGAAACTTTTTATAAAAAGCAATGTTATATGAACCAAACACAATACTATCTTCAAAGATTTGAAATTATACCGGGTTTTCTTAAGGAATATGATAATTTCTATGAAACCCTCGATGAGTTCGTTTTTATGAGCATACAATGCTCTATAAGCTTGTTTCAAATCAGTTAGAGCTTAATTTAACATATATGCATAAGTTGGAAGATTTACATTCCAAACCCAAAGTTTGTTCGACATAAATATATCCCTCAATTTAAGGGTTTAGAAAACAACATGTTAAGAAAAGTTTTAACATTATTTCTTATTATTCACAAGATTATCATTCAATCATAATCCATTATACATACTAAATGATTTAAAGATGAAAGTGAAATGGAAATTTTGGTTTAACAATAAAAAATATAGTTTTAGTTTGTAATATTTAATGTTTGGGTGCTAAATATGCAAAAAAAAATCTAATGGTACGCATGAAATTTCCCATTTTATTAAAATTGATCCCCAAATTTTAATATATATACAAATTTATCATCCATAATTTAATTAGATTGATTTATTTAATCTAATAATAAAAATATATCATACATTAGTTGTCGCCACCACAATGTCTTCTAGTCATTGCTTTTATAAAACAATATAAATCCAAAGCAAGAGTGATATTATTACTACGATAGACCCAAAAAGCTTGGCTTAGAAATGAATGTGAATCAATCAAACTTGCTATACGACTACATAGCCAACTTTTTTAACTTTTTCAAGAAGTTTTTCATGACAAGGAATTAAGGATGCATGATCATTCTACCAAATATAATTAGTTGAAAGGACATCACACTTTGATGTTTGTTTTCTGCATTGTTTATGATTCCTGCTTAGTCCAAGCAATGCATCTTGCTGTGATAGGATAGTTATTAGCATATTTTTTATTGGTATTATAGTATCAAGGTAGTTTGATTCATACTTAAAATTCTTAAGAACATTAAGTTAACATAAGCTAAATTGCTATGCTAAAACTCACTTAAGCTGGTTATATTAAGAAAATATTACTCAACTTTAGCTTGGCTATTTCAGTATTTTAATAATTATTTTATAAATTAAAATAGATTAAATAAAATTAATAATATTAGTCAATTTTAATTAGTGTAACTATAACTATTTATAATTATTATGATGATTAATAAGTATAATTAATAATAGTAATATGATTAATAAGCATATTATCATTAATATAATCATAAGTAATAGAATAAATTACTAAGGAATGATTAATTAAAAATAATTAAAAATTAGTATTAATACAATCATATTTAATTATAATAAATATAATGAATTACAATTAATGTAATTAATTATAAAAATAGTTGATTAATTAAGTTTAATTATAAATAATGTAATTATAAAAATATTTATAATTAAAGTAATATTAAAACTTTACATATAATTAATTAATTATCATAATTAATTAATAAAATTAAAACAATCATTTTATTATAGCTATACTAACTTACCTAAGTGAATTTGAGCTTGAGAGATGTTTGACTCGAGTTTGAGTGGGTCTATGTTGTAAAATAAAAAGTGCTTAGGGCTTAAGCTTAAGTTAAGCTACGCAGAATCCAATTAAGGGCATGCTAGTATTTGGTGAACTATTAACATCATTGGATAATGGAATCATGTTTGCTCTCTCAATAACACACCACCCTCCTTTCAAACCTCCCTTAATCTCCTTACAAGTCTCACACCCTGCCCTGTAACCCTGTAACTATAAGTGCCCCTTGATCATTTTCTTCACACACTAGTTCTTAACACAATAATATTATACTGATGTGGCTAAATCTGAAGTTTAAGATACTCACAACTACTCTTAAAGTAAGAAAATGTATAAGAGGATTGCTGCAATGCGGACAAAGTAAAAACATAAGCATAAAATGTATACCCAAAATGACACCCTGAGTACAACATGCATACCTTAGAAAAATGAGAGCCATTAAGCTTTTTATTCTTGTAGCAATCCGTTCGAACTTTATTACTTACCCTTGATGTCATTATCTATCAAGACAAATCAAATACAACAGCAAATTTAAAATGTAGCATTTATTCTATTAAAATTCAAACAAAATGCTCTCAATGGTTTCAAATAGCTGTGACAGAAATGCTGCCTTCGTCATTTGAAGAGATTGTTCAAGTTGCTGAATCTGGATCCACTGCTCGTTAATAATGTTCTGCATCTGATTGCAAGAAAATTAGTGTCATAGTTAGTGCTCATTCAGTTTAAATCTTAACACTCAATAACATTATAATATGAATGCGGCAAGAGCCAACCAATTGTTTATAGATACAGTGTGAATATTAACATATAGTTAGTAATTGTAGAGGCAGTGAGCTAATCATTAACATATTTTCAATTGACTTAACAGTAATAAAAAGAACTTAACAGTCATATATGCCAATAAATCTTAAAGGGTATCCACCAATGGTTGGCTAACATTCGGCGGGCTATCAAGTTAAAATAAGCCAGTAATGCATCCTAGAAGTCCTTGCAAAGTACAGGCAATTTCAAATGATAAATCATGAAACTTGATGAGGCCAAACTTGATTCCAAATTTTTTGTCTAGTTTAATAGTTCTGGTTGGTGAGGCCAAACTTGATTCCAAATTTTTTGTCTAGTTTAATAGTTCTGGTTGGTGAGGCCAAATATTAACTGTGTAATTGATCAACCTAAAGTGTCCAGGATAATGAACATATAACTTCTATACTGATATAAACTACCTAGAATATGCATGGTGTGGCTAGGAAGAGAAATGAGAAAACCTTGGGTAGATGCAATCTGCATAGAGTTCTGTTTGTGGAAGATAAAATCATGCTCACGAATAATGTCAATGTTTAAAAGGATCATCATGTCACCATCATAAAATTAGCCATCAACTACATTATCACAAAGCATATGGAATTGCAGAGCATGCAAATTGGTTTATTCAGTTCCCTACAAACAATTAATGAATTCATATGTCCATGCAAGGACAGTCAATTAAAAGAAATAAGCACAAATAATTAGTTTTATCAATGGGGCAGTTCAAAACAATGAACTTTAAGATATGAGAGACTAGCTACGATAGATAGCATCCCCACATCAAGAAGCCATTAAAATCACCTTGGGACCATTTAATGGAAGATAATTAGTCTTTTAGAAAGGTCAAGCCGGTTCATGCTTGCATTAAAGACTAGTGATAAAATTGAAGTATTCAAACACTTGCTAATCAATCAAGATCTGCCAAATAGAAAAAATATAGGCAACTCTCCAAGTAAGCTATGGTTGGGAATGAAAAACAAGTTGATTTTTATTATCAAAAGTTGATGCGACTTTGTTAACTAATGTACGAATGCTTGATTTGTTAATACAAAGCTTTAGCTTTCTTATTAGTTGCTTGTCTTATAGGTATAGGTAGAAACATATGTAAGGCCCTTCCATGATACGTAATAATTAGGAAAGATTGATTAACTAAGTCATTGTGTTATTGAGTAGCTTGGTGATTTCCTTTTCTCCTTTTCCTCTCCCATACTTCTTCTCTACTCTTACACCCAAGTAATAAATCCTTAACCACTATTCATTAAAACCGGTGCCTCCATCTACATCTCTCAAACTACATGTCTATATGAGCCGTTTAATGATAAAGCAAAATGAATTTTCTTTTGTTCGAGTAATCACAAAGATGTTAGGTCATTTAGTTGAATAAATCTAGTTATACTAATCAATTAATAAAACTATCCATTAAGTTGTCGAACAGATATTGCAATGAATTATCAATAGAACTAGATTACTAAATCATCAAGATAATCGGTAAATAGTTAAATGTCTGTCCAAGCAGTTTTTACATTAAAAAGTTCCAATGTTTTAATAAAAAAAGTTAACGCATTCAAAAGTGTGTAGTCTAACATCTCAACCCATACAAAGTAAGGAATTATTTACATTAGCCCATCCCATGGCAAGCCGAACCTCACTGTTTTAACCCCAAATGATAGCTTTATAAGCAATCACACATTTGTGAGGTGCTCCACTATGAGCATACTTAACTTCAAAGTTTTTATTAAAAGTTTTATTATTATCTAAGAATATATCTTTCTCAATATTTCCTAATATTAAATAAGAATATCAAGATATGTCAGACAGAACTCTGGGCACCCAAGTACAAGCCCCGCCAGACCAGACAGATGATGTGCGCCCATGCCCAAACTTTGCCAGCGTCAACTAGAGGTTGAGCGCCCAAGTGCCTGACATAACCTGATCCAAATTCTATTGGACTAAACTCTATTGTATCTACATATAGACATGTAATTAATAAGAATTACTTTTTCCACCGTTCTCTACATAGTATCAGAGCTTTCTTGCTCACGCACCCTCAACCTCCTCTCCTCCAACCTTCTCAAAGAACCTTGAAATTTTAAGAACAGCCGCCTCTGCCTTCCTTCTACTCCTCATACAAGGCAGCAGCCACCAAAAAACATTAGTAACTAGCAATGGCTGATGAACATAAAGCACTAATGGATCAACACACCTGGACATTGATTCCCTCTCAACCTCATTAAAATGACCTCGGATGCTAATGGATATGCCACACCAACATTACAATGATGGCACAATGGCTTGCGACAAGGCTTGGCTCGTAGCTCAAATTCAAACAAAACAATGGTATGGACTGCTTTGAAACATTCAGCCTAGTTCAAAAATGGCAACCATTATGGTCCTACTCACCATAGCAACTCACTACAAGTGGCCAGCCGATCAAATGGATGTATCAAATGCATTCATTCATGGGAAACTCGCCGAAACAGTCCACATTTGTCAACCAAAAGGATTTGAAGAGCCCAAGTTTCCCAACCATGTTTATCTCCTTGAGAAAGCCATCTATAGCCTTAAACAATTGCCACGCCAATGGTACTCCACCCTCACAAACTTTCTCCACAGCAAGGGCTTTCGTACAAGCTTAGCCGATCCATCTCTACTCATAGCCGACAACACTTGGGAACACCTACCACCTTTCTCGGCATCTCTCTCACGCAGTCCAAAACAAGACTCATGCTCTCTCAAACAACATATGCATCCAGCATATTCTAGAATTCAGGAATGACAATGTAATCTGTCTCCCACATCTATCACCAGCTATAACAGAACAACCCCTCCCTCAATTCCATTTTCCCCGCCCAAATTATACAAACAACTAGTTAGATCTCTGCAATACCTCACCACCTCTCGATCGGATATTAGCTTGGCAGTCGACAAACTCTATCAACATATACCTCACCACCTCTCGATCGGATATTAGCTTGGCAGTCAACAAACTCTGTCAACAATTACCATGCCAATGGTACTCCACCCTCACAAACTTTCTCCACAACCAGGGCTTTCGTACAAGCTTAGCCGATCCATCTCTACTCATAGCCGACAACACTTGGGAACACGTACCACCTTTCTCGGCACCTCTCTGACGCAGTCCAAAACAAGACTCATGCTCTCTCAAACTGTAACAGCCTCCTAATGCATTAGTTAATTAAGCTTTTTAAAGAGAGTAATTAAGCTTTTTAAAGAGAGTAATTAAGCTTTTTAAAGAGAGTAATATAATCAAACTTAAGTTAAATCCATCGGTTAATTTAATTCCCGCGTACGCTCCACTTCGCACGATCGCGGCTGCCAGAGAAGGACCGTCCGGCTCTCCAGCTGGCCTCCCCGTGGCTTTATTCCCCCTCTATTCCTTTCCTAAGGGACTTTTGGGCATTTGCTGAAAGCTTTTAGAGCTGTTGTGTCCGAAGCGCTTGCGGGAGCTCCTTCGTAGGGTTGCGACTTCTATCGAGGCGATCGGCGTGTGCGGGTGAGAAGGAGTAAGAAGAAGCTTTGCGTACCTTAAGCCTCCGTCGACGAGCCGTTCGGTGCGGGATCTTCAGGTACGTCCGTCCTCATCTTCTTTCATTTTACGCGAATATCAAGTTTTACTTTCCGGAAAAATCTGTCGGCACCTCCCCAATTCCTGTCGGCATCCCCCTTATAGATGGCGAAGGAGACGACGCTTCATCCCGGCCAGTCGATCCCCCATCCGCTCGCCTGTGACGACACGCATCCCCTCCTGCGATTTTCAGTCGAGGATTCCTTCAATCGCTGTGCTTCGTGCGATTTTATATTTTTTTTTTTTAGTTTAAATAAAACTTAGCATCTTAATTATTAATTTTATTAAAGAAATACTTAAACTAATAATTAAGAAAAAAATTTAATTTCTGTAGTTGACATTATGAATTTTTTTTTTTTTGTATTTCAATTAATTTTGTTGTCTAAATAAATAATTGCTGTGTTATTAAATGTTGATTGATAGCCTAATTTAATAATTGATTTGTGTTATTGGAGGATGTACAAATAAAATAATATTCTTAGTATTTACATAAATTGTTTTAATCATAACTTTAAAAATACAACTCCAATTAATACAAATTCATATATTATTTTGATCACAAAATTTTGAGGATCAATAATATTAAATTTAATATCAGTTTTGATAAATATTTTATTGAGTCAATATTTAAGATTAATTAATAAATTTTAAAATTTATATTAATCTTTCTTGTGACCTATTTGATCAATTGATTTCCAAATCAAAGGTCAAATAGTCCATTTGACTCACAAAAATGTGAGGATTAATAATATGGAATAAAATCCAATATTTAAAACCTAATTTTCTTAATCACTTTTTAACCTAATTAGGAGTCATTAAAACCCTAATTTTCCAATGTTGTCCAAAATTGACAAACTTAGTGTCAATCTTCTCCTTATGAAATAAAGATTTCATTTAATTATAAAAGAGTTCAATTGGACAACAAAATTTTAATAATAGGTTTTTGACTCTCACTTAGTGTTATTGTGATTAACCTAAATTTCTAGGTAGCTTACTATAAGTCTTATAAACCCTAGAATAGCTAATTTGTCATATTTATTATCTCCTTTGGCACTTAGATAATATTTTTATGAGCTTAGTTCTCAATTCCCTAGTTATGCGAATTAATTGCCAAGTACTTAATTTACTTTTCAACCCTAAGGTAGAAACCCTAGGATTTGAATTGTAATTGATCTATAGTTGGATCCTAAGTCTATTAGTTGAAACCATTAAGAATAAATAATCTTAATGAATTAATAATTGTAGGATTGTTAACCAACTAGATCTAGTTTTTTGATTAGTTCAATACTTAGCTTATTCATCCTAATCCCTAAAACTTATTTTGTTAAATTAAGATATAGTAATAGGTATCCTTAACTTACTTAGATTAGTTTAGGGAGCCTATTGAATTCTTTAAATATACATTAATAGTAAACATAGAACTTGTAGTTCTTAAGTCTAGAAAGTACTTATCCTAAACTTTGCAATTACTTGTAACTTAGCTAGATTAATATGTTTGATTAAAACATTCAAACTATAACCTAGCTAGAAAACTATAATGATTAGTAGTAATATTTCATAAGTTTCAAATTTCTTAAGTTAGATCTTATGGTTTAAGAAGAGGTTAGGAGTTAGTCTCTAACAACAATCATTATATTTATAAATTATTTTGATTCATCATATTAAATGAATTGAATCTATTAATTTTCAAAATCCTAATTACTATTATATTACAATTAACTTGAGATCATTATATCAAAGTTAATTGGGAGCTCAATTAGCTCCAATCATTAAGTAGATCATTAAAATTAGATAATTTTGGATATCACTTAGTTGCAAATATTGAATTTCCCTTATTGGCTTGCTTAGCTTTGAGCCTTATTCATTGAATCATTCATAAAAATATTATGCATGAACAAAACTTTCACCTAAAATTATTAGGGGCTCTATATGGTGGACCAGTCTAGGGCAGACTGAAATGGAGTAATAAGGAGACATCGCATTCTTAGAGGGAGAATGTGAGTGTTTTAGGTATGGACCCCATTTTTCTTAGATGTTAAACAGACGTGTTTAACTCATCTCATTCTGAATATGCCCACAGAATGAGTACAGATTAAAATAACTTCAATTAATAAACATATGAGATCTTCAATCTTATAGATTGTTAAGATTCACCATAGCTTTTAGCTATACTACTTTACATAGTCCTAGGCTATGTGTATCTTAAATTTAAATCTAAGATTATTCTTTCAATTTCTTTAGTATGCATTTTCTATGATTTAGGACTGTACTTTACTTATTTACAGTTTATATAGATTACAGTGAATGTTGTATAACTCCATTTAAATGCTTCACTGTTTATTTTTCCTTATTAAGCATAAGTTTATTTGAACATATCATGCTTTATTTCATTTAATTTCATATGCACACTAGTTCATTCTAGCCTATTTAGGATGCTTCACCCTTGTATTGATTGTAAGCTAGGATATTTGATTAAGTGAGCAATTCTACCTCACTTGTTTTTCCTTCCCTTATTTGTATGCTTATCATATTGCACCTATGTTTGTGCTTGCATTGTAACTAGAACTGTGATATCCAATTATAACAATAGCATATTTAGCCAATCTTAAATTGTGCTTAGACTGTTTAGTCTAACCAGATTTTCTATTTCTTGGCTTTGCCCTATCACATTTAAATATCAAAATGTGATAGATCAGGTGCACTTGGATGCTAGTGGAGCTGGACCAAGCGCTAAAAACTAAAATTGCTTCCGCCTATCATATATTATAAATTATAGCTTATTAAGAATTCCAAGTGAGCTGTAAATTTTCTTTTCTTATTCAGTTTACTGTTATTTTGTAATAATGTCATTTACTTTAATTTATCATACTTGTTGGAGCTTAGACTATACTTAAATGCTTGTGATGAATGAATGGATGAGTAAATAAATGGATGAATAAGAATTAAATGTATAAAATTTGTGTATGAATTAAGTCTTTGCATATCTTCCTATGAATATTTAATGTCTTGATGAAATAAATCATAGTTTAGACAATTGTTATACATGTACTTCTCTCCCTTTTTTTTTTAGAATTGAAAATGAGCAATCTCATAAAAAAAAGATTGAACTTTATTTAGAATTGGAAATGAGCAATCCTATAAAAAGGATTGAACTCTATATTAGAATTGGGGTTAAAATGGATTGAATGTATGAAAGATTAGGATGTCTTTCCTTTTAAATTATAACTCCCATTGGAATGGGAGTATTGCATGTACTTCTGCAGGTGTTTCCTTAACCATTTACAAAGGAGACTCTGCCGAAATTTTTAAGAAAATTTAGACTTAGAATAATTGGGGATAAATTATAAACCCATAAGTCACATGTTAATTTCCCCATAAATAATTAGAATCCTATGTCTAAGATTAAATGTAAATAGTTCAATTGTTTTAGATTACAATTGCATGTACTCATGTCTTCTTTCATAAATAGCATGTTCAATTCTACCATCTTTCATTCTTAAAATCCATTTGTTGCATCTTTATTTACAAACTTCTAAATACTATTCATAACTTCCCTTCCATCTTAACTTAAGACCCTCTTCTAAATCCTTGGCCAAACACAATACTTGATGATTTGAATTAGCTTTCTTCTAATCTAGTATTAGGTATTGTGGTGACGTATCAATATTGAGTTAAGTGATTTCCAATATTGGGGTCGTCACACAAACAACATATGCATCCAGCATATTCTAGAATTCAGGAATGACATAATGTAATCCATCTCCCACATCTATCACCGGCTATAACAGAACAGCCCCTCCCTCAATTCCATTTTCCCAGCCCAAATTATACAAACAACTAGTTGGATCTCTCCAATACCTCACCACCTCTCGATCGGATATTAGCATGGCAGTCAACAAACTCTGTCAACATATACATCATCCAATCTAAGCAAATTTCAAGAAGCTAAAAAGAACTCTACGCTACAAACAACTAGTTCCATTCTCCTGGCCCAAATTATACAGACTAGAGAGATCTCTCCAATACCTCACCATCACTCGACAGGATATTAGCTTGGTAGTCAACAAACTCTGTCAACACATGCTTCATCCAACCCAACAAATTTCAAGCAGTTAAAAAGAACTCTAAGCTACATCAAAACCACTCTCTAGATCGGCATTCAGATCGACTCAAGCAAGAAGCAACTTCAAGCCTATGCAGACTCTGCTGGGCAATGGATATGGAGGACTGCAAATCCACAACCGGTTTGTGTATTTTTCTCGGCAACACACCTATTTCTTGGAGCGCTAAGAAGCAAAACACAGTATCATGATCCTTCACAGAAGCCGAATTCAAATATCAAGCCTTAGCCACCACGACTACGAACATTATATGGCTTCATCGCCTTCTACAGGAGTTCAGCCAACCTACACCTCACCCCACAACACTCCATTGTGACAATCTATTAGCCATCACTGTTGCCAAGAACCCAGTCTTCCATGCAAAAAGCAGACACATTAAAGTAGACTGTCATTTCATTAGTGATTGCATCTCAAGAAAGGCTACAGAAGCTCAAATAACAGGCATACTCACCAAACCACTTCCAACCGCTCGCTACCACTCACTCAGAGACAAACTCACTAATCACCATACTAATAGAAGCATCAAGATACACTAGACATAACTCTAGGCGCCCAGGCGCAAGCCCAGCCAGACAGAGGATGGGCACCCATGCACGTCCATGCACAAGTCTTGCTAGCGCAAGCCAGAGGATGGGCGCCTAAGCGCTTGAGAGCCTAACAACATAAGTTGAACCGAATTCTATTGAATCAAACTCTATTGTAGCCATATATACACCTATGTAATGCAACATTCTAATTAATAAGAATTACTTCTTCCACCATTCTCTACAATATTAACTTATATTCTTCCATGTCCTTTACTCTCCTGCCTATACAGATTCAAATCATCCTTCTACCCTTCTCTCTTGGAAGCTTGCAATGAATCACTTTCTATCTAAGATGCATCTTGTCCAAATATTTGTGCCCCAATGATCACTCTCAACTTTCTTCATTTTCAAGTCATCATAATCCCACTAACTTTTGCTTAATTCATCCCTGAACCACACACTATACCAAAATGGGTAGGGCTCTAATACCAATTGTAATGCCCCAAGTCATAATAAGCATAGTATTATCTACTTTAGCTCATCCCATCCATACTAGGTTAGACCTCACAAATTTGTCCTCATATGATAATTTCTCATATTATCCTTCACCTTAAAAGTACTCCAATATGACTAATTATGAAGCTCTTATTAGACATTCTATCATTATCTCAAAATGCACATTTCTTATTATTAAATGATTTTACTTATATATTCATGTATAATTTCATCCCCATATAGAGTGGAGTTCATCATTACCATTTTCTTCTCCTGGAGCATGCAAAAAGCCAATCCTTGTCTTAATGGCAGCTTGCCAAGCCTTTATTATGGAATGATCACTCCTTGACCTTTAAAATTGGGTCATTACAAGTATAATCAATCACAAATACCCTTTGTGTTCAAGGTTAAAGGCATCTATTAGTTTCAGAATTGACATCATTATCAAACTCCCATATCCTCATTTTTTTGAGAGGGCATCAAGAAAGTAGATAATTAAGTAAGCTACATCATAAATATGTTTCATGCAAGTTATTTTTCATTAAATTTAACCCTTAATCTTCAACAAATCATAACAATTTAAGATCAGTTCATGATTTTGTTATCCTTGTTTTTTTTTCTTGCCTTTGTTTTTTTTTTTTTGTTTTGGGGTTGAGCGGTGCTGGTTTGTAGAAGAAGAGTTTGTGGTGTACTTTCTTGTAGAGTGATAGTTGTTATAAAAGCTTTTCCACTAGATGATTTCACAAGAATGTGGGAGACCGTTGCATGGTGAAAATCTAAGCATGGGGCATGGGCAATGTTGAACCCACCCTTCTCATGACCATTTAATTTAATTTTTATTAGTGCTCTTCATTTCTTCATATTTTATTTTTAGTTATGTTTAATCTAGCATATTCACCACTTTTAATTACTGAGGCCACACATACCAACATAGACTTGCATTAAGTTATGATATTAAAATATGATTGTATGATAATCCTTGTATATTATACGCTAGCTTAGATGAGTGAAATCATTAATTATGCATATATCTTAAATACTCAAAAGTTAGCATTAATACCAGGTTTATATACATATATGTAATTTAAATTTGCATTGGTATGTTTAATTGTTGACTATTATATTCAGTTGAGTGTAGTTTAGCTAAAATTATCACTAATCACGATGGCTAATGTTTTGGCATTGCAACATACTTTACCAATTAATTTGTAGTCTTGTTTTTCTTTTCAATTATAAATACATAACATTAGCATACGTACAAATAAAATTATGAGAATGCCAATAACATAATGCCTCGATGAATATATTTTGTCAAAATATTTTAATATTAGTAGACACGTTTCAAATCTATAACCATCAGGAACGGTTAACTAAAAGTACACAGTAATGAAGCATGAACAAACCTGTTCAACTTTTGAAGCTACTTCTTCCACCTTTTTCTCTGCTTCCAGTGTTTTGGATTCTAAAACATATATATTGAATTTATTCCTTCTAGACTGCTCCCACAGTTGCTGCACCTAAGCAATTACCACCAATGACGGAAATAAATTTGCATTTTCAAGCAATTACTAGGAATATATCATTGTCAATTTGGAATGGGCAAAGTGAATGATCTCAAAAAAGTGAAAGAAAGAGAAAGACCTCAGCTTTCATATCTATAACCTTTTCATCAGATGCAGGGAACTTACTGTAAGAAACCTGCAAAACAGTTCACTAACGGAATAAGAAAGGCAGTCCTTTAAAGCCTCATTCAATCTTTTCTAAAATTTAAGATTCTGTACAAGAAAATAAAAGTGCAGGCTGGTATTGACCGTTCTATGGAATTATAATGAGAAACTATGGAACATGCAAACTCATAATCATGAGACGTCAAAGGAGCTTGTCAAGAAGGAACAATGAGCTTTACTTTCCACAATAGAAAATAAGAAAAAAATAAGTTTCTAAAATGATACTCTTATTCTAAAAGAACTGCAGAACAATACCTAAAGCCTTTTATTTCAGTCCTGGCATATGGAAATGTCAAACTTAATGGAACTATTCACTTTTGATAGTATTTCTGATATTGATATAAATCAATGCCAAGATAGTAATAATTAGCCTCTTACAACTCCCAAAATGTATTCTACTCTGAATATAAATTATACTGTGATATAAAGTTTGTATTAATAAAAGAAATGTTAATTGTAACGACCTAACCATCATACCAGTGAAATTTAGGCCTTGTTAAGAACGTTACAATGTGTGCAAGTAATGGTATAATGACTTAAGACAAACTTAACCATGGCATGAGTGAACTCATTAAACATAAATTCTATTCAAAATAGTTATGATAAAATTTTTAATTAAATAAACCATATTGGAGAACACTATCACAGAAAAATGAAAAATGGAATTTATCAATTGTAATTTTATTATTGTACTTTTTTTTCTAATTTTCTGAAATTTGTCACTTAGGCTCATCAACTTGGTTTAACAATCAGCTTAATAATTCTATTAGAGTTGAACTAGAGAGAGTCTTACACAATCAAGAATGGTTGATGTCTTTAATCCACTCCAACAAGGTGGCAAACAATACGGCTATGGATGATAAGCCTCTTATTTTAATCCTTTTAAAACTTAAAGTTTTGAAGTATGCTTTTCTATTTAAAAGCAGCTAGATTTTAAGTGAGAATTCTCTTATGCCGCTAATCTATGTTCTCGAAATGGGCAAGGTAACCCTATCCTTTGAGTTATTATTTGACTATGCTTAAGCCCGCTCCTTAAAGGTGCTTTATGGTTATGAGTAATCTTGCTTCTTCTAAAGTAAAACCTTTCAAAAAAATGCAAGAAAAGTTGTTTCTAGCTTTGGAATGAGATACTGTAACTGGTGTCTTGCTCAAATGTTATAAAATTCATCGTCATGATACAATTGTTGACTAGGTCATTTAGGCCAAACATCATGCAAAAGCTCACTAGGTTGTTCATGGAGAGAATGATCTCAAATTACTTTATGCTTAGATGAATATACGTAAAATAGAAATTATATTAGAGGACTTCGTAACTGAGATGATGATACTAATTTTATTGATTATTTTGTATCATCAACAACTAATTATTTATCATCTCTTCAATTAGTTGAGACATGCTGCAAACTACTTTTGTTTAATTAGTGTGTTCTTAATCCAAGTACTCCTCATTTAGTAAATAAGGAGATCTCATATGAAAATATTTGGGATGTTTTCAAACGTTTTTAGCAAGACGCATGATCTGGTGCCAGCAGGTTCAACTCCATTTTCTTTTGTTGCTCTTCGGAGCATGTTAAAGGTGATATCCTAAATGCCATTAAACATTTTTTCCATTATGGGATTCTGCTAAGGAGAGCCAATCATTCTACACAAGTCTTATTTTCAAAAGAAAGCATTCTTTTAAGGTTGAGGATTATAGGTTGATATCCATTTACAATACTATTTATAAGACGATCACAAAAATTATTGCTTAGAGGCATAAGGCCACTCTCCCAGATGTTATTCATTGGGCTAAAATTGTCTTTATCTCTTCTAGTAACATTTTGGACAATGTGATTCTTGCCAAGCAGACCTTTCCAAAGTTTTCTTCCAAAAAATATATTTTTGTGAAAAAATCAATACCAAGAACGTGCTTAATAATGTGGATAGAAATTTTAGAGGCAAGAAATTGACTGAGAAAGACTTACCTAAAAATTCCATTAAATGTATCAAGGTGTGCATTTTAATGTGCATTTCTCAATCAACATTAGGTGGTTCTCTTCATAGGTGCTTTAGTTATTCCAACAGTATTAGGCATAGATGCTCCCTCTCCTTCCTTTTTATTGCATTGGTGATGGATAGTTTGTTATGACATTATTAAGAGGTTTGTGATCTTTCATATATTCGCCTCTATAGTGGCTTCTTCAAGTGTTCTCATCTTTTTTTTGTGAATGATTTATTAATTTTTGGGATTACCACCAAAGATAACCTTGATGTCCTTAAAGGTTTTCTAGAGAAATATTATGCTGAGTGGTCATAAGTATAATCTTAACAAATTCAAAATTATTTTCTCTAAAACTATTTAGAATAGCAACAAATTCTTCAGATATAATGTTATAAACCACTCCAATACTTTGGTCTCCCTATCTCAAGTGTTAATGCCAATGCCTCTCTTTGTTCTCCATTGTTGGGAAAAAAATATTAAATGAACTAAAACTTGGAGCAACAAGCTTCTTTCCTTAATGGGAGGACTGCAATTCTTACAACTTTAGTTTGAAATCTTCTTACATACTAATTCAAACAATTCTTTTGCCTTTTAAAAAGATAAGTAATTGTTAAATGAGATTCTTATTTCATGAGAGGAATTAAAAAAAGTTTCAACTACTTGAATGGGATATTACTACATCCTCCAAAGAGAAAGGAGGCCTTGGTTTTGCTTCCATCAATAGCTTTATGTTTTATTGAACAATGTCCTTATGTAGACTAGTTTTATGTAATACATTATTTTTGTCTAGATGGTGTAAATCTAAGAATCTTTATTGAATTCCTTCATTGACGATTCACATACTTTATCAAATGATTATCAATCATTCATCTAAGGAAGGCCTCTCCCTTCCAAGAGTTGTAACATGTGGTAAACCCAAAAATAACTTCAAGAGATGATGGCTCCAATGGTAATAAGTTCCTGATGGATATTGCTTGTTTACATTGGCACACACTAAATAATTAATATACTGTTCATTCATTTCAATGCATAGGCATGAGTGAATTTAGTTTAAAGAGCACAATCTGCATTTGCTTACACTATTTGGAAGGTTTTTCACTATGGTCTAAGACAACTAATTATTTAATCTCTCGAGAGATTACTTGATGCTCATGGGGTGATATGCTATCAGAAACTTATTCAATGAAGGATTTTGAAGGTCTTTCACTCAATGCACTCTCTCTTATTCAATGATGACCATGGAGTGATATGCTATCAACAACCTTCTGCAACTTTGATTGGGCGTTGAGAAGCAATTTTATTCTTTTTACCACTTGGTTTAGTTTAATTTGAAGATATGTTACTTACAATATTTGGTGATATGATTCTCAATGTTAGGTTAAAACATATTTCCTGCTTGCTCTTGATTGCACCTCTATGATTGTCCATGCGACCTCATCCTATTCATTGTTGATCTGAGTCCAGATCCCCTCTTTATTAGTTTTATTTTGTTGGTGTTTATTCTCATGTGTAATTTTCGGTTCCAACTAGACTAGTGCCTTTGTTGTATTACCATTTAATTAGTGAAATTGGGCTTAGCCTTTAACTTTAATAAAAAGGAAGTAATTGACCAAGTTGATAAAAGCAAAGAGCACAAGTAAATAAGTTACAGATTAAGTTCATAATTGCTTCTTAAGCAACCAATAAGAATATCCATGCATAAGTTTAGTATAGGTTCATTCTGAGTTATTTAAGTACTCCACTGTTTTAATGATAAAACATTGGGGTTTAGACATTTATGCATATGATAAAATGAAAGTCAAACAAGCACATAGGTCTTTTTAGAAAAGACAATCGCTACTGCGAGAAGAACAATGATTAAGGAACAATGTTTGAGTGATATAGGAAAACCGCACCTTAGCATCATTCAATGTTTTCTGCAGAACTTCAATCTTCTTATCCATCTCCTCAATCAACAATTTGCTTTGATCAATTTCTAAGATTTTAGAATTTAAGAATGTAGTTTTTTCCTCCAAAATGAATTCTGTATCAAGTAATGGTAAACGCTCCCATATCATACGCTTTCGATCCAAGTCAAACTAAAATACCCACACTGAAACCCACTATAAACCCAAAGCTTCTGTTCTTTCAAACACGATATCAAACCAAATAGATGATGAAATAAACCGGATAAATACCTAATTTGTTGACTTGAAGCATCATCTCCTCCAATTCGTAAATGGGGTGCTTCGACAGAGATGAATCGAAGTCGGACAAAGCGAGGATCGCTGAGAGGCTAATGAGAAGAGTTGAAATGATTGTAGGTCGAACGCAGCTTGCTTCCCTGCCATTTGGACGCCGGAGAAAACGGCTAGTGATAGTGACAAGGTTGAGGGGAAGTAAAAGAAGGACAAGCACTCTGAACGTGCGATCACTGGTATGAAAAGCCATTGGTACCCAAAAAATAAACTTTACGAATCGGGAAGAACGTAGAACAGTTCCAGATCAGCTAAATCTGGTGATGAAATTATAGAAATATAATTTCCAAGAAAAAAAAAATCGTAGAAATATGACGGTAAATTATATTAGAATGAGATTGTTTGTTTGATAATTAAAAAAAAAAAAAAAGTTAATATTTTACTATTTAAAATGAAGTAATCTAATATTAAGTTATTTTGAATAAGATTATTTCAATCAACTTTTTTCGGAATTTATGATTTGGTTGTCGTATCGTTCAAACAATTTGTTCCATTAATTTGTTCGATTGAACGAACGACTCAATCAAATCGTTAGATCAAACGACAACTCAGCCGAGCGAATTGTTCGAACAGTTCCGACGTACCGAAACCGTTCGATCCAATCATTCGATTCATTGATCGAACTTCAATGGGATTCGTTGATCGAACTTCGCCGGGATTCATTAATCGAACTTCGTTGGATCGAGGCATGGGTGAACTAGGAGAAGGTGTTTGATTCGTTCATTCAAACAAATCGACGTTGTAGAAGATGCTACTTGTGGATAGGAGATTAGGTCGAACCACGAATAAATATGTTACGTAATGTGAGATTGCGGCCGACTCTGGCATAACTTGTTTACAACGGTATTATTTATCATGTTGTAAACGAGTTTTACAGCGAATTCATTTTACCTCCGTTTTAGCGCAATCCAAACACGGTGGTGCAATACATGCTTAACCATAAAAATTTTGATTTCCTCTTTTTTTTCTTCAAATCAGACAGTTTTTTATTTTACTTAAAAATTTCTACTTTAATTGATATACTTAATATAAATAAAAAGAAGAAAAAATTTTAGTCTTTATAGTTTTGTTAAAGTATCAAACATGTCTCAAAATTTTAGTTTTATCAAACAAGTCTCTCAAATTATAAAAAAAAAACTCTAATTTTAATCATAACCGGAATATTTGATTGAATCAAGCTGTTATTTCATTGTTTTCAACCCCCATTTCTCGGTGCCATTAGAGACCCAAGGTGGCCTTGAATCCCTCTCTAACTCCCGCATCGTCCTCTATAATTCATCGTCTTCCGCGTCAACATGCTTCCGGGCCTCTCCTGGGCGCAGATCCGCACGTCATCGCCCCTAGACGCCGCCTCCTTCCCTGTTCACTTCCCCTCAGCCGTCGATAAGCGCAACCTCTTCACCGGCACCTACAGACCCTCAGCCTCTCGCACCAGAGGCCATCGAGTCCTCTCCTTCATGGACCCCTCGGAGTTGCTCCACGCCCTTCTCAAGAAGCTCATCTTCTTCCTCCTCTCCCACCGTAGTAGATCCATCATCCTAGAGTTCCGCCGCGCCTTCGCCCCCTCTTATCCTCCCTCGAATCTGCCTCTCCCCGCCTTTGGCCCTCTCAACAACAGCGCCGGCTTCGACTTCATCTCACTCCCGATTATCGCTCGCGATCCCTCTGATCTGGGATTCGACGGCCTGAGAATCGTCCTCAAATAGGTGCTCATCCAACTCACCCCTCTCCTCACCTTCGGCCTCTCGGTTGTCTCGAAGAGGCCACGATCCCCTCCTTTTGCCTTCCCTTTGCACTCGTGCGGTCCGTCTACGCCCGATTGGTGGACTTCTATCAATAACCCATGACCGAAATGGTAATGGAGGAGATCGATTGGCTCGAGATTCCCGGGACGAAGCCGTACACAACGTCGTTTCGCCTCCACATATTTTTCCAATAAAAAAAGAGACAATAAGAAATGTGAAAAATACAATAAGAATAAAGAAAAATACAGAGAGATGGAATATAGCCAATGTAGACAGAAGTTTAGATCAATTGATTCAAATCATGTTTCAATCACAGAACATCTAAGGCTCGGTCAGTTAGCAAGATTCAGGAAGCTGGTAGCAAAGGTAATGTCTTATAGTTAATATGTTGTTGCATCTGATTTGAGATCTACAAAGCCCAATGTAAGTTACAACAGCATCAGTAGAGGTGTAGGCACAAACTTCAATTGTGAAATACAATTGTTGGACTAAAGCCAATCTATAAGGTATTCATGGCTTAGCAAAGAATGAACATAATGCACTATATTGTAGGTCATTATGTTAATTATAATGCGAGTTGATCTTTTGTGATTTCAGCTTTGCATGTTATTACATGTTCCCTTGCAATTGAAGAAGGGCGAGGGAATACAAAACCTTACTGAAGTGCAAGCCTTTAATAATTTTAAAGTAGTAATTACAAGAAAAGTAGAAATGGTCGATCGATTCATTCCCCTCATTGCAAATGGCACATATTTATGATAACTAAATCTTCTTATGTGCTATCCACAAATCTGAGGTCAATCCAATGTCATTGTCAAAGGAAGCATGAATAATAATTTGTAGTTTTTTTATCAAATCCATCTATGCATGTTTACTTTTGATTCTTCCCCAATAACCAATATATTTGCTCAAGCAACATCAAAATTTTACTAGTAAAAACAAGCGCAAAAATGTCTTCCCTAACAATATATCATGCTCTATATAAAATGCTTAAGCTTCTTTTTGACAGTCTTCCAATAGTTAGAGCAAGGAGTGCTTCCTGGATCCTAAATGTATATCCTCTATTACGCTGCCATCTCCCATGACAAGAGTTATTATCAAGGAATTAAAAATCGAACCGGAAGAGGTTGAGTGCCTCATGGATCCTAAATGTATTATAAGCAAAACAACATTTTTCAGAATTAGTATTTGATTTTCAGAATGCATTTTTTACTGCCTAAGCAAAATAACGGTTTTCAGAATTATTATTTGATTTTCAGAATGCATTTCTTACTATCTAAGAAAAACAACAGCTTTTAGAATTATTATTTGATTTTCAGAATGTATCTCTAAATGCATTATTTTCATCTTTAAAGGTCAATGAGAGTATGATAAGTAAAACAGCGGTTCTTAGAATTATTATTTATTTTTCAGAATGTATTTATAAATGTTATTATTTTCATCTCTAAAGATTAATTAGTATTTTACCATGATGTTCATTAGATGAGAGTATGATAAACAAAATAGCCATTTTCAAAATTATTATTTGTTATTCTGAATATATCAATAAATGTATTATTTTTATTTTTAAATGTCAATTGATATTTTAAAATTATGTTCACTAAATGAGAGTATAATAAGTAAAATAGTAGTTTTTAGAATTATTATTTAATTTTCAGAATGTATCTCTAAATGCATTATTTTCATTTTAAAGGTTAATTGGTATTTTATCATCATGTTCACTAAATGAGAGTATGATAAGCAAAATATCAATTTTTAAAATTATTATTTATTTTTTAGAATGTATCTATAAATGCTATTATTTTCATCTCTAAAAGTCAATTGATGTTTTTCCATCATATTAACTAGATGAGAGTATAATAAGCAAAACAGCAGTTTTTAGAATTATTGTTTATTTTTTCAGAACGTGTCTCTAAATGCATTGTTTTCATATTTAAAGAGCAATTAATATTTTATCATTATGTTTACTAAATAAAAGTATGATAAGAAAAGTAACAGTTTTTAAAAATTATTATTTGTTTTCAAAATGTATTTATAAATACCATTATTTTCATTTCTAAAGGTCAATTAGTAGTTTTCCATTATATTCCATAGATGAGAGTATGATAAACAAAATAATAATTTTTAAAATTATTATTTAATTTTCAGAATGCTTCTCTTATTGCCATTATTTTCATCTCTAAAGGTCCATTAGTACTTGATAGTTTACCATTATGCTTACTAGATGAGAGTATGACAAGCAAAATATCAGTTTTCAGAATTATTATTTGATTTTCAGAATGCATCTCTAAATATTAATTAGTAGTTTGATTTTCAGAATGCATCTCTAAATATCATTACTTTTATCTCTAAGAATCTATTACTATTTTACTATCATATTCATTAGATGAGATTAAGAGTAGCAAAATAATAGTTTTTAAAATTATTGTTTAAATTTTAGAATGCATCTTTAAATATTATTATTTTTATATCTAAAGATCTATTATTAGTTTATAATACATTTATTAGATGATATTATGATAAGCATAGCAGCAGTTCTCAAAATTGTGCGCTAATTTTTAGAATATATATCTAAATATTATTATCTTTATATGTAAAAGGTCCATTGGTAGTTTACTATCATATTTATTTGATGAGATTAAGATTCAAAAATAGAAGTTTTCAAAATTATTATTTAATTTTCAGAATGTATCTCTAAATTCCATTACTTTTATCTCTAAGAATTCATTGTTAGTTTACTATCAAGTTTATTATATGAGATTAAGAGTAGCAAAATAGCAGTTTTCAAAATTATTGTTTAACTTTTAGAATGTATCTCTAAATATTATTATTTTCATTTTTAAAGATCTATTGGTAGTTTATAATCATATTCACTAGATGAGAGTATGATAAGCAAAATAATAGTTTTCAAAATTATTATTGGTTTTCAAAATGTATATCTAAATATCATTATTTTTATCTCTAAGGTTAAATGTCCATTGGTAGTTTATTATCATATTTATATGTGAGATTATGATAAGCAAAATTGAAGTATTAAAGGTAATTATTGTTTGATTTTCAGAATACATTTCTAAATGCTATTATTTTGATATTTAAAGGTCCATTGGTAGTTTACCATCATGTTTATTATATGAGATTATAATAAGCAAAATAGCAGTTCTAACAATTATTGTTTGATTTTCAGATAACATCTATAAATACTATTATTTTCATTTTGTTTCTAATGGATGTTGCTTTCATCTCTAAATGTCAATTATTAATTTAAAATCATATTCATTTAATGAGATTATGAGAAGCAAAATAACATATTTAAAAATCATTATTTGATTTTCATCTTTAAAGGTAGAGTGTTAGTTTTGATTTAAATTTTAGGGTTTAGATTTTGATGAAATTTTAATGTGAGATAATGACGGATGATGATGAAATATGGGCCACATTCTTCAGTTTGGAACGCTGCCCCTTGGTCTTAGCTGATTGACAGATACTCACCATTTGATATTAATATGGATAGGATTCCTGAAAGGTCATGGGCTACGCCATGCTTCTAACCGATGCACTGAGTCTTGAGCCTCACAATTTTTATTTTTGGGATGATGTTGTTTCGTAACAATGAGCTTTAGAAACACTTTCTGAAATCAAACAATAATTTTGATAAATTGATGTTTTGCTTTTCATAATCTCATAATCTTATTTAATGAATATGATGATCAATTATCAATCTGCCTTTAAAGTTAAAAATAATGGCATTTAGAGATGCTCTCTGAAAATTAAATAATAATATTAAGAAATATTATTTTATTTGTTATAATCTCATCTAGTGAATATGATAGTAAACTAACAAAGTATTAATTGACTTTTTGAGATGGAAACAATAGCATTTAAAGATGCATTTTAAAAATTAAACAATAATTCTAAAAACTATTGTTTTGCTTATCATACTCCTATCTAGTGAACATGATGATAAAATACTAATTGACATATAGAGATGAAAAGTTGAAAACATTAAAAGATAAAATAAAAGCAATAACATTTAGGGATGCTCTTTGAAAATCAAAGAATAACGTGAGACAATGACGGATGATGATGAAATATGAGCTACATTCTTCAGTTTGGAATGTTATTCCTTTGGTCTTAGCTGATTAACAGATACTCGATATTGGATACTACTATGGATAGAATCTCCGAAAGGTCATTAATGTAGCACATCCTAAGAATATTATCAAATGCCCAATAATAAGAGTTATGACTAAAGTTCAAGGGAAGAACTTAAAGGTGGGTCCAATTACAAGAGCCCAATCAAAGCCCAATAAATAACCCAAATATTGGGCTTATTATTTGCATTTTGTTTTTATTAATATTATACTTTATTTATTTATTAAGGAATATATTTGGCCAACTATGTCATGAGTAAAATATTTAATGTAAATAGTTGGAGTTACTTCCTCACTAATTACCAACTACTCATCTTTTCCTCCAAAATTTCTCTCAATATTTTCCCTCCAAAGCTCATAAAATAAGACACTTATAGTGCCTATAAATATGAGTTGAAATGTAATGTAATGAGATAATTTGAATGAAAGAATTTTGTGGTGAATAGCTCTCATATTGCCTGGTGCTTGGTGGTGTCAAGTTTATTGCATATCTTTGGTGAGTTATATTGATATCTTATTTATATTTTATTTTCTAACTATACTATTATTCTCATAACCTCAAACCATCCACACATCTTTTCCAGCATCTTAAGTATCATTTAAAATTATTAAATCATTATCTAATCTCTCAAATACTCTCCAAACTCTACCACAATCTCCACAGCCAAATCTAAGAATAGTCCGACCTAATCTTCTTTCCTATCCCTTGACACCCATCTAAATACCATCAAATATAACCATCTACTTTAGATCCAAACTACACCTCTTATGCTATCTATATTAATTTATTTGCAGCCCTTTAATCCACTAAAACCTACCTATAAAAGGGATATTTTGAATCAGCCCAAACTAGGCTCGATCTGGACTAGTCTTGGCTTTCCTTTAAATAATCTACTCTAAACCCATAACCAACCTAGCACAAACTCTAGACATCATCCTTAGACATTATCCTACCAATTCATTCAATATTTAAATAGTTAATTTACCAAAAAAAGGCAGCCCACTAGCATCATACTTTGGTATTAGAGAGAGGTTGGGAAAGCAAAAAAACACAAAAAACATCTCAGCAGGAAGAATAAATTTTGGTAAAATCTTTTCCACAAGATTTTTGAGTCATGCCAACAAATGCAAGGTAAGTTAATCCTTTTTATAATTTAATATTTTTCATATTAATGCTTAAAAATGTGGTCATATTACTTGCAAGTCTGTAATGTGTGCATGAACGCCAATTAGTGAGCACTATATATAACCTAGCCATTACCCTTGTGTGAACATACCTTAAACATTTACATGAATGAAAATATGAAAATTGAATGTTCTACTTAATATTGAAGCATTTACCTTGATGCGAATAAAAAATATTGACTTTGAGTCATGGGCTCCATCATGCTTCTAACCAAGGCACTGAGTCTTGATTCTCACAATTTTAATTTTTGGGATGGTGCTGTTTCATAACAATGGGCATTAGAAATTTTTTTTTGAAAATCAAATAATAATTTTGATAAACTGATGTTTTGCCTCTCAGAATCTCATAATCTCACTTAATGGACATGATGATTAACTATGAAAATTGTTATTTTGCTTATTATACTCTCATATAGTGAGCATGATTGTAAACTACCGATGGATCTTTATAGATGAAAAAATGGCAGTAAGAGATGCATTCTGAAAATCAGATAATAATTTTGAAAATTATTATTTTGTTTAGGCAATAAGAGATGCATTCTGAAAATTAAACAATAATTTTGAAAACTGTTGTTATACTTATTAATTATCATACTCTTATCTAGTAATATGATGATAAACTATCAATTAACTTTTAGAGATGAAAACAATTATATTTTGAGCAAAAATTGATTGAATGTTGAACATATATTGTAACAACCAAAGTTATTACCCAAGCTGATTAAGACTAATCTAAGCCCTAATCTCAATCTTAGTAATCTAATTAGATAATTAGGAGTCTTCTACCAATTCACAGTCTAAATTAGGAGTCAAATAGATCAAATCCTAATTTTGGAAAATCTAGAAAAACCTAGAAATTGACTTATCTAAATTGACATTTTATTAAAAATTAGACTTTACCATTGCGCTCATTGCCACCAAATTAGCTAGGGGTGATATTTTGTTGTCAATCGGAAGTCATCAAAAATTTGTCGAATACTTTAATAATATTTAATACCAAAATACTCATCAAATCAAAAATCCGACGTCGTCGTTGCGTTCCTTACCCTTCAATTAGCTAGGGGTGAATATTTGAGAATTTTTTTGAAAATAATTAATTATTTAATTTTAAAATAGAAAATCAATTAAAATTCATTATTTAAATTAATATTATCTAATTAGCACTTAATGGGCGTTACCCCTGCGCTGTTATCTCGTGGCCCGTGCCGTCAGCCTCCCGTATGATTAGACAGAAGGCGCGGGCCGTCCGATCTCTCGATGGACGGCTCATGGCTATCTCCCTTGCGTGATCCGCCGAGTCCCCCATGTGGCTGCTCGCAGCCTCGCTCGCCCAACCGGAGCTCTCCCTACTTTGTCATCTCCGTCGGGGTGCCATTAAGGGTCTGGCCTGCTCTCAGGAAGCTATCTGCGCAAAGTGGATCCCGTTGGAGCTCGAGCACCCGCCCCAAATCCTGCAAGCCGCACATCACAGGTACCACCAATCCTCCACGATACTCTTCAATTCTTCAATTTCTAGATTCACAAGCTTATTTCATGCATCGTAGAGTAATCTAGTCGGTCCGATCGAGTTCGATCAAACTCCATCATCGGGCCAATATTATGACTCCACTACAATGGAATGTGTTATTGCTCGGGTTCCTCGGACCTCGACGCTTAGGGTTAGTCCCCGCAGATGGCTCGACCCATCTCAAGCCTCGGTGCGGCCGCCGTTGGGAAGGTCTTACCGCCCTCTATCCTTCGTCGTACGGGCCAGTGCCAGTCGCCGTCGCTAGTGCTGGGGATTTTGTGCCCTAGCCTCAGTCATTCGCGAAGGGGATGACTCAGTGCGGTTTGGCCCAGGTCCAGCCCGACTCGCTTGGAGCCAACCCGTGTCCACAGTGGGCAGCCACATCGGTCTGACGTGGGGTCCGTTCTTCATGTGCCGGCCAATTGAGGGCGTGACGCATGGAGGCCAGGTCAACCTACGAAGTTCGCGCCATCCAACGAGGGCTGTTCCACTCGAGACCCGTGGGTCCCGTGGGTCTCGTCTGTCCCTGCAGTGCGCATTGCGGGACCCACCCATCTCAGCTGCGCCCCCCTCACACACTGCCACTTGTCCGGTGGGGCCCGCCCCCTCTGCTGCGGCCCAATCTCGGTCCGCCACGTGGCAAGTGGCGGGTCCACGCCGCGCAGATCTTTCGTGCAAAGATTAAATATATTATATATTATCATATAATATATATATATATATAATAAGAAAGCTATTATATCCATAACTATAAATATATATATATATATATAATATATATATCTATATATAATCAGAGAACTTATATAATTCGATTAATTAAATTAAAGTTAACTTAATACTTAACTAATAGATAATTAATTATAGTTAACAATAGGGTTAGTTGTTAATTAATTAATAATTAGTTAATTCGTCGTTATTCCTTCCTTAACTCCCGATTTATTTACTTCCTAGTTCATACTTCTCTTCCCCCTCGTTTATAACTTCCTTCTATTCCCTCTTCCTTCGTTCCTTTCCTTCCTTCCTCTTCTTTGCTTCCCTCGTGGCCTCCCTCTTCTCTCTTTTTGCCTCGTCCCCTTCTTTCCATCCCCTTTCCCTTCCCTCTTCTTCCTCCCCCCCCTTTCCCCCTCCTCCCCTTCCCCTATTCTCCACCCCTATCCACTCTCCTCTCCTTTTCTCAGAAAAATAAATGGAATCAAATGATGTAATTTAAAAATTCAATCTCGGGATTATTTAATTTAGTAACATTTTAGGTCCTAAACACATCCCATAACTTTTAACTTAGTTATCCAAACATAGGCAATATAAATCCTAAAATACTCAGGAGAATAACCCCATCACTGTAATAGTATTAGTTTTCCCATTTGGAGCTTAGTTTAAAAAATGACATTTAGGACTCTCACCCAAAATTGACCAAGATGCCCTTAATTTTCAATTGACCATATATTGGTCAATTTAACTCTAAATCAAGAAATTCAAAGTGCTTAGCTAGCTTAGAATTTTAGTGCTAACAATAATTTAAGATAATATTTAGGTTTTGAATCCTAAAAAATCAAAAATGACCAAACTATGCATAATCCTAGTTAGGTCATAACTTAAATAATTGAAGTCCAAATTAGGTTTACTCCTAGTTAAAGCACTCAATGTGTTATAAGGAAGCTATAGAAACTGAGTTTGTTGAATTTGGACCTCAAACAGAAAATTTGGTTTTTGCCCCCTTTGACCCTTAGAAAATTATCGAATTGCCCATGAATCTTAGAACCCCCATAACTTAGCTAATTCACTTCAAAATTTTGTGTTCTTGGACTCTATGAAATCTTTGAAGAGGAACCAATAGTAAACTGCATAAAAATTTAGATTCTATTAAGTGTAACTTACATAATTACCCCTTAGGTCAAAATCCTTAATTTGGATGTATAGGACCCATTTCTTATCCAAATTGAGTGTACTTATTGTCTATCTTCATGTTAGACAATAAGGAATCATTTGACAGTAAAAAAATCTAATTTAAAACCCTAAAGAAAAAAGTGACTTTTGGACCCTTAAGTAGGAGCAAAATAATCATTTTGCCCAAAATTTAGGGTAAGCACTCTTAAGCCTTTTAGATCACTAAATCAATATTAGAATGATATTATAATCTTTCAAGAAAACAAAATCGACAATTCAACTAAATTGTCCAAATTCCTAAAGTTTCTCTAAGCCTTTTTCCTTATGATTTTACACTTCACATTAGAATTCTTCCTAAGATTAGGTCTAGAAAATTAGGCTAGACTTCACTCATTGGGTAAATGAGTTATCCAATAAGTGAAAACTTGATTTTGATAATTTATAGAATTTTTAACTTAATTCTGATTATTTTGTCTTTCAACCTTAGATTCAGGATAGGAGAATCATCCTATTAAGTTTGATTTTGCTTAATAAGATTTGCCCTAAATTGTAGTTCGCTCTTAGTATAACCATAGATTCCTTAGACTGTACCTTTTGGATTATGTGATTATGCCCATGTTTGTGGCATTTAATCCATAATCTCTAGTTTAGTAGATCTTGATTAGATCTTAGTTAGAATGTCTAAATTCATCAAATTAGAATATTGTGATTTATTTCTTAAATCTGTAGTCGTACTTGATTAATTTTGATTAGAACTTGATCAGTTCTAATCCTTTTAACTTATAAAGATGTACTTCTAAGTTACACTCGATAGTAGGAATTTGAGATCCTAAACTTGTATAACTTAGAATAGATAGAATGATTTAATTAGAAAATAAATAATATTATCATATTTAGTATAGTCTCTTGCTTACTACTTGATTTTTGTGCTACACATTCCTTAAACTTTGTGCTTATTTTACTTGGAGATATTATATAAGAAAATATTATTGCATAAAAATGAAAACATAGAATATTAGGATAATATTTGCATTTGGTTCAGTTACTGGTTGATATGGCGCATTTTACCCTACTGGACAGGGTAATGATAAATAAGGATGCTTAACATTACTGATTGAGGAGTGTGTGTTAAGCTTGGAACTCTTTTAGTTTTGCAGACATGCTTGACTCCTCAGTTATTTCTAGATGTGTCCACAAAAACAAAAGTAAAATAACTAAAAGATTATGCATTGTATTTACTGCCTCTTTAGCTCTTCTATTCTGTTCTGTATACCCTACTCTAGAAAGGCTATGGGAATTTCTATCTGCCCTAGCACAGAAAGACTTTAGGAATTATGCTAGGTCAGATTGACCAATTCTTTCTGATATGGCAGTTATACATACCTGTTTCTGTTTCAGCTTATTATTTACTGTATTATTGTTGCATATTATTTCAGTCAGCTGTATTTCTTTTCTTACCTGCTCACTTATATATATTTATAGGATGCTAGATTTTACTGCTTACTATATGTACTACTTTTAGATTATTATTTTAAATTAGCATATTTCATGTGATCATCAACATGTTTAGGATTAGACTTTACTTTTAGGACTTTTACTTACTGTATATATTTATGCCTACTTCTTGTTTAGTTTGATTGAGGTGTGCTTTTGCCTCAATCCTTACTTAGCTATAAATGTTGTATTTATAGCTTATCCTATTCCTTGTATGCTTACTGCTCTTATGCCAGATAGTTCACTTTTGCTGAGTTTAGGTGTAAATGGTGATATTAAATGCATAACAAATTTTCAGCCTAAAATGTACTTTGACAATTGTCTAATAAGATTTTTGGATGGGGCCCTAGCATTGTTAAATTAACAATATCAGAATTTGAGCAGCTCGAAGATCCAGTACCCAAGAAGGAACCTTATCTAGAGGAGGTGCAGCAGACTGGAGCTGAAGATCCTTAGACTCTTTTATATTTTGTGAGGATGAGTGATGCTTTTATTCCATTTTGAACATTAATTAAATGTTGTAATAATATAGGTATACTTGTGACTGTACTTATTTTCCTGCACTATTATTTTATGAGCTACTCTTTACTCTTATTTCTTATTGATATATGGTGAAATGGATGTGATGTTTACTTTGTATACTTTCATACTCTGTACTTGTATTAATTTAGTGACTGACAATTTATTTCATTCTATGCACATCCTTCCTTTATTAGTGGATTGTGGATCTTACCTAATCTAATGATAAGTGAGGGATTTGCTAGAGTGGCGCACCACTCCTTAAGTCTAATCCTACGTGTTAGGGGGTGGGGCGCCACACATGTGCAGTCACTTTTCATGATATTTTCATATTATTGTTGAGTAAAAATTGGCATTTTAATTGTATGTAATTTATATAATTTTCTGTGGACTTTCTTTTAATTTAATCTTGATAAGTGAAGGGGCTTCTTTGCAAAATAGTGTTTTCTATCAAGCTTAAGTTCTTAACATTTCATCTTTAGTAATTTTTTAATGTGAGACAATGATGATTGATGTTGAAATAGGGGCCACATTCTTTGGTTTGGAATGTTGTCCCCTTGGTCTTAGCTGATAGACAAATACTCACTATTGGATACTACTATAAATAAGATCCCCGAAGGGTCATGGGCTCTGCCATATTTCTAACTGAGGCACTGAGTCTTCAGTCTCACAATTTTTGTTTTTGGTTATACTTTTGTTGTTATGTTCTACTTTTTATTTTACTTATGTAAGAATATTTTAAGAAATTTCTTTTGTCAAATGATGTAGAAAAATTATTTGATTATGGAAGCATCTGAATCTCAGAGCATGTTAAGCACTATGCATAATGTGCGTGAGAAAACAAATCCTACATGGAGTCATTTTACTGAGATAAAAGGCAATGATGGAAAGAGGCAATAAAATGCTTATACTGTGGTATTATTTACATGGGTAGCGGTATAAATAGAATGAAACAATATTTGACAGTTATTAAAGGTAATATTGGTTCTTGTAAAAAAGTTTGGCATGATGTTCATTTTCAAATGGAGGAAAACTTATAAGAAGTTTTGCATAAGAAGCAACGAGCGCATGAATCAATAGAAGTTTCTTACACATACTTTGAAGCTTGTAATGTTGAGGAATAGGATTGACATTATTAAAATTGATCATTCACAACCTTCAGTAGATAAGGGTAAGAGGAAACTTAAAGATGTTGTTAAATTTTTTGCCCCAAGAACAACAAAAGGTGCACAACCTTCTATTGAGACTATGATGGCTTCTAAAGAAGCCTTACATAAAGTTGACATGTCTATTACATGGTGCTTTTTTGATTGTGGCATACCACCTAATACTTTAAATTCACCTTATGCACAACAAGCTATTGATGCCATAGCAACCATAGGGCCCAGGTATGAGCTTCTTTCGTATTATATAAAAGGGTATAAAAGGGTAAATTTGTTAAGAGATTTCAAGGAGGAGTGCACATTACTAGTTGAATCTTTTAAATGTTATTGGAAGGAAACATGTTATACATTTATGGCAGTTGGGTGGACAGATAATAGAAACAGAACATTGATTAATTTTCTTGTATATTGGCTTATCATTTTTGAAATTCGTTGATGCATATGATGTAACAAAAGATGCGAATACATTATGTGATTTGTTTTCTGAAGTTGTTAAATGGGTTGGGCTAGAAAATATTATTAAATTAATAACTGATAATGCGGCCAACTATAAGAAAGTGGGTGAACTTCTTCAAAAAATATGGTAGTATATATTGGTCACCATGTGCTGCACATTAGTTGAATTTTATCTTAAATATATAGCTTCTATGGGACATGTCGATGAGCTAGCCAAGAAGGCTTCAAAGGTTACTTTGTTTGTTTATAATCATACATTTGTATTAGCCTGGCTATTAAAAAGGCCTATGTGGCGGGAAATTGTTCATCCCGGTGCAACTCGTTTTGCAACAACTTTTATTATATTACATAGTGTTCATGCTCATAAACATGATCTGTAAGCTTTTGTTATATGTAAGGAGTACATAGATTCAAAGCTTGTAAAAAGTCTTAAAGGAAAAGAAACATCTTCTATTATTTTAGATAAAATATTTTAGAGTGATTATTTTATTATGTTGCAAATATGTGGGTCTCTTATTAGATTACTACAAATTGTTGATGTTGACGAGAAACCATCTATGGAATATGTTTATGAGGGCATGCACAGAGCAAAGATGACAATTAAATTAGAAATAATAAAAGGCTCTATAAGCCATATACTGATATCATCCAGAGGAGATTAGATGGGCAATTTTGCCAAGAAATTCATTCTGCTTCATTTTATCTAAACCCTCAGTTTCAGTATGATCATGATAATTATTGCAACAAACCTGAAGTCATGCAAGACCTAGTAGAGTTAATCAGAAATAAGCATATATGTATTAAGCCAAAGGATGCAATGGATGAAGTAAGATTATATCATGATAATTTAGAGAGTTTTGGTAAGTTATAGCACTATCCTTAGCCAAGGAAATGCGGCCATGTATGTTCTTTTAAATTTAATTTACATTTTAAAGTTTCATCTAAATTTAAATGCTAATTGCTTAAATTATAGATGAATGGTGGCAAATGTTTGGATCAAGTGCTCTAAATCTATGGAATTTAGCTATTCGTATTCTTAGCCAAATATTTTCATCATCTGATGTGAAAGAAATTAGACTGTTTTCGAACAAATTCATACAAAGCAGAAAAATTATTTGGAGCATCAAAGATTAAAGGATCTTGTTTATGTTTGGTACAATATGAATTTAAGAAATAGGTACAATTTGTACAAAACATCATCCTTCTTTATATTATGTTTTAAATATTTTTAAATATTTGTAGGTTGTGTTCTAAAAATAGAGTTATAATCCCTTAGATTATACATGTATTGAATCCTTCAATTTTTTAGTTATTGATAAGGAACTGAGCACATAACTTAATTTGGGAGAGTTGGAAAAAAATTATAAAGATGATGCTATCTCTATTAATTCTTATTCAAAATATGCAAACTTATGAAACACATATTAGTAAGTGTTTATAAATTTATGTTTCATTTTCTTAATTGTATTATATTTATAAAAATCTAACAAAATATTAAATTTCTAGCTGAAGATGCCCTCGAAACAGACTTTGAAACAGACCAAATTGTAGAGGAAGATGATGTTGTGGCATTTGGGTCGATTAATTTTGTTAGTTATGATTTGAATTTTTAAGCGAACATTGATGCTATATTATAATTATGTATCCAAACAGAATGCATCTCTTACTGTTATTTTTTTCATCTATAATGGTCCATTAGTAGTTTACAATCATATTCACTAAATGAGAGTGGTAAGCAAAACAACAATTTTTAGAATTATTATTAGATTTTTAGAATGCATCTCTAAATATTATTATTTTTAATTATAAATGTTAATTGATAGCTTACCTCATGTTCACTAGATGAGTGTATCATAGGCATAATAATAGTTTTCAGAATTACTGTTTGATTTTCAGAATGCATCTCTTACTACCTAAACAAATAGCAGCTTTCATAATTCTTATTTAGTTATCAGAATGCATCTCTTACTACTATTTTTTCATCTATAAAGGTTCATTGATAGTTTACAATCTTGTTCACTAGATGAGAGTATGATAAGCAAAATAGTAATTTTTAAAAGTATTATTTGATTTTCAGAATGTATCTCTAAATTCCATTATTTTTAACTCTAAATGTCAATTGATAGCTTACCATCATATTCACTAGATAAGAGTATGATAAGCATAATAGCAGTTTTCAGAATTATTATTTGATTTTCAGCATGCATCTCTTACTGCCTAAACAAAATAGCATATTTCAAAATTATTATTTGATTTTTTAGAATGCATTTCTTACTACCATTTTTTTCATCTATAAGGGTTCATTGGTAATTTACAATCATGTTCACTAGAAGAGAGTATGATAAGCAAAATAAAAATTTTTAGAATTATTTTTTGATTTTCAAAATGCATCTCTAAATGCCATTATTTCTAACTCTAAATATCAATAGATAGCTTACCATCATGTTCACTAGATGAGATTATGATAAGTATAATATTATTTTTCAAAATTATTATTTGATTTTCAGAATGCATCTCTTACTGCCTAAATAAAATACAACTTTCAAAATTATTATTTGATTTTTAGAATGCATCTCTTACTGTTATTATTTTCATCTCTAAATGTCAATTGGTATTTTACCATCATATTTACTAGATGAGAGTATGATAAGTAAAACAGTAGTTTTTAGAATTATTATTTGATTTATAGAATGCATCTCCTACTATCATTACTTTCATCTTTGAATGTTAATTTGTATTTTACCATCATGTTCACTATATGATAATGTGATAAGCAAATTGTTTGTTTTTTCGGATTTTGTCTCTTACTCTAAAACAAAATAAGAGTTTTCAAAATTATTATTTGATTTTTAGAATGCATCTCATACTGCCATTATTTTCATCTCTAAATATCAATTGGTATTTTACCATTATATGCACTAGATGAGAGTATGATAAGCAAAACAATAATTCTTAATATTATTATTTTTTTCAGACTGTATCTATAAATGCCATTATTTTCATCTCTAAATATCAATTGGTAGTTTACCATTATGTTCACCAGGTGAGTATGATAAGCAAAATAACAAATTTCAAAATTATTATTTGTTTTTCAGAATGTGTCTCTTATTATCATTATTTTCATTTATGAAGATGAATTGGTATTTTACCATCATGTTCACTATATAATAGTGTGATAAGCAAAACAACAATTTTTAGAATTATTATTTGTTTTTCAGATTGCGTCTTACAGCAAATGACTTATTATTTTCATCTATAAAGGTCATTAAATATCTTACCATCATGTTCACTAGATGAGAGTATGATAAGCAAAATAGTAGTTTTCAGAATTATTGTTTGATTTTCAGAATATATCTCTAAATACCAATATTTTTATCTATATGATTTTTTCTTATTTTCAGATATATTACATATAATCAAATGTTATTTAAATAACTCATTTTTAATATTTATATTTACTATTTAATTAAAATATTATTTATTACATCATCACGGTTCGACCTCTAGTTCAACCCTAATCTGACCTCTGGTTTGACCCCGATTTGACCTCCGGTTCGACCCCTATTTGACCTCCGGTTTGACCCCGGTTCGACCATCAAACCATGAACCTCTTGTCTTAGCGGTTCGATGTCCGGTCCAGTTTTTAATTCCTTGGTTATTATTATGGATTCATCAAAATGGGAAAATATGCGTTCCTAACATAGTGTATTTAAATCCAAAAAATAAAGACCTCCATGTATTCTTAAAGAGGCTGCTTGTGAAACCCCCTTAATATAATTAAGTTGAACATTTAAATTTGATGCACATTTTAGTTAATGGTGAAATTCTTAATAAAAACTTTAAATTTAAGCGTGCTAAGGATGGGTGCCTTCTGGAAAGTCATCTTTTGAGGATAAAAGCATGAGGCCAATAAGGCCAAAGAAGACAATACTTTTGTACTTACAATTTGAGCTATTATAATGATATTAGAGCAAGATATTGGGTGTCAAATGAGAGGTAAGTGTTATACATAGAAAAGTACCACTCAATGGCAGCCACTGTAACTCCCCGTCCCGTCTCCGCATGCAAATGAGTTAATTATTAAATAATTGGCGACAAAACGGTGCGTTACTCGGGAAGGACTGCCGAACCTCCCCGAATATTTGCTAAATAAAAAGGTGCTGATACTCAACCCCAAAAGAGAGATAGGGTTGAGTACTAATCCTTAAGACAAGTGTAAATCCTTATCTTAAGTATTAGGTAGGGTATTTATGTATATTGAATTATGAGTGGAATAAGGATCCAATAAAATGGGTATTAGCATTTCACATATGTTGATCACATCACAATGCTAATTATAAGTAGTAAGAAATATAGAGTGCGAAAGCTAAAGCATACATCCAAATCATTCACCACAGAAGTTAAGTAAATTATTCATCTCAGAAAAGAAAGAAAATACATCCAGAATTATTATAAATAGTTTACTTTAATTAAATAATAAAAAATAGTCTAACAACTGAATTAAAGTAAACTAATGCAGAGAAAAGTAAATGCTGATGTAAAATTCACTAATGCTCCATGAACTACTCCTGTATCTTCTATGAAGCCTCCTGATCTTGCTCCACAAGCTGCCCTAGATCTGGCAAATTGCCAGATCCCAAAAGTACCACGTGTTAGACAATGAGTCTAACACATTTAAGGCTATTCTAAATAGTTATAATTAACTAAGGTTTAATATTTGAGCATTTTAAAATAAAATTAAAGAAATTATATTAAACCAGTTGAAGAATCAAAAATTGTGCAAAACTAAAAGTAAGATGAAACAGAAGCTAAGAAACTGAGTACTGAAAATATGGAAAAATAGTAAGGAAACTGAAATTGAGTAAATGCTAAAGTAAAATCATGTCGTATGCCATTAGATATGTATATATGCATCAGAATATTGCACAGAAATATATGCCACATATATGCCAAACTCGATGTCACATGATATCCCACATATTCCTAGGTGAGTGAATGCTTCGCTAACAGATCCTAGGTGAGCACATGGTTCAACTAAATTCCTAAGTGAGCACATCACTCCGCTAAGGCTAGTATGACTTATGCATTTATGATATGCCAATGCTTTAATAATTATATATTTTTAAATCATTAAAATCCAAAAATCAAACAAAATCAAGTAATAAAACCTTTTGTCTCCATTGTGCATAATTCATCTAAATGAATTCTGACTTCTGATTCAATGTTATGATTCTTACTATAACTACACCCTAAATCATCACATGGAGAGATTGCATACACATGATTTAACATGTTCTGGGAAGGATGACTTTAACACTTAGTTTGTTTAACTGCACTTGTCGATGCGCACAAAGATACGGGACAGAATCCTTTTACAGTTTATTCTCTAAAACTAATTTATTAAATCCCCAGCTTATAAACATAACTTAAGGTGTCCTAAGAAATGTATTTTGGAATACTTAGTTTGTTTAACTGTGCTTATCGATGTGCACAAATATAAGGAATAAAATCCTTTTACAGTTTATTCTCTCAAACTAAGTTGCTTCATCCCCTATTTATATCACACCTTGGGCTTGGGATGTTTAATCTGAATTGAACTGAACTGTATTTATCTAGTTATCTAGGATAAGACTGAAACTCTAAGGTTTTATCCAGGATAAATCAACCAATTCCATCTTATGCTAAATAATTCAACTCTATGGATATGCAATATCATCTCCATTTGATAATACTATTGAATTCATTCTAACAAATCTATTTATAATCAAGGATTACAAACTAATGAATCCACTCTCCATTGTGGTGGGTCATATATAAAAATTTCAAGAATGTGACATGAAAGTTTCTCAACTTAGGATACTACCACAAGAATTGATTTTCAATCTAAAATCTTTGGGAGATTCTACCACAAGGACTTGAGATCAAGTACTCTAAGATTAAAAGTTTATCTAAGCTTCTACCTCAAAATTATACAATAAGCTCTTCCTACCTCATGAGTTCACCTATTAAAGGGATCCAACACTTGATTAAATAAATAATTGTCCTTGAATTCTAAAAATTTAAGTGCTAAAAGATGTAGTTAATTCAGATTGTATTCTAAATTATGAAAGTTTACCTAAACTTATCAATTCTTAACACATAGTTTGGATTATACAAATCAGATGGGTAAACTCACTTGATTATAATCTATACTGCAATTATGGGACAAAATCATTGAATTATTGAGATATGATTAAGTTCACAGTTTCATTTCATTTTACAAATTATCTTATGCTATTGACCTTACTTAAGAGAAAACCAAGGATCTTAAGCTTAAATTAAGATAATAAATCACATGAGTTTGTTATAGATCCTCATTCTTCTAATTTACTAGCCTAAGATCGGTGACAAATTAGTAAGTGTTAATTGAATTATGCAAGTAATTAAATGTCTAAATCAAGGGTTCAATTACTTCAAGTTGATTAGATTTGAAGATTAATTCAATCAAATTAGGGTTTGAACCTAAACTTGATATAATCAAGGTTATTTAAATAGAGGTTGGTTTGTAAACAAATCAGTAAGTTATATGTCAACTATTGATGTTCAATTCAATATTAATTCATTTATAATTTCCTTAATCATTTCCTTAAGCTAATTAAGGTTTACATCTTGATTATTGCCAATTAGGAGATTTACATGTCCAAATCAGGAATTAAGCTATCTAACATGCATGCTATTATTATTGAAACATATAAACGTCACAATAATTAAAAATAGATGGTAATTAAGGCTAATCAAATCTTAATCAAATCCAAAATGGATTAGCACATAACTACAAGTATAATTATCTAAAATTCATGAAACTTGGCCATTATGTTCTAATTAATCATATAAACAATTAGAGATATTAAAATTGTAATTTGGCTAACTACAAACCTTAATATTTACTAATCATGCAATTCAAGGATTATAGAATAATTAGCAAAATATAAATAAAAAAATTATGCTACTTAACACATGCATTCTAGAAGGCATAAGGAGTTAAATGAAACCAAGATCATGTAATTTGGCTAAGTATTCATGTTAATCTCTCCTAATTAAATTTTGAGGTAATTAGGCTAAATTAGAAAATTCATTCACAAAAAGTGTAATATTATTTAATATTCTGATTCCTCATGATTTTTGAACAAAATGATTATAGTTTCATATGGTTTGGATAAGTACATAAAAAGTTATTTAATTAATTTAACTAATTTTCAATTTCTGTTTTATTTTCCTTTAGGAAAATAAATACAAAAATCATTTTCTTATTTAAACCGGTGGCCCATTAACGATACCCCCGTGGATCGGGGTCCAACCTGGCACGCACTGTTCTTCTTCCTCATGGCTTCTCCTACAGAGGCCGATAGACCAGAACTTTGAAAGCCAATTCCCACGTCGATACTCCACCTCCTGACTCGAATCAAAGCACAAATCAATCCCCATCACAAGGCGCCTTGATCAAGGCAAGAATCCCTATTTGGGAGTACCTAGATCTCTGGGAGGCTACTACTCCTAAACACTCCTTACGACTTACTATGGGTTGACTCGCCACAGAGACCATGTAAGCTTAAGGGCTCATTAAATACACCTTTAAGGAGACTAGGCACGCCTAAGCCCTATGCTAGCATAACTTGGGAGTGGCAGGAAGCTTGGGACCTTACTCGATTCAGCTTCCCGAGAGGACCCTCAATCGATCGATTTGATCGATCAGGGATGACCCGATCCTCAACAATTATTGCAGTGCGATCGAATGACTACGGAAACAATTTCAAATAAAAAGAGAGCAAGTGTCAAGCTTACACAGCTCTTCATATCAAATGGGGTATCTGGACAGACAGGAAGGAGCTTGCAATCAATGTAGGGAGTGATCTAGAGGGCTGGTCAAGCTTCAGGTGGGCACTAGGGGTTCTGAACTCCAAGACTGTAATAGCCCAAGGTTATTACCCATCTTAATTTGAGCCTAATCAAATCTTAATTATTATTCTGTTAATTTCATCTAGCTTTTAGAACCAAATCCTGAAGGTTTGGAGCAATTCAGAGCTAAATCCAATATTTTGGATTATTTTTAATATTTAGTTAATTAGAAAATTGAGGTATTTATTTTGACCTCGAAATCAAAATCCGACTTCGCCGTTGTGATCGTCACCCGCAAATTGATTAAAGGTGATGTTTTGGACGCGTTTGGAAGTCGTCGAATTTTCGTCATATTTTAATATTAATTAAATGCGCCGAAAAAAATAGAATAATAAATATTGTTGGAATCGAAATCCGACTTCACCGTAGAATTCCTCACCCCCAAATTAGCTAGGGGTGAATTCTTAGGATTTTTCGAAGTGCATTTCAAAAATCTGGATTTTTAAATAATTAAGAAAAATAATTTAGCAATTATTTGATCCTTAATATGCAATTTCTCCCTCTCTCTCACCTAGTTGGCTGGCCACCTTCCCATTCATTCAGCTAGCCATCCTTTCCTTGCCTCTTAAGCCATGCCCCATTAATGCTCATTCATGATGACCCCTACTTCCCCTCATCCTAGCTTCCGTAGCTTCATAATGGCACCCTACTCTCCCCTTCTCCTTTAAATGGAGAGCTCAGCCTTCCTCTTTTGGCTGCTAAAAAATTTCATCACTACATTCCACCATTGATGCTCTAGTGCTGAAGAAGAAGAGGTTCAGCTCTCTACCTCCAAAGCTTTTGAATAAGATAAAGTTCTCTCCCTCCCCTCTCAAGGACTAAAGGTATCCCTTTGCTCCTCTCCTTATCATTCTCATATTGTTACATTACTTGAATGCATCCTTAGGAGTCCATAGCATGTATGGAAGCCATTAAGACTCATTGATACAGCTCATTTCCTTTAAAAATGCATGCTCTATTTTTGTTATTCTGCATACCCTTACATTTATCCATATTTTTTATATAGCTAGGATGCTTCGTTTGTATCAATTTTGGTATCGATAGAAAGGTATCGGAAATACCTTTCCATTAATATATGGCATTGCTCATGGGACTATCTGGATTGAGAGTAATTGAGCTTGAAAATAGGTTTTCTAAGTTTGTCCCGGCGAAAATCACCATCTAGCGCTACAGCGCCAGAAATTGCAAAATAGGCCGCTACAGCGGGCTGCAGCGGGATTTTGGCAGGACATATAAAACATTAATTACACTATTTAAACAGTAAAATTGCAAAATGGACTGCTACAGCGAAAATATTTTAGGAACTTTAGAAAATGTGAAAATAAATTAATTGAACAGAGATTTTGTGAAGTGAACCACTGTCGCGTGCCATAGCGCGCCGTAGCGGACCGCATCGGGTCGCAGTGCTACCGCGCTAAAAGCGCTCCAGCGCACTACCACGCTAAAAGATTATCCAGCGCACCTGTCGCGCGAAAGGCGCTACGCCGCTAAAAGGGCTACAGCGCGCTTGCCACACGAAAGACGCTACAGCGCGCTGCCGCGCGAAAGACGCTTATAGCGCGCCTTGCGGTGCCCAACTTGCAACTTTTCCTAGAATTTTCAGAAACTGCCCAGTTTTGGTTGAAATGGCAAAAATTCTCTATTTTTATATTTTAAGGTCCCTAGGACCCTAGTGGGGCTAAGTTATACTAAATTGTGAAACTTTGACATTTTAGTTAAATTGAACATTGCATAAAATTTTATGTTGAATCAAAATTGAAACTTGACATTTTTAAGGGCTCAAAACTTACCATGAACTTTAAATATATGTCATGCCAAATGCTAAATAATAGAATCCTCAAAAGCACGTATTGAATATATATAATCTTGATAACTAAATGGCATGAAACCTAGGTCTTTTAGATTTGTGATTAAATGATAATTCCTTTAGTTGATTTAGAACTTGATTAGCATTAATTACCCTTTATTCTATGTTATTTTTTTCACTTATATGCCTTTATGATAATATGATGTATGTTAGAAAACTTTAATATTCAATTGGACATCTTGATATGTTTAAATTGACATTGAAATACAATTGAATAAATAATCATAATAACTTGATTAAGTAGATAATACTTAATCCAAACTTAAGTTTGACATCAATAATACACTAATAATACATTGATTTATTATTGACCTTTAAATTAACCTTTGATCTTAATGATAGGAAGGTTAGGGGTTAAACCCTATCTTGTCTTGATTAGGATCTAAACATTAATCACTTAATTGATTAACTTGATTGTAAGATAATTCAATTGATATTATTCTAATAATGCATATGATTTAACATTGATCTTAAATCATCAAATTAGAAGTGCTAAGGATAATATTGAATATGTGTGATTGAACCATTTGAATCTAAACTTTAAATCTTTGATTTTCTCTTATATAAGACAATTAGCATAACATGGAAATAAAATTGTAATGATTTATGCAATGATCTAACTCTAATAAGATCTTTGATTTTATCCCATGATTGTACAATAGGAAAGGATCAAATGAATTTTAATCATCTGATTTGATCACTTTAACCTAAGTACACTAAGTAAACCATAAGAAGTAGAAAACTGAGATCTTAAGGGTCTTGCTATAGGATTCATCATTGGCATAGTTATAGACCTTAACTAATGATACATTGAGGTTGGAAGGACTTTTATAATTTATTAAGGTAGAAACCTAGTTGATCCTTCATAACTTTAGAAGTTGAACTTGATACCTTGTGGTAGGAATCACCTAAACTACTTAGAATGTGGCTCATTCCTTGTGGTAGCAACCTATGTTGAGTGATCCTCTGATCACATCCTTGGAGCCTTGTATAGGATACACCTACTTAGAGTAATGATTAATAGATTTGATAAATCCTTGTTGATTAAATAGAACCTTCTAAACTCAGATTATTGGTTGGGTATAGTAGGGTATACCCATATTGCTAGATTATTTCAGTAGTATTCAGGATTGGTTGATTCACTCCAATGTGGACTTATGACCAGGTGCTATCATGCAGGATTAGCTGAATATAGTCCCATTAGAGTAAATCGTCTAAGACTAAGAGTGTTATAATTAGTAAGCAAGATCCTTAGTTTGAGATGTAAACTATGACTGGGTTCTGCTTCCTATCGTAGTGCGCTTCGATAAGTGCAGTTTAAGCAAACTAAGTATCTTAAGTCACTTTGCGTAGACCACTAAGTATGCTTGTAATTAGGGCATTTAACGGCTTAGCTTGAGATGTAAACTGCGATTGGGTTCTGCCTCCTATAGTAGTGCGCTTCGATCAATTCAGTTTAAACAAGCTAAGGGTTAAATCTACCTTTCTTGCAAACATGCTAAATATGTGTATACAGTCTCCCCAGCTAATGATTTTCAAGTAAACTCTCAACTTTAACCAATTACCATAGTTAGAATCTTAGGAGTTAGATTCTTTTTAGTAGAATTCTGTACAATGGAGACATTGAATTCATTATCAGATTTCAAACATTTTCTGGATTTTGGATTTATCTCATAAGCATGAGCATGAGCATAAGCATGGCGTGTGAGTATCAGAATGATGTATGAGTATCAGGGTTATGGAATATTGCATACATTGACTAGGGAATTTTAGGATGCATCGACATCATTAGTAAATGGTATTCCCAACTAGATGTATGCGTACATTGGACCGTACTACTCATAGCAGTTCAGTGATATTTTGGTTGCATATCAGTAGCATACAGTGTTGTGGCATATTCAGGTGTACAGTTTCAGTGACATACAACATAGTTGTACATATGATTACTCAATTTCAAATTTAGTACTGTTTCAATTTATTTTCAGTATTCAGTTACAGTTCAGTTTTACCTTACTTTACTTCAATTTTGTACAATTTTATACAGTTTTATGCTTTTAATTATTTTTATAGTATTTTAGCAATTTAATTATATTATGAAAATGTTAAATAAATAACTAGAACTATTAGATTAATTTCGATATATTAGACTTATTGTCTAACACGAGGTACTTTTGGGATCCAACAGTTTGCTAGATCCTGAGCAGTATATTGAGTCAGGTCAGGAAGACACCCAGGAGATTCAGGAGGAGCTCGTGGAGCACTAGTGGACTTTCCTTCATTTTAATTTTCTGCTTAGTATTTTTAGTTCAGTACTTAGTTTTATTTCAATATTTCAGTAAAAATATTTGTAATAAATTGGATGTATTTTCTTTTCTTTTCTGAGATGAATATTTTCATACAGCTTCTGTGATGAATGTTCTGGTTATTTGCTTAAAACTTGCGCACTCTATTTTTATACTATTTATACTTGGTATTGTGATGTGACCAGTATACTAGAAATGCTGATATCTTATATATATATATTAAATTATTATTGTATTTGAAATCTAATATATGTATTTATCTAATACTTAGGATAAGGATACTACTCTTATCATAAGTATTAGCCCTTCAGATGGGGTTAGTTTTCAGCTATTCAGGGAGAGGGGATATCCCTCCCGAGTGGCGCACCACTTCACCGCCGATATAATTGTACTTAATTCTTTTGCACGCGACGACGGGGCAGGGCGTTACAAGGACGTACCCCGAATTGCACTAGTAGCAACTGGGGGCACTTGGGAGAGTATAGGAGATTAGGACTATGGAGGCTTTAGGAGAAGCTTCAATTGGATCGAATTGACCAGCAATGACCCATAGGAAGAACCCATAGGCTATTTATAGCCTCAAGGAGGAATCAGGGTGCATACAGATGCGTTGGGGAGGCCTAAGAGCTTGGGTCATGGCCGAGCTCTCAAATTCTAATTCGAGCTCAGCCGGGCCACGGGGCCTGATCAGAATACCTGATCGATTGCTGGAGAATCCTAATGGCATGCTGAGGTGTCTAAGGGAGTGGGAGACAGGCCATACGGTTGGCTGTATGGGGGATCCTCTCAGTCTGGGACACGAACGAGTAGGGAAAAAGGTCCACAGTAATGGGACCCTTTGCTATCATCAAATCTACTGATCAGCACCACGGAACAGTCCTAATCTTCTAGATTATAACACTGGATCTAGAATGATCCAAGCTGTGGGATCCGCGGGGTGGATCTAACGATAAATCTACACTTCTGCGAGATCGAATCCTAGTCATGGGATTGGACTGGGAAATAATTAGATGTTATGGGATCCTGCTGTAGCACAACGGATCCCAGATGATTTAATTTGTTGATTGTATATTTGTAATTCAAAATTGCTATGAACTCTTATGTGCAATTTTCCAATTAAATTAAATTCAATTATGGCCTAAATAACCTCCAAAAATTCCTAAACTTGCACCCCTAGCTAATTTGGGGGTAAAAAATTCAAAAATAAAATTAGATTTTGAATTAGAGATCAAAATATTTTGGTTAATACCGAGGGTACCTAATTTGACAAAAATACACATTTGACCTAGAGAGGTCCGATAGACCCCAAATTTTTAGGGTTAACTTAACATGGCTATATGAATGCAATGGGATTAAGACTAGAGCATAGTTTAGCCTGTGATCAAGCTAGTAACAACCTAAGATTGTTACAACTACCTCTTGAATTTTTGATGGAATAAGGTGCCAAATGGCGGGGGCACCTCTTGAGCATATAATGATCATCTCAAGTTATATATACCCGATGAATGGTTCTTCGATTTGTGTATGGAAACCTATAATGATGTCAATTGGTTAAGTTGGGGAGAATGTGAAACCCTCTTAAGTATACGTTGATGCACTTCTTTTGATAATGGTGTAGTTTCTTAATAAAAATTACAAAGTTAAACATGCTCAAGTAGGAACACTCTTAAAATGGGTAACGTATTGGGAAGTTATCTTATAAGGATAAAATAATGAGGCCAATAAGACCAAAGAGAATAATATATTGGTGTTTAAGAATTTGAGTTATACATTTTTTTAGCCCAACTAATGAGCCTCGATTTTTTCCTTTTTATTTCTATAAAAAAGGAATCAAGCACGAAGTAAGGTAATAGTGTTAATGGTGGATGTCGAAAGATGAGTGTTTTGCCCCAACAAATCATAAGATTCCATGTTGAATTGTTAAGAAGTTGGAGGGGCAGCAAAGGAGAGGGGTTTTTAGCCCAACCATTAAGCCAATATTTAATATTATCAACAATACTATTAGAGTTTGCAAATTTTTATCTTCTAGGAGATATAGAAATTTCTAAGTACTTAAAATGAGGCATAATGATGCTTAGGTCTAACAATTTGGACATTAACTCCTCATCTCTAACTGCTTTAGAAAAGAAGATTCTCAAATTATGATAATTAGTTTTTAGGCCAATCATATTCTTAAAAACACCCAGGCAATGGGCCAAGTTGAAAAGATTATTTAGACTAGCATCAACAAAGTAGAGCAAATTGTCTACAAAGAATTTGTGAGGACAAGAAAAGGAACCATAAGAAAAATGGTAGTATGTGCCATTATTCTTCATCATATTTAGAATAGAGGATACATCATCTATAATTATTATAAATAAGTATGGGAAGATTAGGCACCCATAATGAATACCCTTATTCGCAGGGAAGCAACCTCTTGGGGTTCCCTTTATGTCCACGAACATAACAAAGCTGATGCAAGGGTGAGAATCCTTTCTCTTGAAATCAAGCTAAAATAAATTCTCAACTTACATTGTTGAATGCTTTGCAGTTACAAAATCATTGTATAGAAAAACTTGCCATGTTTTTTGGAAAAAGAATAGAAGATTTTTAATTCTAAGATGTTGTTAGAATTGTTACTTGATGAACCCAAATTTTTTGCAAATTTTTCCAGTAAGAATTTGTGCTTTTAGATAAAATCTTTATCACTAAGTCATTTTTGGGTATTTTTATGTTTTTCTAGCATAAGGGACAATATTACCCAAGAACAGAGAAACTGGACATTTATCCCAATATAATGTCATTGCATCTGATTTGAGATTTGCAAAGCCCAATGCAAGCTCTAGCAGCTTCAGTAGAGATGCAATCACAAACTTCAATTGTGAAGTACAATTGCTGAACTAAAGTAAATCTATAAGGTATTCATGGCTTAGCAAGGAATGAACATAATGCACTTCTTTCTAACCATATATTGCAGGTCATTATGTTAATTATAATACGAGTTGATCTTTTGTAATTTCAGCTTTGCATATTATTACATGTTCCATTGCAATCGAAGAAGGGCAAGGGAATACAAAATTCTTATTGAAGTGCAAGCCATTAATAATTTCAAAGTAGTAATTACAAGAAAAGTAGAAGTGGTCGATCGATTCATTCCCCTCATTGCAAATGGCACATATTTATGATAACTAAATCTTCTTATATGCTATCCACAATTTTCAGGTCAATCCAAGGTCATTGTCAAAGGAAGCATGAGTAATAGTTTGTAATTTTCTTAACAAATTCATCTATGCCAGTTTGCTTTTGATTCTTCCCCAATAACCAGTATATTTGCTCAAGCAACATCAAAATTCTACTAGTAAAAATAAGTGCAAAAATGTCTTCCATAATAATATATCATGCTCTATATAAAATTCTTAAGTTAATACAAGATTTTGATAATAGTATATTAAGTTATTTAAGTTATAAAATGTTTTGTTCTGTGGGCATTAATTATTGAATAAATTAGGAATTAAGCATGTCTTCCTAACTAAGTAAAGTGAGGTCTCCAAAACACACACACTCCTCCTCTAGAATGTGAATGGTCTTCTTATTACTTCGTAGCCTGCCATGGCTTGAAATCTGACATGTGAAACCTTATTTTTAATATATTAAAGATTTTCTTATGCATTATGTCTTTATGAATGTTCATGGTTGTAATCTCAAAGCAAAGCAGCATTCTAGGAATTTAAGTTAATGGTTAATCATGTGATATCCATTATTATCTAATTTGGTTATCTAACTTAACGATTGGAGCTAATTAAGCTCCCAATTAACTTAGACATATCAATCTCTAAGTTAACTAAAAGATAATACTATAAGTAGTTAATTTTGGGAAGTAGTATTGGATTAAAATTTACTTAGGTGACAACATAGTTAATAAGTATATAAATGCAACATGACTCTAATCCTATGCTATTCCTAAGCCAATCAAATCCTTGATAAATACTTGACTTAGGTTGAGGCTAAGGTTCTATAATTAAGAGATAAGGGTTGTAGATCACTACCTTGAAACTCACTATGGCAACTTAGACTGAAGTGGTTTTAGCTCATAGGTTTACTAAATTAGCTAAATACTCACTTGGGAGGTACTATATGTAAAGTTAAAGGAACAATTACAATATAGTAGTTCTAGATTTGTTTATGCCAATAAGGATTGTAAGGATTACTAAAAGTCTAGATCACTTTTAAAGGACTAATTAGAGCTAAGTTAGGAACTAGAGAGGTTGGGGTGTGTTTTGCATTTGAAAGGCCTAATTCAAAGTAATTGATATTAATCCTAATAGGGTTATTTCCTAGTATCAATGGAAATCACTTGGCTAACAACACCTAAGGTATATGCTCACTACATATAATTTGGTGATTAATCAAGTCTAGGGTTTCTAATGTAAGCTATCTCTTCTATTGTTGAAAGCTTGAAATCATGTTTACTAAGCTACTCAAAGGTCTAACTATAATTTCCAAGATCAAAATTGTAATAACTCGGGTGTTGTTACTTGGTTTTGGACATCCAAAATAGGCTAAAACCATTGCCAATAGTCATGTAGGAGCATTAGGAGCCTACACTTGAAATTTGGTGTGATTTGGAGATTGTTTGTTTTCGACATGTATTTTGAGGCAATTTGAATATCCTAGAAATTACCTAATTTATTTTGACCTTAGAATCAAAATCAAAGTTCACCATTGAACTCATCACCCTCAAATTAGTTAGAGAAGATGTTTTAGGAGCTTTTGGATGTTCTCAAATATTCTTCAAATATTTTAATATTCTTTTAATGCTCAGAAAATTAAGAGAAATAAATTGATTGCCGGTCAAAAATTTGATTGCATTTTTGAGTTCCTCACCCTCATTTTAACTAATTATAAATTTTTGATATTTTTTTAGCTCGTTTGATTCATTAATTTGGATTAATTAAAATGTTATAAATTAATTATTATTTAAATTTAATTTAAACCATTTAACCAGCTCAAACAGCGTGGACCCGCTATTTCATCACACGGTGGGATCAATCCTAGCAGTTTGTTGTTCGATCACTTAGGATTAGATGGGCCTGAGCATAGGTAGCATTGTGAGCTATTATACGTCTCCCCAGTCGTATGCACAATCACGAGTGTATGACTTGAGGACGGTGTCCCGCCGTGTAACGGCTCCAATAATTGGATAAAAGATTATTCCAGATATTGGGGTGTTACCTTAGCACCCAACTCATGATTAGAAGAAAACTATTCAAGTGTTGATGCTAAGTGGCCAAGTCACTTTTTGAGCAATTGTTAAGTTAAATAAATGAAATGAAGATATATATAAATGCAATATTGTAAATATCTACAATGCTAGAAGTTAGATAAATCCACTCATTCATCCCAAGTAGTTTATAGAAGATACAACACAAATAAATATAAGCAAAAGTAACTTAAAAGTTTATAATCTTATTATTACAAACCTTTTTTAAAGTAAAAGAAAAATACAATATGTAAATCACTCTCTCTCTCACTAAATAAGTAATATGTTAAAATCAAGCGGAAGCAGATTTCTTTATAAGTCCTTCAAGTACTTGGACCTGCATCACCTGAATAAAAGGGCTCTTGATCTATCATATTTTGGTATTTAAATATGATAGGATAAAGCCAAGAAAAAGAAAAGTGTAGTTAGACTAAATAGTCTAAGCACATTTTAAAATTGGCTATATTTTTAGATTAACAAGATATCATAATTTATGATTTACAATTTAAAGTAAGCAGCGGTGCTATAAAAGTTGTAAAGTATGAGAAAGTGAAGTAAGCATAACTATAAGGAAAATAGTATGAAATAAGTTGAGAAAAAATACTCACTCTTAATAAAATTCTAGCCTATTACTAAAAATTTGCAAGGAAAGTATTTTAAAGGCTAGAAATTGCTATGTGCATAAAATGAAAGCAATATATGATCAAATGGAATTTATGCTAAGTAAGGAATTGACATACAGTGAAGCATTAATTGAAGTTAAGCAACATATACTGTATTCAAATAAACTGAAATAAGCAATACACAATACTGAAGATAGAGAGTGTAAAGCTAAAGGAAATGAGAAAATATCTTAGACTCTCAATCTAAGATAATCGTAGTCTAAGACTATGATATGAAAGCATAACTAAATAGTTATGAAGAGATCTTACAATTTGTAAAAGAATCTCTTATATCTTTAGTTAAAGTTACTTTTAAAAATACCTCATTCTGTAGGAGTACACAACAGAATGGGCGAGGAGTTAAGCACGTCTGCTTAACCAGATACAATGCGGAAGATGAACATTCACATTTATCCTCTCTAAAATGTGAGTTTTAATATAAGCGCTTTCTTTTGTACTCAATTTTCCATAAGGCATTTTCCTTTAAAATTTTAAGAAAATATGTATTTATGCACAATGCTTTTGAATGAATGTTCAAGGAAAGAGGCTCAAAGCTAGGCAAGCTTTCAATAGATTACAAAAATTGTAAATGTATGCGATATCTTTTTGTTATCTAAATTTTTAATGATTTACTCTTTAATTGGAGTTAATTAAACTCCATATTGACTTAAAGATATCAGATCTTAAGTCAATTCTAATTAGAAGTAGAATGAATGTAAGTTCATTCCCATAAAATTTTGAATTTAGAAAGATAAAAGAAATACTTATCCAAATCTTAAAAAGGAAAGAAACTAAAGTTCAGTTGAAATGCATATATCGATTTGAATACTAAAATATTCTAAGTCTTAAAATTCTTGAAAATTTTGGCAGAGTCTCATTTGTTTTTGTTCAAATTTTCAATTTTCACAATCAATCTCCAGTTCTAAATTAGAGTTCAATCCCTTTTATAGGATTGCTCATTTCCAGTTCTATAATATAGTTTAATTCCAGTTCTAAAATAGAGTTTAACCCTTTTTACAGGATTGCTCATTTCCAGTTCTACAATAATTTCAAATATATATAAAACTAAACTAAGCAGTTTGTACATCCTATATAGAACATCTAATATAGAGAGATGCAGGAATGAAATCAGTAATTTATAAGAGTAGCGATATGTGACTTTTTGCACATAGCGTTTAATTTAGCATGCCTGTATTAATTCTATTACTCAACTTGCATAGAAAGCAGAATTTAGCATTTTATTTTTACCTGCAAAGAAAAAAATATTTAGCATTTCTATATAAAAGGAACAAGAATTATTTAAATTTAAAGGCAGCATTTGATTACATATAAGTTCAAGGATAGCATTTTTATCTGACAACATGTGAATCACCTAATATATGTGAATCTTATAATAGGATGATAACATTTAAATTATATAATTATTTGACAGCATCTAATTAATCTTAACTGAATGACAATAGTGATTCTCATTTAATCTTTTAGAAGCATTTGGAATCTTAATATGAATGGTGATAGCATGTGGTACTATTAAGAGAAACAACAATATGTATCCTCATATGACATTCATATTTGACTTTTAAAAATAATTGGCAACTTTTATCCTTGTTATTATTAAATCCACATTGCTTCAACATATATCATGCAGTTTAACTAAATATATTTGATTTATATTGAAATAAATGACAGTATTACAACCAGTAGCAACATTAAATCACTTAAGATCTTTTAAAACTAAAGATGGCAGCATTCGACTCATGATATCAATTGATTCATATTTGAAAATAAATTGCAATACATATTTCTTATTTTATTTGATAATGGCAGCATTCATGTTCTATCTCATAAAGTATATGTAGCTTTCAATTATTTTAAATAAATGGCAGTACTTTGATTTTATAAAATTTATAGCAGTATTAAATGGTAATATTTGATTCTTATAAAACGAATGACAGCCTATTAATTGGAATCTGCAATATATAATTATATTAATATATAATTTCCAGGTGATCGTATCGGTTCCATCTTTAGAAATAACAACACTTGTTATTCCTTCAAAATACATAGCGGCAGTTGGCATTAATTGAGATATAACAACATATGCTCTTATGGCAACTTTTGGCTCTTATATGATAATTGGCAACATCCAATCTACTAATATATACTAACAGCACATAATCCTAATGAAATAATGATAGCTTGTGAATTTCATAATACAAATGATAGTATTTAAATCCTAAAGATAATTGGTTGCGTATGATCACAATATAATATGTAACAGCTTTTAATCACATTTGAACTAAATGGACGCAATTTAACCATTCAATTTGGGAAGAAAAGCAAGATGTGATGGCATCATCTTATATTATCACATCTAAAGTGAAGGAAACATGTATTTGATCTCATATTAGAAGATGGCAGCATATGATAACTTTTATCCTCATATTTATCTCACATTCATTTGATGGCAAGGTATGATTCTTATATATATATATATATATATATATATATCAGAAAATGATCCGATTCATCACTAATATCATTTGTTCATTTTGATTTAACTAATAGTACTTAATTCACAATAATTCGACTGACAGCAGCTGATGACAACTTGCAGTATTTGTATTTATTGAAATAAATGACAGCAAAGACAATATAATGAAATTGTTGATTGCAAGTGTTCTTTCTTTACTTTAGTAAGCAACAATTTAATCTTAATTAATACGCAGCAGCTTATGATACTAAAAGAAAAACAATTGCAACATTTATTTTAACATTCCATAACTCTCATATTCATCTATTTAACAACATTCACTTCTATATAAAAAGGTGACAACATTCATTCTTGCATTACATTTAGATGACATCAATTTATTTACAAATGTTCAACATTCTATAAATTTTAGTTATACTAATTCCATAACAATCTAGTTACATGAGTAAGGTAAGCTATTATCATAATGTAACTAATAACATACAATAACAATTCGCAATGTGGAGATAAGTTAAATGAATGTTTCTATCAATTAAGACATAGTTTATTGAAACTCTCTATTACAATTATCTCAATAACTATTATGCATGAAACTAATGTATGAGGCTGTTCTATCTAAAGAAATTGTACTTTGTTGAAATTACATTTATACATTAATTCAACTGTAGTAGAATGGGCTTATATTCAGTAATCTTTATAGATCATTTTTATGTAATAAATTTCAATAGTTAAATAAAAATACGAATCCAAGTGTATAATAATATAAATGAACAAACATGGATACGACAGTAATTTTAGCAGAATATAATTATCACATCAAGTATTAGAGATTCCAATGCCCGATGCCTCAACGATCAATCATATTTACTTCCCCAAATCATGCAAGGTAATACATATTCATCATCTCAATGCAACAACATATGCCATCAGCAATTTCAAATGAAACTACATTTCTAATTCCCATAAATTTTTTGCTATAAGAACATTAAACTTGGCCAAACTAAGAAAATATACAACATTCCATAGGAGAAGATTACTGTTCACATAATAACATTTATCAAGAATTATGGCATTAAAAATCAGAATATGGGATACTTAATGGCAACAGAGAGAGAGAAAGAGAGCATTGTCGTTCATTTTATTTGAATTAAAATCATATAATAAAACCATCATGTATTTAGTTAATCATAACTTGAGGAGCTTATTAATGGAGATTAAACTTGGATAAATCATCACATCAAAAATTTAGATACAAACGACAACAACATCGATTTTGATAATAAAAATGAAAGGATTTTAAAAAATATCCATTGCTTTATTTCACAAAAAGTTCTCCTAAATCTCTCATAAAAACCTTACAGAGTAAAGCATACACCAAATGAAAATTAAAATTTTATAAGACATGAAAGATAGAAATTGTTATTTAAAGAAAATGACTTCAGTATACAATACAAAATAAACTTCGATGCATCATATCCTGCTGCGCTCTTCCCTAATGATTATGCTCATTGACCTATTGACTAAATAAAGAATTAAGTATTAGCAGAAATTGAAATACACTGCAGGAAGACTTAACCTTAACTAGTTTTAGATAAATCTAGTTATGAAATCTCCAAATCAAGAAGATAGATTAAAGGAGATGGATTCAACATACTATAAATGCATCCAAATAAATGAAGATGGAGATATAGTAGTAGTGTAAGGAATCCATTATCTATTATATACAGCAATACTCAGAAAATCCTATCCTATTTGTTAGAACTTATAAATCAAAGTTTTCTAAAATATAAAGAAATTTCCATATGAAATAAGGAGAAATAGCGATTAATCATATGTAGTTAATATTGCAATGAATTTATTAATCCATACAATAAAACTTTAATGCCCTTTTAATATCGTTAATCCTTAACCGAAAATAGAGAAAGAAACATCGAGATCGATCGACATCTAAGAATTTGATCTGCTTGCAAATAAATCTATGTCATTAAATGGTAGATTAAAATAGTCGTTAAATGAATTTATGAAATATGAAGATAAATCAGTGATCGTACATGCATCCTTTGTAAATTCAGTCACTTCAATATGGATCGTTTGATACTAAATTATTATGCAAAGGAAATCGCATAAATAGGATATGAATCGAAATGGAGGTACCTTATTCCTTGCGACTAAAAGAGGTGCTCGGATTGGAAGGCTCGACTGAATGGAGACTCGGCAAGAGGACCGGCTAGAAGAGGTGTTCGGCGAGTGTAGGGGTTTCGACTTGGATGGCTCGGCTGGAAAGGTTCTCGGTGAAGGAGGAGGACTCGACTAGGGTTTGCTGTCTTTTGATCCATCCTCCTGCCGAGAGGTTGAATGCTTGCAGATATGGAGAGGGATCGGCATGGGTTTGATTGCATTAAGTCGTGGCCTCATTTATACGAGTCTTTCCATTGGAAGGGGTAGCGGCGTGAGCCAGGCGTCGTTCATCGTTCGAAGAGGGGTGCTCTCGAAACGGGGGAGGAACGGCATGCGTATGGGTAGGGATTTAGGGTTTGCCATTTGAGATAATGAAGGATACTATTATATATACTTATATACATAAATATATATATATATATATATATATATATATATATATATATATATATAAGTTATATTATTAGAATTTCCATTAATTAAATTTATATTGTAATGAGTCTTTGAAAGATTGCTTTTTAGCTAATTTGGGGTTCACGGACTCAAAAATGAAGTCGGAATTTTAATCGAAAGTCATCTTAATTATTTTAATTATCAAATTATGAAAATATAATAAAATAATCAAGAAATTTTGACTATCACCAAAACTCACCAAAATTTCACCCCAAGCTAATTTGGGCGTGAGAAATGCAATGGCGAAGTCCGTTTTCGATTCTGAAGTCTAATTAAATTAGGCATCTTCAGAATTATCAGAAAATAAGGAAACGTTGGAAATTGCAAAACGGTCTCCAAATCATATGAAATTTGAAGTGGAGGCTTTTAACTCTAATATGAGAGTAATGAAAGAGATTTAGAGTTAATTAGATCACTAATTGACAGGTAACAACCTCTGGGTTTTTACAGACTCCCCCCTTTAAAAGAGTGTCGCCCACGACACACAACAATTAAGGACAGGGAAAAGAAAATGAAAAAGGAAGTTTGAAGAATCGATAATGGAAATGGAAGAATAAAATCTATCTGATTAGAAACTTCAAGAGTTTGTGGCAAGCGTCATACTTATTTCTTTATCCATCATACGTTGCCAACTAAACTACTCTTGATTAGAAGAATTTTCTTAAGGATTTCTTCTATAAACTCAGAGTTAGAAAGTCGAGAGTCTTCTACATCAGTCTAAGCAATTGGAATTGTACATCTCCTTCCAAAAGAGTCTCAGAAGGATTCATACCAAAACTGAACTGATAACTAATAACGTAGGCGAACTCTCCATTAACACTTATTGATCTTTCCATGATTCACTGAAATCTATAACACAGAGATGCAAGAAAACATTTAGAATTTGATTTACTCATTCAACATAATCATCAATCTGGGGATGTATCACAGTATTCATATTTAAGATGATCCCCAGGTCTTGCTGAACAGTTTGATCAAAATCAAAATGTAAGTAAGCCATCTTTGCTTTAGTTATCATTCAGTGTTTCAATAGATAAAAGATCATTAAAGAATGGAACTTGACTAACCTTTTTATTGAGTCAAATTAGAAAAATTGAAAGGAAAAGAAATGGCTTGGCGAGTTTATTGACAAACACCAATTTCCCAACACCTCCTTGGTTAGCCCCTTTGGCAAAATTACAATTAACCATGGAGATGAAAGACCACTTCTAAAAAGAATTTTTATCAGCATAAGAAGTCTACTAAGCTTCTGGTGCACAGCCTCCACAAATCATAGGGTAGGCACTTAGAGATAAAGGTAGCAATACCACTTTTAGTGCTCGGCCACCAGAAGGACTTTCAACAAAAGCTGAGACAGCCTACTGCCACCCAATAATATTAAAGGAACAGACACAAGTGTAGTTTCTGTAGACTCGTCTGCAGTCAGATTTACAGATTCTGTACTTATCTTTCACTTTTCTATTATTGGTGAAACTATCATTTTAAATCTTACTAGGAATACACAAAGTCAGGATTCACAAGATCCTACTATCAGTGTAAACTTAGTTGAACTGTCTTAAGGAAGTCAATCTATTAGAACCAATCAAGTTCTAACTTCAATAAGTCAAATTTGATTAATGAAATTATATGGTTTAAATTGATCATCTTATTTACATTATGAGTAACCCTTGATATAATCTATCAAGATTAAGAGTCAAAAGATCAAGCTCCAAATATGGTGGTCAAATCTCTTAATTTAAGCTTCTAAACACATAAGGTTTAGGATTTCTAACAACTTAAAAGCTAAAGTCCTATCCATCACTTAGGTAGGGACTTAATGGACTAACTATCTTAATGCTAATAAAATCTACTTAGATACTATGTAATTTTTTTTTTATTTTTTATTATCCTATCTAAGCAGAGGAATCAGCTAGCTCATCTTACTCCTTACTAAGATCTAAACAGATGCTAAGGCAATCTCCTTGCCATTTTAACTAAGAAGAAGGGATATAAGATTTCTATCTAAGTAGCACAAGAATAATGCACTATTTATACCCTAAATTAGGAAGCTAACTTAATTTCTATTGCTCCACAATGAGGAATGGAATTTGCAAGAAGTTAAGTTAGAGATTGAATTTAACATCAAGCCTGATGCAGTTCCTGCCTTTAATGGTGACAATTGGAAACAAGGGCATACACCCTCAATAGAGCAGTAAGAAGATTAACTGCACATCTATTCAGATTACCTCTTGGAAAAAGGAAGTGATATTGTCACAGGACAAAGGCATGATTGCATAAGCTGGAGTTAGAAATTTAATATAAATTGGATTTCAGATTTAAAGTATGATGATCGATCTACACCTAAAGTCGCGGTGGTTTAATCACTAGGGAAGTTTGAGGTGATTGGATTATTATCCTCCGAGGTTACATCATAATTCTTTAGAGGATATAAGGTTTCTTCTTCAGCCCCAACTTCTCCTACTAGTATTCTATTAATCTTGCACCTCCCAACAATTCTGAAAAATGGATATAGTGGTAGGATACAAGATGATTCTAAATCGAGTCTCCTAAATTTTAGAAGTAACGACTAAGTCTAGCTTCTTAAGTTCTCACTAATTTAGGAGAATAACATAATTAGATTCTTACTTAGAATTCATCGATTAAGATTCCCTCAACACCTTGAGTCGAATGAATTCTACTCAACAATCCATTCTTAAATTATATTGAAGTTTGTAATTGACATAAAGATAAATTTGAATCAGAATTCCTGCTAATAGAAAGAAAAAAATAAGATTAATTAGAAGTTTGAAAATTTTGGAAAAGAAAATTCTCCTTAATTTGGAAGACTTTGAAGCTGTATTAATTAAAAGAAAGAAGGAAGAGCACAAGTGGTAAGAAACTGTATTCATTAAATTATTAATGAAGAAGAAATTAGTGTAAAAAGAAATAACAGTATACTTGATGAAGTCTATTATAAAACATAGATTTAAAATTTTCATAGGAAGGAGCTTGGTAAAAATGGGTGTACCCACGAACAAAGATATCATAAGTATGATTCAACCAGTTTGTGGCATAGATATTTAGGAACTGTTCTAATATCAGAAGATGTATAAGATCTGGACATTTAACGGCATCCAATACCAAAGTATTGTGATGAAACCATTCTCTTGCCAATCTAGGAAAAATCATCGCCTCAAAGATACAGTACTTTTAATATCTTAATTAACACATCTTCACCATCTAGAGACATAGAGTATTTTTAATGACTTGATTGACTCTTTTTGTTTGTCCATTGGTCTGAGGATGAAAAGCAATGATGTAACAACCCCAATAATTGGATAGGAATTTAACCAAACATTGGGAAGTTACCTTAGCATCCAATACTCGATTAGGAAAAAACAATTCAAGTATAGATGCAAAGTGGCCAAGTCACTTTATGAGTAGTTGTTAAGTTAAAATAAAGTTATACAATTGAATGCAAAAGAAGATATATGATAAGGAGATATATGTAGATACAACATTGCAAGTATTTTTAATACAAGCAATTTGAATAATCCACTCATTCATCCCAAGCAATTACAAAATAATAGACACAACACAGATTAATTAAGAGTAGGTAAAAGTAACTTAAGCAAACTCAAGCAGTTTATAATTTAATTTTTATAACCTTTTAAAAGTAAGAGTAACGAAAGTAAGTAGGTGACTCTCTCACTTGTAATAAAAATGCAAGTACACATCTTTAACTAAGCAGAAGCAAAAATTCTTTATAAGTTCTTTAAGTACTTGGACCTGCTTTACCTAAATCAAATAGCTCTTGATCTATCATATTTTGGTATTTAAATATGATAGGGCAAAACTAAAAAAAGAAAAAGTGTAATTAGACTAAACTGTCTAAGCAGATATTAAGATTGACTACATTTTAAATTAATAGGATATCACAAGCAATAATTTACAATTTAAACTATGCAGCGGAGTTATAAAAACTATCAAGTATGGAAAAAGGAAATAAGCATAACTATAAAGGAGACAGTATGAAAATAAGCTGAGTAAAAATACTTACTTGTATATAAGTCCTAATTTGCATCCTAAAATGGTAAGGAAAAGCATCCTAAGAGGCTAGAAACTAAAATGTGCATTTAAAGTAAAATGAAGTGAAAGTAATACATATTCAATGAAATTTATGCTAGGTAAGCTAGGAAATACAATGAAGCATTAAATAAATTATGCAACACACACTACATTTTAATTGAAGTGTTAGTAAGCTAAACACAATACTATAAATAGAGAGTGTAAAGCATAAAAAATAAAGAAGTATCTTAGACTCTTAATCTAAGATAAACATAGCCTAGGACTATGAAAAGTAAGCATAACTAAATAGTTATGAAGAGATCTTACAATCAATAAGATTGTATAAGAACTCTTATATTATTAGTTGAGGTTATATTTAGAAGCTATCTCATTCTGCGGAAGTACTCAACAGAATGGGACGAGGAGTTAAGCACGTTTGCCTAACTAGATACAGTGGGGGGTCTAACATTTACATTTACCCTCTCTAAAATGTGAAGTTCTATTATAAGCACTATCTTTCTTTTTCAAATTTCCCATAAGGCATTCCCCATAAAGTTTTATGAAACTTTTTATTTATGCACAATGATCTTAAATGAAAGTTTAAGGAAAAAGGCTCAAAGCTAAGAAATCATTCAATAAATTTTAATAATTATAAATTATGTGATATCTTTTTATTATCTAAACCTTAATAATCTACTTAATGATTGGAACTAATTCAGCTCCAAATTGACTTATAGATATTAATATTTAAGTCAATTTTGATAAAAAGTAGAAGGAAGATAAGTTTGGAAAATGGTATTTTCATGTAATTGAAGTTCATCCTATACTAGTCCTCAACTAATCAAATCAAATAGATTTATGATTAATTTTAAGGAAAACTAGTAAGGAAGAATTGTGTTTATAGATTGTTAAGTTAATGAAAGTATAAGCTAAAGGATATTCTAATAATTCACTTATTTAACTTATAAATTAGAAAGTATCAACTCAATTCAATCATAAAGTTATCTAAGATTAATTTATATTGAATATTTGAATGCAAGGAAGGATGTATATTTAATCATACAAGTAATAATTCATTTGTAATTGTAGGAGTTTAGAAATCTATAGCTTATAAAAAAAAGCATATAAGGGAACTATTATTCTCAATTTGGGTCAATTGAGAACTATTCAAAAGATTTAAGACTATGCGATATATGCTAATTATCTAAAAGATTATTTGAGCACTAATCTTTATATGAGTTATTTTAAGGAATTTAACTCAGTAATTGAAAGTGTTAAGCTAAATTGAATATAAAAGAATTTAAGGGATTCTTAATTAAATCTTATTTACAACTAAAGAGGAAGTGATACATGTAGAATTTGAGAATGAAATTCAAATTCTAATAATTTCAGCATGATCTCTTTAGTATTTGCTCAAAATAAACACATACAGCATCAATATATAAGTCAATCCGTTACATGGAATTGGCTATTTCTAGTTATAATAATTTTCACATTTGTAAAGAACATTAATATATATAAGTCAATCCGTTACATGGGATTGACTATTTCCAGTTCTAACAATTTCAGTATTTGTAGAGAATATCAATATATATAAGTCAATCCGTTACATGGTTGACTATTTCCAGTTCTAATAATTTTAGCATTTGTAAAGAACATCAATATATATAAGTTAATCCGTTACTTGGGATTGGCTATTTCCAGTTTTAATAATTTCTATGTGAGGAAAATTATATGAAACAATTTGCTAACCTAAGATTCACACATCATAAATCAAACATTTATAAGAAATAATGAAAGTTACGATAATTAAATTAATAATATGAAGGGGGCAGCAACATTTGACTTAATATGCAAGAAGTAATGGCATTTGGTTTAGCATGTCAATTAATATTTGTCTATAACTTAACCTACAAAGAATAACAATATTTAGTTTAGCATTTATATTAAAGAAAGAATGATCATTTAAACAAAAATCTAGCACAGCATTTGTTCCTTATAATGCATTTAATGATAATAGTTAATTTACTTCAAACAACGTGAAGGATAGTATTAAATCCCATACGATCCAGTGATCTTTCATTTATATAATTTACCACATAATTTTAATAAAAGAAGTGACAGCTTTTGATCCCATACAATCTTATTGATCTCACTTTAGAATAAAAATGCAGCATTTGATCACATTTGATCTCATATTGTAAAAGATGACATCATTTGATCACATTTGATCTCATATTGTAAGAGATGGCATCATTTGATCACATTTGATCTCATATAAAAAGATGGCAGCATTTGATCATATTTGATTTCACTTTGGAATAAAAGGCAACATTTGATCACATTTAATCTCATATTAAAATGGTGGCAGCATTTGATCATATTTGATCTCATATAAAAGATGGCAACATTTGATCATATTTGATTTCACTTTAGAATAAAAGGCAACATTTGATCACATTTAATCTCATATTAAAATGGTGGCAGCATTTGATCATATTTGATCTCATATACAAGATGGCAGCATTTGATCATATTTGATCTCATATAAAAGATGGCAGCATTTGATCATATTTGATTTAACTTTGGAATAAAATGCAACATTTGATCACATTTAATCTCATATTAAAATGGTGGCAGCATTTGATCATATTTGATCTCATATAAAAGATAGCGGCATTTGATCATATTTGATTTCACTTAAAAAATGGCAGTAATAATTGATTTATCCTTGTTAAGTAGAATAATAAAAATTTAGCATAGTAATGACATCAATATGCATTTCAGCAATTATAAAATACATCATTATCAATTCAGCATTTCAATTAATAATGACATTTAATTCTATATTACAAGAGGTAGTAAAATTTGATTCAGTATTGTATGGACAGATAATTTAATTTACTTTCCTATATCAAGCATACAACATTCATTTTATCTTGGGCAGAAAACATATGAATTCTCCATTTAAAATAAGAGGTAGTAAAATTTGGTTCAATATTGCATCTACATAAGCCAATATTAATACAAAAAGAAATAAATACTTTGCCACATGAACAATCCTTTGTCTATTCGTATTATGCTGCTAATCTCCATAGGATTGCATAAATCATTAAACTACCAGTTAAATCTTGTATATTTAGATCCCCACATCTGCTATAACATCCATTAATAGATAGCTCTGAAGATCAATTTTCACCCATTTGTTTCTTACTAAATTGTATTCTACCAATGAAGAAATAATTTTCATTTGGATCTTCAAATATTTCATGAATATTCTGAGGCATTAAACCTTTTACTGAAATATTAATAAGAGATTTTATGGATATAGATACATCTGTACAAATGAAATAATTTGAAATGTGATAATAAACATGAAACCTTACATTTATCCTTAAGTCTATTTATAAGAAAAGTAAGCCAACCAAATGAGATCAAAAGCAGCATGTTTAAATTTTTAATTAGTTTAGCAAATGATGTCTAAATTGGTCTATTATAGGCTAGTTCAATTTATGACAAGTTGTTATCTCTTCATCTGCAATGAAACTTAGGTATTTATACTCGAAAGGGAGATGATGATGCATGTTGACTACTAGTTGCTATAATACCTATAGACTCAATCTAAGCTTTAGTAAGTAAGGTACATGAAGCAGATGAGTTATCTTCAACAACTAAATCTGATTGGAAAATTATCACAGCCTCTTACAGCATCCTTCACAGTTATGAGAGTCAATAATGATGTTTTCTAGTAATATGCAAAAGACTTTACTAAGGATGATTAGTTTTGAGATGCCACAAACAGCTATCAAATCACTAGAAGAGTTCATCAATTGAAGTAGACAGGAGAAGGTGATACAATTATGATGTCAAGCCATTTTGAAGTTAATAAGAGACCATATTGAATCTTTAAAGGCCCATGTATATATAAAACAAAATGTAATAAGATCTTTTCCAAGTATACCTATAGTCATACATTGTGTTGTATGTTCACGCTTTTCAATCTAAAATGAATTTGTTTTTTTGCAATTGTGAATTAGTTTTCAAAAATGGACACCCTGTCTCTCTACTAAAAATATTCTCTGAAGAGAGCATAGTCCAGTTATTTTTCAAACTCGTGCGAGTACATTATGGACAAACTAGTCCGATGTCTGAGAATCTTCCCATCGTATGGTGAAGAAAAGAATTAGGGCTTTCATTCAATACCTCATCCTCGACCTTCAACAAGGCTGGCTCGCTTGTCGAAATGAGATTAATTTCACTACCGACGTAATGAGCTATAATTTGAGCTCATTCGTCAATGAAGGAAGAGACGAAGCAATGCCCTAGATTGTCAGCTGAAATGGGATTCGCCGAATGGCCTTAAAGGTGCTAACCCTATATAGTTATTAGAGAAGAAAAATTGAATCGAACTCTTGTAAGTGCGATCGAGCATGTAGATTTATATATATTCGATTTATCAAACAAAAATTCACTTAATTGAAAGAAAGGGAGCTGATCGATGTACCTTTAGGATTGTGAAGTTTACAGGTTCTCCTTTTGAATTTGCTCGAATGCTTTTGCTCTTAGTTTTTATTGACACTCCTCTCGCAGCACTTTGTTCCTGCAAAAATGCTTTAGCTGGCATGCTCTATAGTTGTTAGAAGCCTTCCAGGATAAGCTGGCGAAGGGAGGATCCAGCTAAGGCACCGTACCTCCACCCCTCTACAACTTTGTGTGAATGTGCAAGAAGTGGATAAGGCATACTAATTTGTAATCATGATTGTTGGATCGCAACGTTGATCCAACGGCTGAATTTTCATATCCAATCCTTCGCCGTTGGTCTCAGATATTTAGTAATTAATGGCTTTGATTAAACAAAAATTCGCTGTTTGGTGGCCTGTGGAAACAACGGATCATCTCAAAAAAATGCCATTGAATGAATACTAAATATATATTTAATGATAATTAAATTAATTAATTTAAATCTAATGTATAATTAATATATTATTTAGATTTAATTCCTTAAATTTAAACACTGAAAGTCACTCCGAAAACTCCAAACTTTCACTCTTACCTAATTGAGGGGTGATGAACTCAATAATATGATCGAATTTTTGATCGGAGATATATTTAATTTACCTAATTTTCTGTGCATTAAAATATTATTAATTTATTGACAAAAAATTTGTGACTTTCAAACACTTCCATAATACCACCCATTATTAATTTGGGTGTGGTGAGTTCAACGGTGGACTCCTTTTTCGATTCTGAGCTCTAAATAATTTAGGTATTTTCAATATTATCATAAAACCATGAAATTATGAAATTTGACAATTGTCTTCAAATCGCACGATTGATTTTGGGGTTCCATTGAGTTTGACAATTTTTTTAATGTATATCTTTGCCAGTTTCTCCACTGAATCAATTTGTCAAATTGAAATAAAATGAGCTGACTTGGTTAGTCAACGGATGATAACCAAAACTGCATCAACTCTAGACTTTGAATTAGGTAATCTTACAATGAAGTTCATTGATTTATCGAACCATTTCCATTATGGGATTTCTAATGGATGCAATAATCTTTTAGGCTTTGTGGGTGTTCGGCCTTAACCTGATTACTTGCATGATACTATACTACAAATTTTGTCAAACTTTTTTTTATATCAGGCCACCAAAATGACTGCTTTAAATCCTAAAACATCTTTGTACTTCCATGATAGATTCAGTATCTTGAAATGTGGCCTTAGACAAGAATTTCTTGGTGCATGGACTTTAGAATCCAAAGTCGATACCCTTAATAAATAACATTTCCATGCAGTTGCAGATCTTGGCGACGACCAATTTCAATCTCGGCCATAAATTTAAGATAATCTTCATCCTTGGTTAGAGAGATGGAGACATCTCTATGAAAGGTTTATTCTACTGAAATTAGCTTTATCAACTCATTAAGAATCTCACTTATGATAGGCTCAATGCATAGCTTACAAAATTATTCAACTAAAGGATTTTCAATGATCATGATACAGAGTGTAGCACGACAGCTATGAGCATGAACTGCAACATTTGATTTCCCAGGTTAATATTAAATACTCATATCATAATCCTTTCACTGAAGGTAATTCAGTTCAAGATAAGTAAATATACACTTCAAGCTCTGATAATTAGTGAAAATGGCACACTGAACACCATACAGATAGTGATACCAAATTCTTAAGGCAAATATAACAACAGCAAGCTCGAGATCATACAATGGGTAATTCATCTCATGTGGCTTTAATTGAAGAGAAGCATAGGCAATGACTCTTCCTTCTTGCATTAACATGCATCCCAAACTAATTTTAGATGCATCAGTATAGATTTGGTAATAAACCTTCTTTTGGTAGATCAAGCACTGGGGTGGTTGAGAGTGCATCTTTCAACTTCTGAAATGCCTCTTCACAGTCAAGGCTATAGATAAAAGGTACTGCTTTCTGAGTTAGTCTTGTCAATGGAGATGTGATCTAAGAGAAACCTTAAGCAAATTTTTATACTAACTGACTAATCCCAAAATGCTTTAAATATCATTTACTGACTTGGGATGCACCTAATCCTGGATTGCACTAACTTTTTTCAAATCTACATGGATTCTTTGGGCATCAACAACATGACCCAAAAATACTACAAAATCTAACCAAAATTCACACTTTGAAAACTTTGCATACAATTGATTAGTTCTCAATGTTTCCAACACTGCTCTCATTGGATGTTTATGCTCTTTAAGAGTTTTGGAGTAAATAAGGATGTCATCGATGAAGATAATGATAAATTTACATAGAAAAGGCTTTAAGACTCACTACATCAAGTGCATGAAAATTGATAGTGCATTGGTGAGTTTGAAAGGCAACACAAGAAATTCATAGTGATCATAATGAGTTTAAAAGGCTATCTTCTCGACATCAGAGTCCTTTACTCACAACTAGTGAAATCCTGATCTTAAATAAATCTTGGATAATATATCACCACTAGATAACTGATTGAATAAGTCATCAATCATAGGCAGTGGATATTTATTTTTTATGATGACTTTGTTCAACCGATATTAATTTATGCACATACGCATAGATCCATCCTTCTTTTTGACAAACAGGACTGGTGCTCCCCAAAAAGACATGATAGATCTAATAAGACCCTTAGTAGGAGCTCTTGTAGTTGCTCATTTAGCTCTTAGAGTTCATTAAGTGTCATTTTATATGGAGCTTTAGATATTGGCTATGTTGTAGGAATTATCTCGATAAAGAATTCTACTTCTCTTATAAGAGATAAACTAAGTAAATCTTCAGGGAACACATCGACAAATTCATTCACCACCTTTATTTCAAAAAGAAGGATGCTTTCCTTTACTTTACTCATCATTGTAATGAGGTTGGCATCATATCCCTTACTGATCAGTTTCTCAGCTTTAGTTGAATTGATCAAAGATGCTTGCGTACTAATCTTCCACGTGAAAGTTTTTGTATTGCTAAAGGAATGAATAGTAACTTTCTTTTTTTTGAATATTAATAATTGCATTATCCCTACTAAGCCAGTTCATATTGAGTTTAATATCAAAGTTGTCAATAAATAAGATAATCATCTTGGATTTGAAAGCTTGATCATTCAATAGAATTTTGTTATCATGGAATTTTGAGCATTGAGTTGGGCTTTAGAAGGAAGTTCAACATTCAAATATTTTACCAACTTATATGAAGGCAGATTAAGAGTTTTAATGAAATGTTCAAAAATAAAAGAATGGTTAGCCCCAATGTCGAATAACACATTACAAGGTTTAACATTTAAGCAAAATGTTCCTATGATTAATTGATTTTATGTATTAGCTACTTGCAATAATAAAATGTGCAGGACAAAAATAATTTGTAAAAGAAGATGGGTTCAGAAATATGTACCTAAAACCACATTATTATCTTATGTAGCTTTGATATATTTAAAGCGTAAACTCAACTAGGAATAATAGGATGGTTGTTGACCTGCTTCCATGGGTTATTCTAGTTTTTCATTCTGGGAATATTATTTTGCTCCTTGATATGAGTTACATCCAATTTCTTATGTCTAAGTTATCAAATTCATAATTTTAATTTCAGCGATCACACAAATTTGATTCCACTCAATTAGCATCACGTGCTTATCTTGTAGTTTAGCTAAGGAAGTGAATTATTGGGCTAAGTGGATTATGTCACGATTATCCACAAGCACACAATTTTTTCTCTTCCTCCATTAACTTATGATGAGCTACGGAGTGTAATTGGTGGCTCTTGGCTCACATGCATCAACCTCTCGATTGAGCTTAAAGAAAAGTGCTCTTAGGCTCAAGAGCTTATCACTGGGCTCTAAGCACTAACGCATATATTCCTAGCTTTACGCCAATTAGTGAGCCATGGAGCTCTAAGAGAGTTAAGTTACCAAGTTCAACTCATCATATAAATCTTAGAGCATTTACACTGAGAATCCTCGCACAATGAATATATATTCACAGCGAGGACCTTTATGTACATTTCCCTAAACTTAATATGATTAGATGGCTTTATTTTTCTTCATTAATAACCATTTAATTTAAATAAACATTCATTCACATGGCAGGCATTCAAATAAGATTCATATCTAAACCATAAAATGATAAAGATTTTATTCATTGAGAATTTTAGTACAAAAATCAATTCATCCCATAAAGATTACATGACATAGTCCAACCCTCCCCAAAGAGGGTTTAACCTTCCATCACAATTGAAACACAAGAAATAATACAAGGAAATTAACCTTTGTATGGTTCTACAACAAGGAAATGAAGATGAGATAAAGGAAAAAATACTAAGAACAACATTTTTGCGTTCTCCTGATTTTCACCTTGCTCGCCAACTCGCCTTCCTCGCCAACTCACCTTCCTTCCTGATCCTCAAATATTATTTCTGCTTCCTTTGGATGGTAACCTTCTCCTTCCTTGGGTAGGGTTTTTTGATGAATCCATAAATTCATCTATTTAAGATCTTTATGCTGCTCCTAAAATCAGTTTTTTCTATCTTTTTCAGGAAAATAGAATTCAAAGGAGTTCTAAGGCATTTCTATAAGTTTTTAACAATTACTAAAGGAAAACTGCTGCAGCCAGCTGCATTGCGCGACCGCGCACTAGAGCGGATTGCAGCGGAAATATCTGGACTTTATGAAAATTAATTGAATAGTGTTTTTCATAGAATTCACTGCTACAGCGCGCGGTCGCGCACTGCAGCAGTTTATCGCGGAAATATTTATGATTATTAAATGGGGGCTCAACTAATTGAATAGTGTTTTTTGTGGAATTCACCGCTACAGCGCGCGGTCGCGTGCTGCAGCGGTTTACCTCGAAAATAATTGACTATATAAATCGGGGCCGCCCAACTAATTGAACAGTGTTTTTCGCGGAATTCACCGTTACAACGCGCAGTCACGCGCTTTGCAGCGGTTTATCGCGGAGGACTTGGCTATATAAATCGGGCCGCCCAACTAATTGAACAGTGTTTTTTCATAGAATTTTACCGCTACAACGCGCAGTTACGCGCTGCGGCGGTCTGCCGCGGAAATATTTCTCTCTATAAAATCTAGAAAAGAACTAATTGAACAGTGTTTTTCGCAGAATTCCCCCGTTACAGCGTGCGGTCGCGCGCTTGCAGCGGTCTATTGCGGGGGACTTGGCTATTATGATAGGGACCTGGGTATGCTAAAGCACGTCGCTGCGCGCTATAGCGCGCGGGTAGCGGCCCACCGAATTTTTGCCCCGACACTGCATTTAATGTGGCTGGAGACATGACCTCTATCCTGAATTTGTCTCCAGCCACATTTTCCTGCAGTAGCCATTTTTTTGTTAAAAAGGGAAGCTTTGAGGTGATGTTTTGGGTAAAGAAATGAGATTTTTGTCACCTCACTATTAATGGAAAAATATTGCAATGATGAAATCATAATTATTTATGGAAAATTTGGTTGCAAATGAAGGGAGGAATTCAGCCCGCCCCTCCTATAAATGCCCCTCCTCTTGACTAGAGGAGGGTTCAAAAATTTTAGCAAGAATCCACTAAGTAAGGAGGAGAGACAAAAGAAGAGAGAACTCCCCAAGGGTGGCAAGGCAAGCTTTTGCAAAGGGAGAAGAGGAAGAAGGCAGCACTAGCGATCTAAGGAGAGGATAATTAGAAGGAGAAGAAGACTTCTGGAGAACTTCTACAGAGCGTTCCTAATATCTTCTAAACTAAATCTTGTATTTTCTCTTAAGTTGACCATGAAAGGGTCTTTATCCATGTATGTGTCTTCCTTGTTTACTTGTGTAATGAGTAGCTAAACTCCCCTTGGGGAGGGCTAGGATGAAGTCCCATTTTGCATGATGTAATATTGATGTATGAATGTTTTCCCTCAAGCATATTATATTTGTGATTTTTATGCCTTACTAAGAAATCATCTAATTAGTCTTGATGTATTTATGAGAAAAGAACTAAGAAAATCCAAGATCAAATTGTCTTGTGCTCCTTAGCTCACCTTAGGTTGGATGCTAGATTTTGAGTGCATGAAAGCTTAGAACCATGTGAGAAGGTTCTTGAGCTCAATGCACCTCAACCTAAGCTCAACCAAAGAGTTGATGCAAGTGATGCTAAGACCCACTAAATGAGCTCCTTAGCTCCACATAATTGAGATTGAGTAATGAAGTGTTGAGTGCTCATGAACTAAGTGACATAGTCATTGAGCCCAACATGTGATTCTCTCATCTCAACTATGTGAGATGCGAGTGATGCTCGTAGTGGAAATTAATGCTTGTGAGATCCTAAGATTTAAGAAAATTTAAACTCTCCTTGAATAAAGAGAAAATGAATTAACTTTAAATCTTAAGAATCTTACAAAAATCTTTGTGCTAAAGTAGAATCGAATGTGAGTTCATTTTGTGCACGAGATTTGAAGTTGTAAGCCTTTGAGCTAGACTAAAGGACAACAATGTGCACTTGATTTCAATTAAACTAAATGATAAAGCTTGAGAAACAAATCTACATGAGTATTATATCATTGCATGTGGGATAGTCCTAACTCTCCTCTTTCTTTAGTCTTGCTATTTTACTTAGTGAATATTTCTGCTAATTTTAGACCAACCAACTAATACATACTATAGCTTAAATATTAGTGAGAATAGATATACTTTAGTGACAAATCAACCAATTCTTTGTGGTTCCATAAATTCCCAGAAAGTCATACTTTCCTCTTATTACTTCAGACCACGTACACTTGCGTGAAAGCACAGACGTGTATTTACAGTCTGTCAAGTTTTTGGCACCGTTGCCGGAGAATTGTTTTTTTTTTTATTTGAACTATGGAGAATCTATAAGTAGCTAGTGATTTAAGCATTTGATTTTTTTATATTAGTAGTCTTACATTTTCTTTTGTAATTATCAAGCTAATATTTTGTATTTCTTGTTTACTTTCATTTCTAATATATATATATATATATATATATATTTGTTTGATCTTTATTGCTAAATCGTTCTTGATAAGCTTTATTGAAACTTTTATGAGTAAAAGAGTCTGTACTGAATATCTATTTGATCATGAAATAGAACAAACATACTTACAAGCTAGGCGAGAATGAAATTTATCAAACCAACAAGCTGTGATGGACACTTTCACTAAAAACTTATAAGGGCCTAGGGGTAAAGCACTTAGAGATTATGCACTGCCCACTGTTAGGGGCATTCCCCATACGATTGTAAGGCCGAATATAGAAGCCCATAATTTTGAAATCAAACACTCTACGTTGAGTATGGTACAAAACAATCAGTTTGGAGGATTAGCCACTGAAGATCCAAATTCACATATTTCAACCTTCCTTGAAATATGTGATACCTTCAAGTTTAACGGCATCTCTGACAACACAGTTAAATTGTGGCTATTTCCTTTCTCACTGAGAGATAGAGCCAAGAGTTAGCTCAGCTCTTTACCGAGCGATTCTATCCGTACTTGGGATGATTTGGCTAAGAAATTCTTAGCCAAATACTTCCCTCCAGCTAAAACTGCACGGTTGAGAATTGAGATCACCAACTTTACTCAGATGGAAGGTGAGACTCTCTATGACGGGTGGGAACGCTTTAAGGAGTATCTCAGACGTTGCCCGCATCATGGGTTCCCTCTCTGGATGAAAGTGCAAACCTTTTACAATGGTTTGAACGCTTCAACGAGGACACGCATTGATGCGGCTGTCGGGGGATCCATTAGTTGAAAAACCCAAGAGGAAGCTTATGACCTCTTGGAAGAAATGGCAAACAATGCTTACCAATGGCCTTCTGAAAGGCTTAAAAAGAATCCATTAAAGTGAATGAGTCAAATCAAATAACAGCTTTGCAACAAGAAATTCATGCCTTGAATGAAAAAATAGAAAGGATGAATGTACACGTGATTTCTGAGGTACAATATGAATTGTGAGGAGGGAGACATAATAGTGAGAGGTGTAACTTGAACAACCCTTTTGTACAAAATAACACTTAACAAGTCAACTACTTAAGAAACAACAACCAAACAAATAACCCCTACTCCAACACATACAATCCAGGGTGGAAGAACCACCTAAATTTCTCATGGAGTAATAACAACAACAATGCAAATCAATATGGGGGGAATTCATCCAACCAACAAGGCATGAATTATAGTAACAATAGCCACAACTACTAGCACAATCTAGAAGGGGCATTCAACGCATTTAAGACTGAAATAACCCAATTCATGCGCCACACTGAGGCAACTATCTCACGTCACGAGGCTTCTATACAGGGAATAGAAGCCTCCCTTAGAAATATTGAAACTCAATTGGGGCAAATCTCCAAGAAGCTGACCTCTCGGCAGCAGGGGGCTTTACCTAGTTCTACTGAAATAAATCCAAGGAAATTAGTGAGTGTGATCTATTTTGAAGTTGTATCAGGAGGAATGAATGTTGAAATAGAGAGAGCAATAAATTTTGGATTAGAATTAGAGGAAGGAATAAAAGGGAATGATAATGAAAAGCTAACTGCACCCAAATGTGATGATCCAGGGAGGTTATGCATTCCACGCATAATAAGAAATGAAGTGTTTGTAGATCCCTTGTGTGATCTAGGCGCCTCAATTAATGTTATGCCCTACCACATATATGAGCAATTAAAGGTAGGAGGGATGGAATACACCTCAATAATTCTAGAGTTTGCTAATCTTGAGTCCCTTACTCCTCTGGGAATGATCAAAAATATTGCTGTGGAACTAGGAAATTTCATTGTACCAACTGATTTTGTGGTGTGCGAATGGGATAGATGGAATAAAAATTCAATAATTATTTTTGGAAGACCCTTTATGATGAGTTTTAAGGTTGTTATAGATATAAGTCGCGGTATAATAAGCGTCAGTGTTAAGAGAAAAATAGAAGTGATTGATTTAAAACCCACTCTCTTTAAAAAGAAACAAATGGAGGAAGAAATTAGGAAAAGAATTAGAGAAGAGAGATTATGGGTAGATAATGTTCTAGGAGACCTGACGATAGAAGAAAAAATTTTGATGGCTATTCTACTCCTTCCTCTAAAAAGGGGAGTAATGAAGGAGTGAAGAAGAGAAAAATGCGATGGGGAAAAGGAAGAAAAAGACTCCCACAAATTATGAAATCGAAAAGAAGGTTCCTGTAGTTGAGGTTGAAGATGAACAAGGTTTGCGCCACCAAGAGTGGTGTGCTCAGTCAGACATCCTTAGCCTATGGGAAATGCAATCACCGGATCCAACTTATTAATATTAAGAGAGTCTAGCTTAGGACGTTAAACGGAGCGCTTATTGGGAGGCAACCCAATAAAAAAAAAAAAAAAAATTTTGAGCGCTGCAGCCGGTGACCCGCACATAAACTGCATCGCGACAGCGCGCAGAACTATTTTTCCGCCCGGGCGCACCCAAACCCGCGATCGCACGCCATAGTGTGCTACAGCGCGCTGCAGCGGTTTGCCGCGGTTTGCCCAGATATTCTGCCTTGGAAAAATACAGTCAACAAGTCATGACCCTTGGGTTCCCAAGGCAGTCAAAAGTTGCTGAAAAAGCTGCCCCCCTTCACATGGATCACCACATTAATGGCATGGGGAAGGCCATTTGACCATCTTCTCTTGCCTTAAATATTCGGGCTATAAATAAGGAGGGAATGGGGGGGTTATCCTTGCACCTTTTCTTTATTTTCTTAGAGCTCTTGATGATCCTAAAACTCTCATCCAAGGCAATGTATTTCGGGAAAAAAGCAATTGCTAGGAAGGATGTTGAAGAATCCTCATCCGGAGGAACTTTCAACCCGAAGAGGTTCTCCTCGGTGGAGGCCGAGCACCATTTCACCTCCATCACTTCCCAATGAAAGTTGATCCCGGAGAGAAGCTTCAGCATCGCCTTCCCCATTCCTCATGATCAGGTCACTCCTAGAGGATGGAAAGAGTTTGTGACCAAGAGAGCTCCCACATACACAGTGATTGTCTAGGAAGTGTATGACAATGCAATTGATGCATCAGGGCAGTGGATCTTCTGTCGGTGAAAGGGTGTCACCCTAGGAATTACTAAAATAGAGCAATTCTATGAGTTAGAGGAGGTAAGCTCTTGTCTGTACTATGATCTCTTGGACTTTCGTTTTGACCCCTGCGCTCTTGTTGCGGAAATCGTCAATGATGACACCGAGTGGGAAGGGGGACTCGCCAACATTCCTCGCTCCGAATTAACGGAGACGAGTAGTGCATGGCTAGTCTTCATTTCTAGCTATGTCATGCCCACGAGTCACTTAACTGAAGTGACCCGTTCCTGAGTACTCCTTTTGTGCTCGTTGGTTAGGGCGGGCGAAATCCGCATTTCAAGCATAATCTTTGAGCAGCTTTGGAAAGCTCTCAAAGGTTTATGCGTGGCATTAGCCTTCGGGTCTTTGATTTCTGGGTTATGCAAAGCCCAAGGGGTAAAAATCATCTCCTCCGATGCCATTGATCCCCCCAGCATCGCCCTGCACCCCTCGAACCTCAATGTCCGGGCAAGTGAACGTAAAATGCCCAAGAAAAGAAGGAGCCCAAAGGTAGAAGTGTCCGCATCTTCTAACTCACATCTCACAAACCAACTTTTAATGCACCTCCACAATCATAACACGGAGCTTAGTAAGGCTCTAGCTACTGATATGGGGTTTTTCAAACAGGAATACACCCAACAGCGCCAGTTTCAATCTGAATTTCATGAAGCCCTCGGGATGTTGTTCGATGATTGGAATTTGCACGGCGGACCAGATGCCTCCATGTTGCTAAGGCCTCCCATCGGTGCACCCATACCAGAGATGCGCTACCCTACCGAGACGGCGTATGTGTCGGAGGAAGACGATGATGGGGACGAAGATAATTAATTAGGTTGTATTTGTTCTTTTTTTATTTATTTTTCTTTTTATCCTTATGTTATTTGTTTTCATTTTGAGATTTCAATTTATGAATTTTCATATTCTCATATTTATGAGTTGTTCTTAATTGACATAACTTTTCTGAATTTTTCAAAAGCAATGAAAATCATAAAAACATAAAAATTCAAAGATAATATAAGTAAAAGAATGCTTAGCAAAAATGATTGAATGAAATATATGCAATAAAATATTGATAGTGAGGAATGAATGGAGGAAAATCTAAATCTCTGAAAATTTTAAATAAGTGCTTGAGCTAAGTGTTGGGGAAGGCTTTGGATTTAAAACTAAAAAACTAGGGTATGGATTCTGAATAGAGTGTGCTAGGCTCCCGTAGAACTTCATGATCACAAAGATGTTAGGGATGAAGAAAAATGTCTCTCCCTAAGGATGAAAAGAACAAAATATTTATGACAAAAAAAGGAGAATATGAAAAATATCTCTCCCAAATGAACAAAATAAGAAAGGATGAAGAAAAATATCTCTCTTTTAAACTTTTCATCTTTGTGATTCATAAGAAGGAGCACATATGGCACAACTATAGGAGTCTCTAAACCATGTCTTTAGTTTACAAGTCCAAATGTTTTGAACCCTTCACCTATTATCAAGCATTAGAAATCTAAACATTTGGAGATTTAATGACTCAGCCACCTTAGTGACTCAATTGAAAACATTATTATTGCTACATTGTTCATTTCATTTCTGCCATTTCACACATTTTTACTTATACCTATTTTAGATTACATTATTGTGACTTTCATCCCTCCAAAAATAGAAAAAGTATATCATTTTGAGCTTACTCGAGGACGAGCAAGAATTTAAGTGTGGGAGTGTGATGAATCCATAAATTACATCTAAATAAAGGTGAAAATTCATCTATTTAAGATCTTTATGCTGCTCCTAAAATCAATTTTTAGCAAGAATCTACTAAGTAAGGAGGAGAGCCAAAGGAAGAGAGAACTCCCCAAGGGTGGCAAGGAAAGCTTTTGTAAAGGGAGAAGAGGAAGAAGGCATCACTAGCGACCTAAGGAGAGGATAATTAGAAGGAGAAGAAGACTTCCAGAGAACTTCTACGGAGCATTCCTAGTATCTTCTAAACTCAATCTTGTATATTCTCTTGAGTTGACCATGAAATGGTCTTTATCCATGTATGTGTCTTCCTTATTTACTTGTGTAATGAGTAGCTAAACTCCCCTTGGAGAGGGTTGGGATTAAGTCCCATTTTGTATGATATAATATTGATGTATGAATGTTTTCCCTTAAGCATAATGTATTTGTGATTTTTATGCCTTACTAAGAAATTTTCATCTAATTAGTCTTGATGTGTTTATGAGAAAAGAACCAAAAAAATCCAAGATCTAATTGTCCTGTGCTCCTTAGCTCACTTTAGGTTGGATGCTAGCTTTTGAGTACATGAAAGCTTAGAACTATGTGAGAAGGTTCTTGAGCTCAATGCACCTCAACCTAAGCTCAACCAAAGAGTTGATGCAAGTGATTCTAAGACCCACTAAATGAGCTCCTTAGCTCCACATAATTGAGATTGAGTAATGAAGTGTTGAGTGCTCATGAACTAAGTGACATAGTCGTTGAGCCCAACATGTGATTCTCTCATCTCAACTATGTGAGATGCGAGTGATGCTCATAGTGGAAATCAATGCTTGTGAGATCCTAAGATTTAAGAAAATTTAAACTCTCCTTGAATAAAGAGAAAATGAATTAACTTTAAATCTCAATAGAAACTTACAAGAATCTTTTTGCTAAAGTAGAACCGAATGTGAGTTCATTTTGTGCACAAGATTTGAACTTGTATGCCTTTGAGCTAGGCTAAAGGACAACAATGTGCACTTGATTTCAATTAAACTAAATGATAAAGATTGAGAAACAAATCTACATGAGTATTATATCATTGCATGTGGGATGGTCCCAACTCTCCTCTTTCTTTAATCTTGCTGTTTTACTTAGTGAATATTTCTGCTAATTTTAGACCAACCAACTAATACATACTATAGCTTAAACATTAGTGAGAATAGATATATTTTAGTGACAAATCAACCAATTCTCTGTGGTTCGATAAATTCCCGGAAAGTCACACTTTCCTCTTATTACTTCAGACCACGTACACTTGCGTGAAAGCTCAGACGTGTATTTACAGTCTGTCAGTTTTCCTTTCTCTCCTTATGTGGCTTCAGAATTCTTGAACTGGGATTGTCAAAGAGGGAATTTTTTTTTTATAGTATTTCTTCTCAGCCTTTATAGATGCTGAGCAAAGTGTCTTGCATTATTTTAGTCAACCTTACATCTCCTCAAGAATTTAATGAATTAAACTACATATTTCTTTGTTCTCTTGAAAAGGAGGAGACTTAATTGAATTTTGAGTTAATTTCTGCTATGGGAAGGCAAAAGACTTAAGAATTTTGGCCTACCATATACTGCTTATAATGCCCATTCCCAACTGAAATCACATCGGGCGCTACGGCGCGCCGTAGCGATTTTGATTTAAAATATTGCTAACTGAATATTCGCTACGGCGTGCAGTAGCACCGAGCTTTCAGGTTTGTACCCATCGCAACACGCAGTAGCATCGAGCTCTCAAGTTTGTACCTGCCACAGCATGCGGTAACTCCGAGCTCTTGGGTTTGTACCCGCTGCAGTATGTGGTAGTGCCGAGTTCTATGTTTGCGCCCAGTATGGCATGTAGTAGCATTTAGTTCTCTGGTTTGTACCCAATGTGGTGTGCGGTAGCATCAATCTCTTGGGTTGTGCATGCTTAGGCGTGCTGTGGTGCACTTGGGAGCGCTACAACAATTTTCTTCCAGATTTTCTATTTTTGCCCAGATTTAGCCAGATTCACTTTTTTCCCTAAAATTGGTGAAAAACCACTTAATGTAAGCATTTCAAGTATACAGATGTTTGTATATACTCTCTTATTTTACTATAAATCTTAGATTTATCAATAGTGTGAGCTTTATTTACCTCGTGAAGAATGCAGCATTTCTTGCTAAGATGAAGCATATACAGTTTTGGTATCATTTCATCTAGACACAGTTAGAAGAAGGATAGCTTGGATTTGAGAAGATTCACACTACTAAATATCCCATTGATATGCTTAGAAAAGTAGTAACATTTGAGAAATTTAAACTATGCGCTGCTTCAGTTGGCATCGGCACATGACAAGAGAGAGTGGGTGAGCCACCCACGTTCCCGATAGAGAGAGATTGAAGAAGACAATGAAGGTTTGAGGCTTGAAGTGGCATGATTCCAAAAAGGTCGCCAAGTGGGAGATTATTATATTGTGGTGACCATTATTTTTTCATGGAGATGCTAATGATTCTCCGATGAACTTTTGGGAGGTTTCGAAGTAAATCAAAATAAGGTTGGAAGTTCAGCTATGACATAGGCACCACAACGCAACATGGTGCATTGCAGCACACCATGGCGCTCAGCACCTAGAGAGGGAGGCACTATAGCATGCCGAAGTGGACAACAGACCATGACCACAGTGTTTCAGCACTCCCTAGTGGATGTAATCAAGAGACGGAGCCGCTGTGGCATGCCACAGTGGAAACATACACTGACTGGGGCACTGCAGTGCACCCCAATGGCAGTTGATCCGAGAGCAGGATGGTACAATGCACCTCGGCGCGCATTGTAGTGCACCCCAGTGCATGGCATCTCAAGAGTAGGGCATTGTAGTGTGCTTTAGCATCTGGCTACCCGAGGCTTGGGCACTATGATGTGCTATAGTGCTTGATGGATATTAGCTCCGATTCAAGTTGTCCTAAGCTATTTAAAGGATATTTTGAACCATTTAGGGTTCATAATGGAGTTGAGTACTTAAGGAAACATCATAGAAATATTTCTTATATTGGCATTTCAGTTGAGAGGGCTTTAGCTATAGTTGGAGGAGACTCTAAGGAGGAACCCTAAGGGATAGCTATATGTGTAAGGGAGAAGATACTCTAGGTGGTGGCTGCTACTTCTCCTTTAAATTTTAGAGTAAGAGCTAGTGTTCATTATTTAGGTTAAGCTATTTGTAACTATGTACTCTTCAAGATTCTTAGTGAAAATTTATGTGTGGTGTGGCTCTATGGTTTTTTCCATTCTTGGGTTTTCCAAGTAAATTTTGTCTTGTTTGGATGTGCTTGTAGTTGTGTTGCATGTATGTGTTATGATTCTTTTTCTTGTTGCATGATCTTGTATTTTATTTGGTAACTTCAATGCATCCTCGGTCCTCGATCGAATGCACTCTAAAACTGCTTCTGTTGTTGTGTGCATGTCTCTCAACATGTAATCCAATAGAATTAATAAAATAAAAAGTCTTTTTTTATAAATTGTATATTCAATTGATTTAATATAATAATATTTCAAATTATTTATAGAAGAGATCATAAGCCTAAATTAGTATTGTCATAATAAAAACTAGCTAAACAAAGCCATTGAATGAAAAGTCCAACATGTATCATTCTTGCTAACCACAGAGCTAGACCAAGTCTGACAATAGAATCAGACATGTATCATTCTAGCCAACCACAGAGCTAGACATAGTCAATTCTAAAGCATAACAACTGAACTGCAGAGGCAGACTAACTAAGACACATTCTACTAAACTGATAATTGAAAGTACTGAATGTGCTGATTAGCAATGTATATGCTTTTCAAAACTGACATAGAATTCTCATTGAGTATCCCATGTTGAACAAAATATGCCCAAGTTTAAAGCTCAAATACAAGGTTTACGAAGCATCAATGTTCAAAGTAAGCAAGACTCTGCTAAAATATATGTGATATCTACTGTTATCTAATTTAATAGTTCTATCTATTCTAAGCTTACACAAGCTTAGGATCTCCAATATTTTACTATCCAGTACAATCTCATATTTAGGACCTTATAAAGTTAAACAATTAGAACTAATTAAGTTCTAATTCAAATCAATCAATTCAAATCAATTAATGACGCCTACACAAGTTAAATAATAAATCAATCGCCTTAATTGATGAATTTATTAAACCCATCTTTATCAAGGAAGATCAAGATTAAGGGATTAAGTGTTAAACTCCAAATATTGTGGTTTACGGCTCTTAATCCAAAAGTACTAACACCTAAGGCTCTAAGAATAATCACAACTCTCACGAACTAAAGGTTAAGGCAATATTATTAAGTGTAATCAAATATAAAAAGATGGATATCTAATTTTAAGCTAAAGTTAAAAGATAAAATAATCATAATTAAAAGATAAATCTTGAAATCCAAAATTAAGGATTTATTTCATTGAATAATCCATGTACCCAAGAAATGAAATCTAGCCAAGTTTACTACTAAACACTAAGGAAATGAGTCCTAAATGTTTAAGGAGAGAAAGATACTTAAGGAATTAAGAAATCTTAATAATTGAACACTAAGCTTTAATATTGAATTTAATTAAAATGATTTGAGATTAAGAAAGACATAATATGGGTCCAAATCCACATTATGAAGCTTTGTTAATTAACTTAAGAATTAATTAGGGGAAGGTTTTGCTTTAAGATCAAATTAATATATCTAAATGATCTATATTTAATTCCTAAACATTTACTTTGCTGATTTTTAGGAAAATTATTAATTTATAGGGCTTAAGAACATGTAAACTTAATTTTGGGAAAAATGACCAAAATGCCCTTGCTTAAGAGGCAAAAAGGTGATTTTTAGAATTAGGGCTCCAAATTAGATTTTATTAATGCCAAATGGTTTCTTACTATATAATAAGAACACCCAATTTGGCTAATGATTAAAGCTAATGAGCTCAAATTGGGGTTTTAGCTCATTAATAGTTGATTTGCTAATTTACTCATGACAATCTAAAATTTTGTTATACTTTTTGGTTATACTCTATCTAAGGATTTCATAGAAACTAAGTTTGCTAAATTCTGAGGTCAAATGACCAAGTTATGGATAAAATGAGATTTAACCTAAAAGGGTAATTAATACGATTAAGGGTTGGGTTCAAAAACCTAACTTCACCAATTAGTGTTCAAATTGAGCAAAGTCACTGGTTATGGGTTCCCTATAGCACACTGAGCATAATGACACTGAGTTTACTCAATTTGGATCTCATATGATTAATCTAGGCCTTAATTATGGTTTATCGTGCTTAATGAGTGATTTAGTAAAATGAACTACAAAAAATTTATTTTGACCTTGCTAATGTGTTTTACTCTATTTTGTGAGTGATCAGAAACTTAAATTTTGAAGTTTGAATAATTAATGAGCTTAATATTCACTAATCTATTTTTATGGTAATTAGGCCAAATTAAGAAATCTAATCACAGAAACTAAATTTTTTTTGCATATTAGTGTCCTTATATTTTTTGATCAAAATGATATATTGGATATTATTCTTTGGAGTTAATTTGACTAAGTTATGATAATATTAAATTTTAGGATTAAGGGAGGGTTAATTAGTTTAAAAGATAATTAGTGAAATTAATCACCAAACAAAAATACTAATAGCATAATATTAATCATTGCATTTTTTTTATTAAAATGATATAGCGAATCACTATGTTTGGAGTTGTAATTAGAAATTATAAGACTTTAAGAATTTGCAATAGATTAATTAAATAAAATTAAATTTTTTTTGAAATTTAATGTTCAATGAATAGTAAATTGGTGGGATTCGAAAGATAGAATCTTTGGCATTCAAATTCTCCCTACACATAGCTCCTCACGAGATGTGACATATACTTATGGAAAGCTCTCTTCAAAACCTTTTCATTGATACCAAATACGCATCCTAATTTTACATATAACTTAAGAAATTACGAGCTCTAACTCGGGCTTAAAGAAAAATAAAATGGTGCTTTTTAGGGTTCGGTTGGGTGGATAAGATGAAGCTTCAGCCGATTATTAGCTTCCAAGATTGATTTAAATTCATACAAACGAGATTTAGATCCAAATGGGGTTATAAATAGGAGTGTTTTGGGGGCATAAAACGGTGGCTGCCACATTCCTGCATGCAGGACACGAGCAAGTGAGGAAGGAATTTTTTTTAATATTTATTAAATACAATTTAATTATTCAAATTTAAATAATAAAATGAGGTCCAAAAAATTTCACCCATAGCTACTTTGGGGGTGAGGAATACAACGATAAAGTCGGATTTTAATTTTGAGATCAACTCAATTTTCTTATTATTATGACTATTTAAATATATTAAAATATTCAAAAAAATTTGACTACTTCTAAGAATTCCCAAACTTCACCTTTAGCTAATTTGGGGTTGAAGAATTTAATGGCAAAGTCAAATTTTTAATCATAGGTCAATTTAATTATTATATTTTTCTGAATAAATATATTAAAATATTCTAAAAAATCTGAGTTTCCATGAGCTTCCAAAACATCACCCCTATTTAATTTGGGGTTGATGAGTGTAATAGCGAGATTAGATTTTTAATCTAAGGCTAATTTAATTATCTCATTTTCCTAATTATCTGTATTTTTTGGATTAGGGTTTGGTCAGATTAACTCCTAATTTGGACCAAAGCTTTAGTATTGACTTATAGAAACTAATTAAGACTATTTAGTGAATAAATTAGTTGCAAAACAAATTCAAATGAATTAGATCTATTTATATACGAAGATGTTTATGAAAGAACTTCCATTCTAGTATCTTGAAATTCAATAACTTCACTTGAAATAGAAAGAATTCCACCTGTTTATAAATATGATACTGTTGTTACTTTCAATTCAAGGCTCATGGAGAAGAGTATCTATTCTTTTATCCTTTAGTAGCTATTGGTTGCCAATATAGGGACTCACTAATTACATCTTCTATAATAGATACACATAGACATCTGAAATAATAACTCTTCCTTAAAGCTTTCCTTCTTCAGGTTAAGTAGCAGTTTCTTAATAAGAAACTATTTAAAGACTTTACAAAGGAAACTAGTAATTTAAGAACTATATTATTTAAAGTAAATTCCACTTCTTTAGTAGTTAGGAAAGGGCATTGAGAAACCCTCAATAGTGCTCTTTGTCACGGAATGGGGCCGGTCTCCGTATGGCAAGAGTATAATGTGAGAGTCACTTCAAGTGATTAGGACAAATGCTAAACAAGTTCTTACTTGTGAAGAAAATATGAGGGCCTATGCACAAGCTAAAATCTGGGAAGTGACCCATGTGGTTTTCCCACGCTTCAAATAGACCTTTCTACATGACACAAAGAAAGACATATACATAATACATATATTTAATATATAGTTTTTATCATTAAGATATATATCTAGTGGTCTGTACTTATGTGAGAGTACTCCTCTTATCACTTGCATCAAATCAATAACTATTTTCTAGAGTGAATTAGGATCAGGTTTACGTAGTTTAGTGACCGATGAATATTATCAATGTTGAAGCACTAAAAAATTATAATGGTTATTATGGATATGTCTTCATCACATGAGATCCAAATTGAGTAAAATTACTATCATTGTGCTCAGCGTGCTATACGGAACCCATAGTCACTGACTTTGCTCAATTTGAACACCAATTGGTGAAGCTAGGTTTTTGAACCCAACCCTTAATCTTCTTAACTACCCTTTTAGGTCAAATCTAGTTTTGTCAATAACTTGGTCATTTGACATTAGAATTTAGCAAAATTAGTTTCTATGGAATACTTAGACATGGTAGAGCCTAAGTATAACAAAATTTTAGAATTCCTTAAGTAAATTTGATAATCAACCTTTAATGAACTAAAAGCCTTATTTGAACTCATTAGCCTCTTGGCCAAATTAGGTGTTCCTAGTGTCTATCTTTATATTAGACAGTATGATACCATTTGTCATTAATTAAAATCAATTTGGAGCCATAATTCATAAAATCTCATTTTTGACCCTTAAGGGGGGGTATTTTGGTCATTTTGCCCAAAATTAGGTTTAAGTGTTCTTAAGCCCTGGAAATCTGTTATTTTCTTAAGAATCAGTAAAGTAAATGATTAGGAATTAAATTTAGATCATTTTGACATATTAATTTGATATTAAAGCACTACCATAGTTTTCCTATAATTAATTCCTAAGTTAAATAATGAAGCTTTATAATGTGAATTTTGAACTCACATTATGTTTTCCTTAATCTCAAATCAAGTTAATTGAATTTAATATTAAACATGTGCTGAATAATTAGGCTTTCCTTAATTCCTTAAGTTTCTTTCTCTTCTTATGCTTTTAGGACTCTCTACCTTTGTGCTTAATAGTAGACTTAAGCTAGAATTCATTCATTTGATAAATGATTTACTCAATGGAATGAATCCTTGATTTAAAATTTTTAAATTTATCTTTTAATTTTGATTATTTTATCTCTTAACCTTAGCTTAAGATTAGAGATCCATTTTATTAAGTTTGATTACACTTAATAAGGTTAGTTCATAAGAGTTATTAAGACATTAGATCTTTAGATGTTAGTGCCTTGGATTTTAGAGTTAAATCCCATGCTTGGAGTTTGACTCTAAAATCCGAAATCTTGATTTATCTTAATCATGATTGGGTTTGGGTTAATCAATTCATCAATTAAAGCAATTACTTTATTATTTAACTTTTGTAGGCGATACTGCCTGAATATAAATTAAAACTTGATTAGTTCTAATTGCTTAACTTTATAAGTGTGGAGCCCCGTACCCTCCGTGGTCATGCTAAAACTAAGATTAATATGATTACAATGAAACTTTGTGGCAACCTTCTCAACTATAGTCAAGTCAGATATGAACCCAACTCGCCTTAGCTGAAAGACTTGTCACCTGAACTTAGAGTCATACATCAAATATCAAAGTAGGAAAAGCAAGTAAAAGATTAACATCCACATCCACAATACAGTAATGAAAAGTAAAGACAGTAACTCAGCTCAATATGAAAATGTAGAAAGTAAATACATCCTAAATATTTAATTATTACAAACTAAGTTTAAATGAAAAGAACACTCATCCTCACAAGCTAGAAAAAAAACAAGCTAAGCTTCAGCAGTATGAAGGTCATCCTCCTGACTAAGCTCCTCTCCAAAAGAAACCTCAATAAATAGCTTTGAATCAGATATTGTCAGTATCACAATACCAAGGGCCCAGCCAAGAAAAGAAAAATTTATAGTTAGACAATTATCTAGGCACATTTTAAGCTGATTTAATGAATTGCATATTTTAAAGATATCATATTTTACTAACATGCAAGCATTTAAAAAGGGCGCAATAAGCAATAAAGAACATGATAATTATAAATAAAACAATTATAACTAAATAAAATAAAGTATATAAGAACACATACCTCAACCAAAAGTTATAATAAAGTTAGATAGTAAATATATAATAACAAAAAGTACTGAAAAAAAAAATCATCCTAATATGCTCTTGATCATTTGAATATGTCCTGATTTACAAAATAATCAAACTGTACAGAAAAAGTAAAATCAAACTAAAATAAAATTAGCATCCTAGTATATGCAAGTAATTGAACTGAAAACACTATGCTGAAATAATGTACTAAATTTAACTGAAAGCTAGCAAAAAACTATAAATTATATGCATAATTGATAATATATAACTTGGCTAAACAAAGCAACTAAACTGAAATAAAGTCTAACATATATCACCCTATCCAACAATAGAGCTAGGTCTAGTTAGACTTAAAGGATCTAAAAAAGAGAGATGTGTTTAAATTAGTGCTGCCATAACCGAGACTAGCTAAACGAAGCCCCCGAACATAAAAGTCTAATATATATCATCCTGGCCAACCACAGAGCCTAGGTCTAGTTAGACTATAGAAGCAGATATATATCATCATGGCCAACCACAAAGACTAGGTCTAGTCTGTTCTATATCAAAATAACTAAACTGAAGAGGCAGACTAATGAGAAAACACTCTACTGAACTGGGCACTAAAGCATTAAAGAACTGAATGAACTGAATAAACTGATTTATAATTATAGAATATTTTATGCATCCAAAATTAACATGGGATACTTATCTAATATCCAATGTTCAAGTAATATGCTCAAGGTACAAAGCTCAAACACAAGGTATGCAAAGCAAAAATAGCCAAAGTAAGCAAGGGACTTAACTAAACATATGTGATATTTGTTATTGTCTAATTAATTTGTTCTATCTAATCTAAGATAATGCAAGTTTAAGATCGCCATTTATGGGGCCCCCGTACTGACAATAGGAAGTGCGGTGCTCCAACTATGGCAAATCCCCAGCTTAAGTAAAATCAGATGAAAACCCATCTTGACTTAAGCTAAGGACTTATCACCAGAATACTATAACATTCATCAATATACATACAGATATCAAAGTGGCGGAAACAATAGGCGAGTAGTAACACCCACAAGCACAACATAGTAGAAAGGAAAGTAGACAATATAGTAACTCATCATAATGTAGAAATGAAATACATCCAGAATTAATTATTATAAATTGAATTTTTAAGAAGATGAAAATGTCTCTCAATCTCACTGAAATAAAATGCAAGATCTATCTAGACAGCAGTAGCACGATCCTCCTCCTGAACCTGCTCCTCTCCTGCAACACTGCCCACGAACAAGTCTGAATCTGAAATTTGTCGGTATCACAAATGCCAGGGCCCCAACCAACAAAATAAAAAGGTTACAGTTAGACAATTGTCTAAGTACATTTTAGGCTATTTTCATGAACTAAGTATTTAAAGATATCACATTTAAATTATCTAAACATGCAAGCAAAAATGGGTGCGACAAGCTATGAAAAAAATGGGTAACTATAAACTATCCATTTATAGCCAACAACTAGTATGAAAAGTAACATACAATACCAAATAAACAAGGTGATGCTAAAGCTAAAAGAAATAACAACTAAAATACAAATTCAGAACCTAACATGCTTATGATCGTGTTAACACATGCTGAGTATATAAAGAACACAAATGCTGGAATAAACATACAATTCTAGCATCCTAAACATGCTAATATACATAAGTAAGCCATAAGAGTATACATACAACATGCTAATTGATACAAAAGAAAAGAAAAAGGGCCACTGAGACATGTGGAAAAAGCTGCGTAATCTATGAAATGTAAAACCACTAAGACATGTGGCAAAAGCAAGGTAAGTAATATAATGCAGAGCCACTGAGACATGTGGCAAAACAAGAAAGTACTGAAAGTAAGGCCACTGAAGCATGTGGCAAAGCAAAACAAAAAATAATACTAAACCATCCAGCTAAAGTAGTAATAAGCCTAAGACATAGTACTGCCATACCAGCCAATAGGCCATCCAAGGCTCCCAATACTAAAATATCAATCAATACCCAGCCAATAGGCCATCCCAATCCTCTAGGCCTGGGTTAGTTCTACACAAATTTATTATTAAAGAGGCAGACTACACTAGGACAAATTCTACCAACTGCAAGCAAGGCAAGAACTGAATGATATGCAATTCAATTACTAACTTAAGATGTATTACCCATATCTTAAGTTCTCCTATTATGCTTAAGGAATAAGGCTCAATATCCAAGGTGTGCAAAGCAAATCTAGTCAAAGTAAGCAAGAGACTCAATCTAGACTTATGTGATATTTATTGTTATCTATTTACCCAATCTAGGTACTCTGAGAAGGTACAAGTTTAGGATCTCCAATATCCAGCTCTCGAGTAGAATCTTAGATTTACATCCTTAAGGTAAATGTTAGAACTTAACAAGTTCTAATCCAAAATCATGTGATGACTATAAAGTTTAAGTAAATTAATAACCTAATTTGTTAACATTTTACTCTCTTACTCAAATCTTGATTAAGTAAATCAAGATTTAAGGATTTTGGACTTAAACCCCACTTTGGTGTTCAAATCCTGAACCCAAGGAAAAGTCCTATAATAATCTAGGGTTCACATTTACCACCCAAATTAAAGGTAAGGAATCCTATAAGCTGAAAGATCCAGGAACTAAGTGAAAGGTCATTTTACTGATTATAAGACAAAATAATCAATTAATAACTTGAGAATCTAAGATCTATATTCAATCTTTAAGATAATTTCATTATCTTATAGATTGAATCATCCTATAGCCACATGGAAGGCTTTAAAAGATTAAACAATAAATCATTTAAAGAAATTCAATTGGAGATAGTTTAATTCAAGTAAAAGATCTAAAGTCTAGGATCTAAATGTGTTTCTTTTTAGAACTTAAGCTCATAAGCTAACTTAGTTGGGCTTATTAAACTGAAATTTAACATCTAAAAATTATTAGGGCTAAGTGGCTTCCTTAGGATCACTTACGGTATAAGTGTCTTAATTAGGGCTAGTTGAAGATTCCTTAGATGAACTTCCACCTGATCAACATTATTAGTCTAAGAGTCCAGTAAAACATTTATAATTTATCTAAGGGTAGCTTACTGAATTTTCCAAGGTTTAAGGGGCATTTAAGCACATTTTGGTCAAAATGACCAAAATGCCCCTCTTAAGGCAAAAATTGGGATTTTAAGATTTAGTTATCCAAATTAAATAAAATCTATTTTAATGTGTTTCATATTGATTAATGAAGTGGGAAACACACTTTTCTTAAGTTTTGATAACTTCATGAAGCTAATTAGCACTAATCACTCTTTTAAGCTCATTATGGTGATTAGTGAATTTAGAGCATTCTAGGGTAATCCAATCTTACACTTAGGTTCTAATAGGCTTAAGATGGCATTAGGAACTAACTTACCCAAAATCAGAGACTAATTTAGGGTTTAATTCACTAATCCTAAATTAGGGTGACTAAGGAGTGATTAAAGAAATTAAATATCCAAAATTGGTTTTAAGGGTCTACAATTGTATTTTAGGGTTTACTGAGCAATTAGAGCCCTTAATCAATTAGTTTGGTTATCAATTGGATTTATTATGATTTAATTAAAAACAAAAAATGTTTATTTAATTATTTTAAATCCAACCATTGGATATGTGATTTTATTTTATATTTAGATTCCTTACATTTTCTAATTCAAATGGTATATTGGATCATGCCATTTGGACCAGTATAACTCAAAGTATTCAATTAATTTAATCTGGATTATTATTTAAATTAAAACTATATAGAATCATTTATATTAATAATTTTTCCATTTAATAGAAGGAATATAATTCCTTAATTCATAATTTAAACGGTGGCCCGAAATAAAACCACGCGGGTTGATCGGGCCGAGAGCCCAGTAACTGCTGGACATCGCGGGTCACGGGTCGGCCTGACCCGCATTGTCTTCTCCTTCCCTGCGCCTGGCCCCGACAGGAGGTGACTTAGGAAAACCCTAAATCCCCAAATTCCACTTCCCTTGACCAAGATGACAGACGAGGAGAAACGACACACGTTACCCAGCTAGAGACCGATCGATTTAACTTCAAATCCCCATCGTGGCTTGCCTGAAATACCTAATCCCCTATTGGGAGGAAGGCATCTATTAGAATCCTATGTGGAGGGAACTCTCCTCCCACAGACCACCAAACTACCTCAGATCAAATCCTACACCATCCCTAGGCCATCACAAGACTGAATTGCAACTCCATTAAGCTCGGGGACAGCTAACACCATGGATCCTTACTCGGTCTATTTTACCAAAATTGTCCTAGTGGGGATAGCTTATATCGAGCTGCCTTGGGTTGCACAGACCATATCGATCCCATACAGGCTCGATACGAAATGCAATAATGCAGATATTTACCCTTCTTTAAGACCAATATGTGAAATCTACAATTTTTGGAATCACCTTGGAACGATGACTCCTGCTCGACCATGCTCAGCATTGTCGAGCCTTCATCGTTCTCAGGCGATTTCCAATGTGATCACTTACGACCCTATAATTGCAAGCATCTGCGGGATTTCAGTATACCAAGTAAGCAGGACAGTGAGCTTGCTCAGTTCACTAGGAAAAGGGCTCATACCTGAAATGAAGTCGAGCGATCGAATGGAAGCTGCAGTAAGGACAGATGATCTTTGCTGATCCAGGCGCAGCTTTAGGGGACTTGAACGCCAAGTCTACCCTCAGATTTGACTGACGGGGGGGGGGGGGGGGCTGGTTCACTGATTGGATGCAGAGATTAACGAACTTAGTAAGAGGAAATTCGAGCTCCAGGGAAGATTGGGGATAGGCAAAAGAAGTCCCAGGTGAGCTCTCTGGCTATATATAGCCACTGGAGAGCTTCTAGAGCCCTAGCCGAGCCACCAGCTTCGGCCCATGGCTGCGAATTGGGCTTCGAATGGGAGAGGCCAATTCAGGGAGGATCACCAGGCTATGGTGATTAGGGCGCGAAGGGGAACAAGATCCCATCCCTGTTCTGCCATAATTGCAAGTCATTGGGATCCTATCGGGTGCCACCTGCTACTGAATGCTCGAGACAATGATGAATAACGACGGGGTAAGGCGCAGCCATACGATGGATCCTCAGTTGGAAATGAGCGGCTCATATTTATCGACAAACAACAGTCGATCGGGGGTAGGTGATCCGTCGGATCAAACTGGAGTGATCCAACGCTTGATCTAAGCTACTTAGGGCGGGACGCGGAAGACCGTTGGATTGGGATATTGATCGAGCGGCTGAGATGCGATCAAGGCGCACGGTACGTGAGCCATTGGATCCCGTGTGCTAGGATGTGCGCTAATGCATCGGATGGCTAGACTCGGTGCGTTGCTGTCAGGACCCCACAGCGGATCTGCCGTGGTCCCGACAGCAAATCCCACCGATTTAAATTTTAATAAATTTAATTTAAATAATTAAAATCCATATAATTAATTCCAATTAAATTCTAATTCTAATTTGGGCTCAAATGAGTTCCAAAAATTTCCAAAAATTCACCCTTAGCTAATTTAAGGGTGGGGAATTCAAAAATGAAATCAGATTTTGATTTGGAGATCAAAATAATTTAGGTATTGTTCAGGGCTTAAAAATAGCCAAAAATACAAAATTTCCCATTTTAGCTCCGATCGATTTCAAACTTCTAGGGTTAGGTTTAAACGACCCATGGAGTCTAATGGAATCAAAATTAAAGCTTGATTTAGCTTAATTAATCCAAATTTAGCTAGGATAGCAACTAGGGTTGTACACCATTATCCATATATCCAGCATCATCTCAGATTTATGGCCTTAAAATTAACATTATAACTTAGCAAGTTCTAACTCTTAATCAAAATCGATAACTACAAAGGTTAAATAACTATTCAATGACTTAATTATTGTATTTAATAACTCAAACCCAATTTTTATTATGCCAGTCAAGATTTAAGGATTTACAGTTTAAACTCCAAGTTGGTGTTTAAACTTTAAATCTAAGGTACTAACCATCCAAGGATATAAGGGTTCACACCCACACTTACTTCTAAAAGTAGATGTTCTTAAAAGCTGAAAGATTAAAGAAATAATGATCTTATAGAAAGGCTAGTTCTATTATTTTGAGATAAAATAATGGGATAAGAGTTTTATGAATTTAAGATCTAGATTTAAGCTATAAAACAATCCCATTATTTTATAAGTTATATAAACCTAAACCCACTAAAAGAGGATTTTAAAGGATTCAATCAATAAAGAATTTAAAAAATGAAATGATACAATTCAATTGGTTTTCATGAATAGCTACTAAGGATCTAAGATCTATGACTTAGATCTATTTACTTAAGATCTCAATTAAGATTTTGACTTAGGATTTATCATTAGATATTTACTTTAGGAATAATCATTATGATAAATTTAGATTAGTTGATTAACAATGATTTTATTAAGCAATATTAAATGGGGGACCTAGGATCACCTTAAGATCTTTTAAATGATTAATTAAGTGAAGTTCAGAGAAATGAAGCTTAAATAATTAGGATCAATCAACTAAGTTCAAGAGCTCAAGAAATGACCCTCAAACATTAAATTATTGATTAAAAGCATTTTAATGATGATTCTATGGTTTAACGGCTCTTAAATCAACTTTTTGTCAAAATGACTAAATTACCCTTCTTAAGGCTAAAATTGAGATTTTAAGATTTAAGCATCCAAATTGATTCTAATCAGTTATAATAGGCTTAATATTGTCTAATAAAAAGAATAAGACTATTAAATTCAAGTTTGGATCTAAGTATGAATTAATTAGCACTAATCACTTTTCAAGGCTAAGAAAAGTGATTAAGGAGATTAAAGCTTAACATATGATTCTAAGTCCATATATAAGTTATAGTAAAGTTAAAAAGAAATTAGGCATTAGGTTTATAAAAACCAGAAGCTAAACTAGGTCACTAAACACTAATCAAGATTTAGGGTAATTAGGAGGTAATTAACAAATTTAGAACTCCTAAAATATTTTTAGGAGCATGCATGGGTTCTTCTCTGTCTCATGAGCAATTAGAGATTTTAAACATAAAATGTGGTCATTAAGTGAATTAGTTATTCACTATTTAAGATTAGAGAGAGATGAAGATAGATTAGAAAATTTAACCATTGGATCTAATATTTTATTGCATATTATTATTCCTTAGGTTTTTTTAATCAAAATGGTATATTGGATCATACCATTTGGATAAGCAAGGCTTAAGTTATTTTATTAACTTAATCTGAATGTCTTTGATTAATTAAACCATAGGTTAATTAATATATTCCATTTATCAATTAATTTATATAAGGTATTTAATTTCATAAATCTTATTAATAGCCAAGCCCATAAAACAAAAGGTGCGGGTTGGACTGGGGACCGACTATGTTGGCACTGTCGCACCACGCGGGTGTGGGCTGGCCCGGCCTAAAGTGACAATGGCGTCATCCTTGCTCTCCTCTAGCAACAGGCCAGGTAGGGATAGCTTCTGTATAAAAATTCTTTGTACCTAGGTTGCACCACCGCCTTGCTTTGATCACTACACGATCTGCGTGTCTAGGCGCATCATTTCTACCCAAAAGCCCTTTTTGGGAAGCATGGGATCTCCAAATAACTACTCCACCGAAAAAGCTTGGAGGCTGACAATTAGGGTTTACTATGAGGAGTCAATTCTCCTCATAGAGACCATCAAATGGATGGTGTTTGATACTTACACCATCACTGAGGTGAGGCGAGTCGAACCCTTAAGGTTATGAAGCTTTGGGTGCAGCCGATAGCCAGGTCCTTACTCAAACTCAGCTCTTGAATTGACCGTTAGCTCGATCAATTAATACGATCGATCGGAACCAGATCAGACCCCATAGACAATTAAAATGGGCTTGATTATCTCAGAGCAGAAGATTAACAATGGAATTGGGCCCAATTGAGCTCTGATGTTCAATGAGGTAACCCTAACTTCACTAAGCACCAATGTTATATAGGCAGTGAAAAATGATTATTTGAACTAGGCTCAATCGGTCCAAATCGCATGCATGGACGCCCTTGGATGCTAAAGGAAGCTAGAAGACATTTAGAGGATATCCCAGATGTTCAATTGAATGTCGAGTCCACATGACTCAATGAGATTAGGCTAGTACTTGGAAATGGAGAATACTAAAGCGATTGAAGAGAATTGGGGTGGCACTGGATCATCTAGAGGGTCTTAGAAAATTCACTAGGCATCTGAACACCAGACTTAACCCACTGTCAGTAGTTCATAGTAGCTAGGATCATCGGGGATTGGTGAGAGCCCGGGAGCAATAAATTGGGGAATTGAGGAATCACAGTGAGTAAAAGAACTCACTGTGACTTAGGGAGAGGTATTTATAGGCATGGGAAGGTTTTTTATTGACTGCCATGGTTGGGAGCAATGGTTTAGGCTCTGCCCAAGGAAGAGGAAGGGTGTAACGGTCGAGGGCAGTTTAGGGAGAAGGCAACCGGCAAGCCGTTGGACTCGAGGGAATAAGAGGGAAATCGGGGTGACCCTGTAATGCTACTAGGCCTGTAGAGGGTCGAGCTACTGGGGGGGGACCAGATGCACAGGCAGATGGGCTGGGGGCGAAGGTGAATAGGGTAAGGAGTGTCCTGAGCCATCTGATCATAGAGTCATTGGGTTTGAACATTCTGATTTATTACTTAAATGGGTAGATGCGAAGATGACATCAGTCATCAAATGCGAGGAGTCGATTCATTGGCTGGGATTAAATCCTAGCATGGGGAGTATAAACTGTAGGATGTATTGCTCCAGGATTCATGCGGGAGAATCCATGTGATGGAGTGGCAATCTCGTTGTTAGGACCCCACAACGGATCTGCTATGGTCCTGACAGCAAATCCCATAAAATAAATAATTATAAATTTTAATTTAATTAATATTAATTAACCTTTAATTAATAAAAATAATCCTTAAGAATTTTAAATCCATTTATGACAAGATGAGCTACAAAATATCCCAAAAGTTTACCCTTATCTATTTAAGATGTAAGAAATTTAAAAATACAATCAAATATTACTTTGGAGATCAAATTAATTATGTTTTGAAAGATGTCCTATATGTCCATAATGCTCAAACCCTATCTTAACAACATTTGGAGAACACTCCAAATCTGATGTGACAACGGCCTTCTGAGGGAGAGTCTCACACGAGGTTAGCGTTGATCTAGAGCTGCTGTTAGAGCCTTTGGTCCCCTTACCCTTACACATAGATTAGTCATCCGTGCAAGTAAATGTAAAGTGTAACTTTTAAGATCTAAAAATAGGCAAATAGTTAGATTGATCAATTGATCTTCGATTGATTTCAAATTTCTAGGATTAGGTTATAATGACCTATTGAGTCTAATGGAATGAAAATAAAAGCTTGGTTTGGCTTAGATTAGCTTGGATTAGCTAGAGTAATAACTTGGGTTGCTATAATAAGGATGTGAATGTGAGTTTATACTAGATAGTAGGATATTAGAGATCCTGAGTTTGTATAAATTGGAATTGCCTAAAGACTTCTTTGCGGTGCATAATGTGTTCCTTGTTTCATCACTCAGGAAATGACTAAGAGAACCACTAATAGATCTTCAGATAGGTCTGTCTTTTATCGAAGAACTTGTCAAAATTATGGGTAGAGATCTAAAGTAGCACAAAAGTCGTTCTATCAATCTAGTTAAAGTTCAGTGGCAAAATCGTAGTGCTAAAGAAGAAACTTGGGAGAAATAATCTAATATGCATGCAAAGTACTTGATATTGTTTGAAAATTCTGGTAGTTCGTCAACTCTTCTTTAAATTCCTTGTCATCTTTATTAATGCGTTCTTGTTCCTATTTAAGTGATGTTGAGGATGATATCGTTCTTAAGTGGGGGAGTCTGTAATAACCCAAAATTGTTACCTGGATAAATCAGGACTAAACCGAGTTCTAATATTCATTATGATAGTCTTAATTAGTCTTTAAAAGCAAATCTCGATGTTTTGGTCCAAATCAAGAGTAAATCAAACCAAACCCTAATTTTGGAAAATTCGAATAATCATAAAAATGAGATAATTAAATTGGCCTTATATCGAAAACCCAACTTTGCCATTGTGCACATCACCCCCAAATTAAATAGGGGTGATGTTTTGAAAATTTTTAGAAGTTGTTAGATTTTTTTTGAATATTTTAATATATTTAGTTTAAAAAATAAAATAATTAATTAACCTCTTATTAAAAATCTAACTTCACCATTGATATCCTCACCCCCAAATTAGCTAAGGGTGAAATTTTTAAAATTTATTGAAGTTGTCGGATTTTCTCGAATAATTTAATATATTTATATAATTAAGAAAATAAGAAAGTTAAATTGATTTAGAAATCAAAATCTAACTTCACCGCAGCATTCCTCACCCAGAAATTAGTTAAGAGTGAAATTTTGGAACTTTTTGAAACTCATTTGATTATATTAATTTTGAATAATTAGAATATATTTAATAACTAATTAGTAATTAATAATAAAAAATAATTTCCTTCTTCTTCACCTACGTGTTTCTCGCGTGCAGGAATGTGGCAACCACTTCTTTAGGCCCTCAAAACTCCTATTTTTGACCCCATTTGGATCTAAATCTCGTTTGCATGAATTGAGATCAATCATGGGAGCTAAGAACTGTTGAAGCTTCCTCTTCTCCACTCAACCGAACCCTAAAAGGTACCCCTTTATTTTTATTTAAGTCTGAATTAGGGCTCATAAATTCTTAGGTTATATGAAAAATTAGAATGTGTATTTAGTATCAATGGAAAGGTCTTGAAGAGGGCTTTCCATCGGTATATGGCATGCCTCTTGGGGAGCTCTATGTAGAGAGAATTTGAATGCCAAAGATTCCATATTTTGAATCCCATTGATTTACTGCTCATTGAATATTAAATTTCAATTTTTTTTAATTGTATTTATTTAATCAATTGCAAATTTTTAAATTCTCATAACTTTATAATTACAACTCCAAACATAGTGATCCAATATATCATTTTAATCAAAAAAATGCAAGAATTTATATAATTCCATCAATATTTCTATTTGTTGATTAATTTCACTAGTTACCTATTAAACTAATTAACCCCCATTAATCCTAAAATTTGATAATGTCATAACTTAGTCAAATAAACTCTAAATAATAGGATCCAATATACCATTTTGATCTGAAAATTACAAAGAACATTAATCTACATGAAAATATTAGTTTATGTGATTATATTTTCTAATTTAGCTTAATTATATTAAAAATGAATTAGTGAATATTAAGCTAATTAATTATTCAAATTTCAAAATTTAAGTTTTTGATCATGCATAAAATAGAGTATAACACATTGGCAAGGTCAAAATAATTTTTATAAAATTAATTTTACTAATCACTCACTAATCATCCTAAACTTTAATTAAGGCCTAGATTAATCATATGAGATTTAAATTGAGTAAAATCACTATTATTATGCTTAGTGTGCTATAATGAACTTTTAGCCATCATACTTTGCTCAATTTGTACATCAATTGGAGAAGTTAGGTTTTTGAACCCAACCCTTAATCTTCTTAATTACCCTTTTAGATCAATCTTATTTTGTCCATAACTTGGTCATTTGACCTCAAAATTTAGCAAACTTAGTTTCTATATAATCCTTTGATAGGGTAGAATTAAGTATAGCAAAAATTTCATATTACCTTTAGTAAATTTTCTAATTAACCCTTAATGAGCTATTACCCAAAATTGTGCTCATTGGCCTTAATCCCTGGCCAAATTAGGTGTTCTTAGCATCTTCATATTAGATAGTAAGAAACCATTTGGCATTAATAAAATTCAATTTGGAGCCCTAATTCTAAAAAACACATTTCTGACCCTTAAGGAGGTGCATTTTGATCATTTTTCCTAAAATTAGGTTAAGTGTTCTTAAGCCCTAGGAATATGTCATTTTCCTAAAAATTAGAAAATTAAATATTTAGGAATTAAATTTATATCATTTAGGCATTAATTTAATCTTAAAGCAAAATATTAATTTTCCCTAATTAATTCCTTAGTTAAATAATGAAGCTTCAAAATGTGAATTTGAACCCACATTCTGTCTTCCTTTATCTTAAATTATGTTAATTGAATTCACTATTAAACCTTAGTATTTAATTATTAGGCTTTCCTTAATTTCTTAAGTATCTTTCTCTCCTTAAGCTTTTAGGACTCTCTTCTTTAGTGCTTAGTAATAGACTTAGTCTAGATTTCATTTCTTGGGTAAATGGGTTACTAAGTGGAATGAATTCTTAATTTTAGATTTCTAGATTTATCTTTTAATTCTAATTTTTTTTTTTTAACCTTAGCTTAAGATTAGATATCCATCTTATTAAGTTGACTACACTTAATAAGATTGCCTTAACCTTTAGTTTGCGAGAGTTGTGTTATCCTTTGACCATTAGGTGTTAATATCTTTGCATTAAGAGTCGTAAACTCCAACATTTGGAGTTTAACTCTTAATCCCTTAATCTTGATTTACCTTAATTAAACTTAAGTTTGGGGCTAATAAACTCATCAATTTAGGCAATTGATTTATTATTTAACTTGTGTAGTTGTCATTGATTGATTTGAATTAGAAATTGATTAGTTCTAATTACTTAACTTTATAAGGCTATGATAGTAGGATATTGGAGATTCTGAGCTTGTATAAATTTAGAATAGATATAATAATTAAATTAGATAATAGTAGATATCACATATATTTTAGTAGAGTCTTATTTACTTTGAAATTTGATGCTTTGCATGCCTTGTATTTGAGTTTTATACCTTGGACATATAATGTTGAACATGGGATACTCAATAAGAATTCTATGTTAGTTTTAAAATGCATATACATTGTTAATCAGCATATTTAGTAATTTCAATTATTAGTTCAGAAGAGTGTTTCCTAATTAGTCTACCTCTATAGTTCAGTTCTTTTCCTTTAGAATCGACTAGATCTAGCTCTGTGGTTGGCTAGAATAATACATATTTGATTTTATAGTCCAATTGAGTTGAGCTCTGTGGTTGGCTAGAATGATACATGTCTGATTCTATAGTCCAATTGGGTCTAGCTTTGTGGTTGGCTAGAATGATACATGTTGGACTTTCCGTTCAATGAGTTTGTTTAGCCAATTTTTGTTATGTTAATACTAATTTAGACACATCTCTAATTTCAATAATTATTCTATTTCAGTACAGTTTATGGGGTATTATTAGTCAGCCTTTTCTGTTGTGGCATGTTTTCTTGTTATTTTTAGTTTTGCACACTTTGACTACTATTTCAATACTTTCATTTACTGCTGCTTATAGGATGCTAGATTTTTGTTATATTACATTCTATTTTTATTTTATATTAGTTCAAATTTACTTTTGTTAACTTATCATATTTCAAATGAACATATGCATATTTATAATTTTCTTTAAGTTATTTTTACATTTATGTACATATATTGCTTGACCTTGTTATAGCTCCTAGTTTGAGGTATGTTATTTTACATAATATTTTTTGTTATGTTATAAAGGTATTATTTATAGCCATCTTATTTTCCTATGTGGCTTGTTGCACCCCATAAATGCTCAAATGTTCAATTAATGTGATATCTTTAAATCAAATTCATATAATTAGCCTAAAATGTACTTATATAATTATCTAATCAGATTTTTTTTTATTGGGGCCCTGGCATTATGGAATCAACAATGTCAGATTCTGTGCTATTTGAGATTATAACACCAGAAGAAGAGTTGTATTAGGATGAGGAGCTTCCTGTTGTTGTGGATCATTAGATAGCCATGCCTTTATTTTTATGAGGACGAGTGTTTATTTTATTCAATTGAACTTTAATTTAAATGTTAAAATAATATAAGGATTTGATGCATTTTCTTTGCTACATATTTTATTTTGAGTTAGACTATACTCTTTCTAAATTATGGCTAAATGAATGTTTGCTTTTATTAGCTTCTGCACTTTATAATTCTGGTATGTACATTTAGTGCAGTCTCAATTCAGGTATGTGTCCTTTCCCTTACTTATTAGTAGATTATGGTGAAAACCTAATCTAATTATAAATAAGGGATCTGTCACAATTTCCACTCCACCGTAATCATGTTGACAAATGTGTTAACAGGACCATGGCGGGGGCGAGGCACATAGTTGGTTGCAAAAATAAGACCCCAGTGAATGTTTCAGTAGAGGAAAATTAGGACATCTTGATCTATCACTTGTTAACACTCAATCTTGGGTTGTGGATCTAGGTGCTTCATTCCATGTAACTTCAAGCATGGGAGCTTTCAAGAAATACACTAAAGGTGATCTAGGCAAGGTCTACATGGAAGAAGAAAAGGCTTACAATTTGTAGGCAAGGGAGATGTGGACATCCAATTATAAAATGAGTCGATATGGAAGTTTAGGGATGTACGACATGCTCCTTGTCTGAAAATAAAATAGATTTATGTTAGCAAGTTAAATCACGATGGCTTCAGTAAAAGCTTTATAAGATACTCTTGGAAGGTCATCCAAGGTGCACTAGTCATTGCTTGAGGCAGTATGGAGGGGACACTTTACTTAGATTTTATTGTAGCAACAAGATAGGTAGGTTCACTTCTATGGCACCGGAAGCTTGGTCAAATGAGCGAAAAAGGGTCGAAGTCATTGTTATCTAGAAGAAAGATTCAAAATCTAAAATCTTTTAATTTGGATTTTGTGAATGTTGTGTTTATATCAAGCAGAAAAAAGTTAATACAGATCTAAATCAAAGAACGTTGTTCTAGTTGCAAAGATGTTAGAGTTGGTTCATACAGATGTATGGTGGCCAACCCCGATCGCTTCACTTGAAGGAGCCACCTACTTTGTCACATTCATAAATGATCATACAAGGAAAGTATAGTTTATTTCTTGAAGAAAAAACTGAGGTAAGTATTGTATTCAAAAAGGGTTAGGCTTAATGGAGAATTAACGAGCTTGAAGCTCAAATGCATAAGGTCGGACAATGTGGGGAGTATTGTCACAAGCAGTTTTTTGCTGTGAGCAAAATCAGACGAGGGTTTATAGTTTCATGAACACCTCAACAAAATGGATTTACAAAGCGCATGAATAGAACCCACATAGAACATGCCATGAGCATGAGAATACATGCTGGATTTGCCAAATAGTCTTGGGTAGAGACAATCAACACAACAACTTACCTGAACAGCTAGTAGCCATCAATTCCTTTAAATATGGAATACCTAAGAAGCTTGGAGTGGAAAAGGAGTGAAATTAAATTATCTAAATGTATTTGGATGCACATCATATGTGCATGTTAATGTAAGCTCCACGAGCAAGCATGATTCAAAAGCTATCAAGTGCACCTTCATGGGTTACGAAGATAAAGAATTTGGATACAAATTCTGGGATTATTAGAAATAAAAAATCATTAGATGTAGGGACATCACATTCAATAAGAATGAGATGTATAAAGATTGGAAACATAAGAAATAATTAAAGACTTGGGAATAAACTTTAAATGACGCATCAAAGTATTTGGAAATAGAAGAAAATAATTAGCAGGTACAATAAGATGCTCATAATAATGAAGGGAAGATAGTTCCTCAAACACGCACTACTCAATTAAGAAGACAATTAGAGAGATATCCTCCTTCATTATTATGTTTGTTGCTCACAGATGGTGGTGAACTAGAGTGATATAAAGAGGTAATGCAAGTGCATAACTCACGTAAGGGGGAGCTAGACATGAATAATGAGATGAAATCACTCATATAAAATGAGATATGGGAATTGGCTGCTTTACCAGATGGGAAGAAAGCTCTTCATAATAAGTGGTTCTACAGTTTATAGGACGATGCTAATAAAAGAAATCACTACAGGTGAAACTTGTAGTAAAGGGATTCCTACAAAAATATTGGATGGACTGCAACGAGAACTTTGTTCTAGTAGCAAAGATGATTATAATCATAGTAGTGCTGAATATTATGGCAGCTGAAAATATGCATTTGGAGCATATAGAATTAAGAACTGCCTTTCTATATGGTGATTTAGAGGAGGAATTGTACATTGGGAAATCATAAGGTTTTGTCACCAAAGAAAAAGAAGAGCTTGTCTGCAAGCTCAAGAAAAGCCTATATGGCTTGGAGCAAGCGCCAAGGCAGTTGTACTGAAGATTTGGCAAGTTTATTGTAGACACTGTGTACACGAGATGCTGAGTGGATCATTATTGCTATATAAAGAAAATTGATACATTATATATAACTCTACAGCAATACATAGATGACATGCTAATTTTAGGATTTGATATGAAAACATCAAAAGACAGAAGTAATAATTGTCCAAGGATTTTCACATTAAAGACTTGGGGCAGACAAAGAAGATACTTGGGATGAGAATTGGTAGGGAGATATATAACAACCATAGACTGTTACTTAGCCTAATCTTAGCTTGATCGCATTCTAATTATCATTCCATTAAGATCATCTACTTATTAGAACCAAACCCTAAAATTTTGGAGCGATTCAGAGCTCAATCAAGTATTTGGAATATTTAATAATATTTAATTAATTTTATATTGAGATATTTATTTTGTCCTCAAAATCAAAATCCAACTTCTCCGTTACGCTTGTCACCCCCAAATTAGCTAGGAATGATGTCTTAGAAGTATTTGGAAGTCGTAAAATTTTCTATAAATATTTTATTATATTTAAATACCCCGAAAAATAGAATAATTATTTAATTGTAGAAATCAAAATCTGACTTCGCTATTGAGTTCCTCACCCTTGAATTAGCTAGGGGCAAATTTTTAGGATTTTTCGGAGCACGTTTATAAAGTCTGATTTTTAAAAGCATTAATTAATTGAATAAATTAAGTTAAAATTTATTAAATCTCCATTATTCCTTTTCTTAGTTTTTTTACTCTGCACCTTCCTCCCTTGCCAGCACTTTCTTCCCCATTCTCTTCACTCAAATAGGCTTCTACCCTTCACTTTCCCTCCAGGCTGATGGGAAGGCTCATTGATGAGTCATTCCCCCATCTCCTCCATAAAGGCTGTCCCCAGCCCTCTCCCCTCTACATTTGCTCAGCTGAAGTTCCTTCCTCTCTTCCCCTCTTCCCTTCATTTGCGGTACTTGTTGCTGGAAGAACCCTTAGCCCTCTTCCTCCTTTAGCTAGCAGTTAAAGAAGAAGAAGAAGCCTCTCCCCTCAAGCCCTCAAACTCCCATGTTCTTGTAGAAATCAGAGTCCTCTTCCTCCTTTCATTTCAAGGCCAAGGTACCTCTTCAGTACCTCTTCTCTTTATTAAATGGTTGCTACATTTACCTTACATGTCTATTTTATGCTAATAAGAATCTGTGTTTGAGATGTAGAGATCATTAGAGCTCATTAAGAAAGTAAGTTTTAGGGAAGAAAATCTATTCTGCAAATATGATTATTGTATACCAGGACCTTTAGCCTCATTATTTATTTTATTAAAATGATCATTTTGTGTCAATTTTAGTATCAATGGAAAGGCCTTGGAAAGTCCTTTTCATTAGTATATGGCACCACACTTGAGGTGCCATAAATTAAGAGTATTTGGGTGCCAAAAGGGGCATGTTTCGATTTTCACACAGGCAAAATCACTGTTGAGCATCACAGTGCACCGTAGCGCCTAACTCTCAGCTAGAGACCGCTACAGTGAGCCGTAGCAACTCGTGTCTCGAATTAAATCTACCACAGCGTGCCGTAGCACGCCACAGCATGCCATAGTACCCAGCTCTCAAGAAATATGGCGCCACAACGCCTGAAAGCGCTGTAGTGCGCCATAGCACCGAAATCCGCCGTAGCACGCTATAGCACCCAGCTCTCAAGAAATCTAGCGTTGGAGCGCTTGAAAGCGCTGCGGTGCGCCCCATCACCGAAATCTGCCGTAGCACCTGGCTCTCGGCCAGGAGGCTCCATAGCACGCTATAGTGCCCAGAACCATCTAGTATTGCCCAGAACTGTCTTGAATGGCTGAAACTTCACATTTTTTGCATTATAATGACTTTAGTACCCTAATGGGGCCAAAATATACTAAAATCAAGTATTGTATAAATTTGGAGGTACTTTTGAATATGAAAATCTACCATTTATCCTAAAGAGCATGTTTTAAATCCTAAAATTTTGCTAGAATGGTTTTAGCATAACTTAGCCAATTAACATCAGAATTTAGTATTCTTAGGCTCTCTAGAACCCTTGGACTGTGAACCGTAATAAACTAACTAAATTTTTTAGACTTCACTAGATAAAATTACCAAATTGCCCTTATAGGATGAAATATATAATTTGAACTAATGTGACTTAATACTTGTCCAAATTTGATGTACCTACTATCTATATTTATATTAAATAGTAAAGAATAATTTGGCATCAAGAAAATCTAATTTGAAGCCCTTAATCAAAAAGTAGCATTTTAGACCTTTAAGTAGGGGTAAAATAATTATTTTGCCAAAAATTTAGTGCTATTAGCCCCTAAAAATCATTTAAATCATTAAAACCAGTAATAAAACTGATTTGGAATCAATTTAGAACTATTAATCTAAAAAATTGAGCAAATTAAGAAAAATATATTAAAGGCTTACAAATTTAATAAGTAATATAATACACCATAACTTAGCTAGATTCCACCCTTAACTCCTTTAAATGAACAAAAATAACAAATGAAGGTAAGTTATTATAAATTCCATCAACTGCTAAAATTCCCTAAGTTATTTCACTAGGAGCCTATTAGGAATCTACACTTCAGTTAGGATCTTTTCTTTAAGATTAGGAATAGATGCTATGTTAAATTTCATTAATTGAATAAGTGAATTATTCAATGAATGGAACCCTAGTTTTACTAGTTTCTAGAATTTTATATCTTAATTCTCATTTTTTTATCTTTCAACTTTAGTTTAAGATTAGGAGATTCATTCTAATAAGCATGATTTGCTTAATAGGTTTTGCCTTGATTATTAGTTCACATTAGACTTAAATGTTAGTCCTTAAGCTTTACCCTCTAGGTTATGTGATTAAACCCAATATGTAGTGTTTAATGAATAATTTTTAGTTTTAGTAGATCTTGATCAGATCTTAGTCTAGGACATATAAATTTATTAAATAGGATGTGTTGATTACTTATTTAACTTGTAAGTGATATTGAATAAATTAATTTAGAGCCTGATCAGTTCTAATTGCTTTTAACTCATAAGGCATGCTTCTAAGTTATACTTGATAGTAAGAATTGGAGATCCTAAACTTTTATAACTTAGAGTAGTTAGAATAGATTAAGTAGATAATAATAGATATCATCTATGTGTAGTAGAGTCCCTTCCTTACTATGGATATACTTATTGCTTTTGCATTTTTTTGTACTTTAAGCCCTTACCTTAAGCATATCATATAATAATATTGATGCATAAAACAAAAACATCGACTAATTAGGATAACATTTACACAGGGTCCAGTTTCTTATTTATCGTGTGCATTTTACCCTACTGGACAGGGATAAGGAGAAATAAGGATTACTTAATATTACTTATTAAAGAGTGTTGTGTTAAGTTGGAACCTAAATAGTCTTGTAAACATGCTTGACTCCTCAGCTACTTCTGAATATATTCATAGAAGTAAAATAAATAACTAAAACATTACTACATTTGTACTTACTGCCTCCTCAGTTCAATTCTGCTTCATTATTCTGCCTTAGACTCTTATAATGCTAAGAAACTTACTGGCTTAGCCTCATATGATGCTAAGAATATTACATTTTTTAGTTTAGCAGGCTAGTTTAGCCATTTCTGATATGACAGTCATTACATAGTTATTTACTATTCTATTATTATCTTTTTACTGTAGTTAGCCCTTACTTTATCTGCTTACTTGTATACTTATAGGATACTAGATTTGCTTTACTACTTACTTGTACATATCACAAATAGATTGCTTATTTTTAAACTTGCATAATTCATATGATCATCAACATGTTTAGAATGAGTCTTTTCTTTCAGTACTTTTATTACTTTATTTATATATATATGCCTAACCTTGTCACAACTTAAAAATTGTATTTATAACATTCCATATCCCTTGTATTCTTGTTGCTGTAGCGCCCCGCCCCATCGCCGTTCACAAAATAAACTAAATTGAATCAGATTCGGCAACGGAGCGATGCGCTACCCGGGAAGGTATAACCCATCTCGCCAAATAAGTCAACTAAAGAAATTAGCCACACTGAAGGCTGCTGACTCAACCCAAGAGAAGGTTTGAGAGTCAATACTTAGGATAAGAGTAAATTACTTATCCTAAGTATTAGACTAGTACATACATTGGATTATAAAGGCAAGTAAGGGATCTAATATATATTCATAAATATCAGTATTTCCAAAATGCTGATCACATCAAAATACTAAGTATAGTAATAGAATAATAGAGTGCAAAAGCTAAATCAAAACATCTAGAATACATTTATCACAGAATAGTAAAAAGCATTCATCTCAAAAAAGAAAAGTAAAATGCATCCAAAATTATTACAAATTGATTACTGAATAATACAGAAATAAAGTTCAACTAAAGTACTGAAATAAAAGCAGAAAAGTGACAAGGCTAAAGGAGGGTCCACTAAGGCTCCATGAACTCCTTCTAGATCTCTTGCAAGTTCTTCTGACCTAGCTCAATAAACTACTCAGGATCTAGCAAATTGTCTGATCTAAAAAGTACTCCATGTTAGACAAGAAGTCTAACACATCAAAACTAAACATAATAGTTCTAAAATATTTATAATGTAATGGTAAAGTAAATAAAACTACAGAAAAGCTTTTAAGGCAACTGAATAAGTGAAACTATATAAAACTGAGTAAAGTAAAACTGAACTGTAACTAAATGCTAAAAATAAAGAAAAATAATGGCCAATCTGAAACTGATGTAAGAACACCCAACACTGTGCTATATGCCACTGGAATCATGCATATGAATATACCACAAAACTGTATGCCACTGATATGCAACAGAACTATCCATGAACTACTATGAGTCATACAGTCCAATGTATAAATGCATCCAGTTGGGAATATAGTTTACTGTGATGCCGATGCATCCTGAAATTCCCTAGACAAGGTATGCAACATTTTGTAACCTATAAATCATCACTGATACTCATACTCATAATAGCTATCAATGCTTACTCTAATTAGGTGAGTCCTATACCCTGCTCCAAGGATGAGATCAAAAGATCACTCAATATAGATTTCTACCATAAGGGAGAAGTTCCATTCTAAGTACTTTAGGTGGTTCCTACCATGAGGTGTTAAGATCAACTTCTAAGGTTAGGAAGGATCATTTAAGGTTCTACCTCAATAGGATACAAAAGTTCTTCCTACCTCAATGTGTCAATATTTAAGGTCTTTTAAGCATTTCAAAAATGATCCTATAGCAAGATCCTTGAGATCTCACTCTTTTATTACTCAAGTTAACATTTAAGGTTTACTTATTAACTTGGATTAAAGTGATCAGATTAGATGATTAAATCCATCTGATCTCATTTTATTCTATAATCATGGGATGAAATCAAAGATATTCTTAGAGTTAGATTATTTTATAAATTATTACAATTTTATTATCTATCTTATGCTACTAGTCTTATATAAGAGAAAATCAAATATATAAAGCTTAGATTCAAATGATTTAATCACACAGATTCAATATTAACCTTTGCAATTCTAATTTAATGATTTTAGGTCAATATTAAATTAGATACATTATTATAATAATATCAATTAAATTATCTTACAATCAAGTCACTTTATTAAGTGATTAAGGATTTAGATCCTAATCAAAGAGGTTAGTGTTTAACCCCAATCCTTACCCAATTAAGATCAATTGTTGATTTATAAATCAAATGTCAAATCAGTAGATTATTGATGTATTATTGGTGGCAATCTCAGATTAGGATCAAGCATTAATAACTTGATCAAGAACTTAACATTTTTTAAGGTTAATTAAGAATTTTAATTACTAAATGCAAGTTTGTTAAATAGAGCAATTGTGTATTAACATAAATGGGTTAAGTTTATTCACATTACTATTATAAGTCATATTAATAGAAAAATTCAAAGAAACAAAAAATAATTAATGCTAATCAAACCTTAATCCAAAATAAAAGGATTATCACTCAATCATAAATCTAACCATTAGACTTTTATACAACTTGGCAGATACAATCCGTACAATCATGTGAACAATCAGAGACTAAGTTTACTAAATTTGGATATTTAGAGACCTTAATTTTTACTAATCATGCAAATACAAGCTTAGGGCATAATTAAGAATACATAAATTAAAAACTTAAACTAGATAGCACATGCATTCTACAATGCATAACGAACATAATGGCATCTAAATCATGCAATTTGGCTAGGTATACATGCTAATCAACCTTAATTTAGTTTTACAATAATTAGGCTAATCCATAAAATCCAACCATTAAAAACTCAATATTTATTTATATTCTAATTCCTTATAATATTTTGATCAATTTGGTATATAAGATCATAGGGTTTGAACCAATGGATCAAAAGTTATCCCATTAATTTAATTTGCATTTTTCTAATTAAATTTCCCTATGATTTGAATAATTAGATTATTTTTCTTAAGGAAAATAAATCCAATTAATCAGATTTAATTAAAATGGGCTTGACCCATTAACAAAAGGCGTAGGTTTGCCGGGGCCCGGGAGACCCGGAACTGTCGCACCGCGCAGGTCACGGGTCCGCCCGACCCACACAATGGCTTCATCCCCGACCCCTCATCCCGACGGATGCCCGATTAGGGAAACCCTAATCGGCCAAATCTCGTGCACCCAGGCCATGGCATGACCACTTGAAGATCGATACACCTTCACCATGGTCAGGTGCACCGATAGAGACCCAAAGACCCAAGTGAGGTGGCCCGAATCGGCCGAACATTAATCTCTCAAGAGTTCCTTCAATGGGGTAGCTGTGGGGAGACAATTCTCCCCACAGAGGCCATGATTTTCCTAGGGATTGATCCCAATACCTTCAAAGAGGTGAGGCGGATCGAAGCCCCCTAGCCTGAGGGTCTGAGGTGGGCTGGATCGCTGGGTCCTCTCTCGGACCCAGGCCGCATTACAGACTTAGCTTGATAGATCGAAACTGATCAATCGGAGCTAGCTTAAGGCACAGACATGATCGCATTGGGTTCAAAATGACAATACACAATCATACGAATCTAAAGTAGATAAGCCCAATCCTCATTGGCTCCGAACTTACAAACGAGGGTACCTGGATTGGCAGACGAGCTCAGCTGGCTGACAGAGGGAGACTAGGGCATCAGCTAGCTTCCAAAATGCACAAAGGATTTTGAACACCAGGAGAGCTTATTATCAACAGTTCGCAAAGCTCTGGATCTGCCTGGAGAAGCTTAGGAAGATGATAATGGCGAAATGAGGAAGAAATGCAACTGATTCTAATTGAGCAGATAAGGGGCAGAGGGAGGAATACTGAGGCTATTTATAGCATCAGCAAAGATTAGGAAAGTTTCCAGAGTATTTGCTCGGGCTATGGAGGTCTGAGAGTTTGGGCCATGGCCGAGCTCTCAAATTTCCAATTTTGAGCTCGGCCGGGCCATGAGGCCCTATTGGGTCTCCCAACTAATCCAGGAGGCTTCCTAACGACTAATCCAGGAGGCTTCCTAACGATCAGATGGCGGAATGGCTCGGATACTAACAGCCAATCACGAAAGTGATCCGTGCCATAAGATCAGTCGGGCAGTGTAACAACCCGAGTTGTTACTATAATTAATTAGGACTAACGCTAGATCTTGAACACAATTATAAGAGTTAATTAGGTCATTTGGAGTCAACTACCAAGATCCAGTCCAAACCAGAGGTCAAACGGATTAAATCTTTATTTTGAGAATTTCAGGAACCTCGGAAATTGACCTATTTAAATTGACCTCCGATTAAAAAACGGACACCACCATTGCGTTCCTTGACCCCAAATTAGCTTGGGGTGAAGTTTTCGTGTCAATCGGAAGTCGTCAAAATTTCGACGAATATTTTAATAATAAAAATACCCCGGAAATCGAGGTATCAAAATACTCGTCGGATCGAAAATCCGACTGTGCCAATGAATTCCTTGACCCCAAATTAGCTAGGAAAGATATGTTCAAAATTTTCTGGAAATTAAAAATAAAAAAAAAAATTATTTTAATACTTAACGGCGTACCCTTTAAGTATTTAACTTTCCGTCAACTGTAGCTAACGGAGCTGTTAGATCGGACGGCGCCATCGCAGCCGTTGGATCTGATCTAGATCCAACGGCTACGGGGCCGTCTTCCTCGGCCCCATCGCCCGCTCGCGACACGCGGCGGTCCGTCGCGAATCCCGGCCAATCCGGCCCCTCCTAGGCCTCGGCGAGGTCGCCGGCAGGTCTATAAGACCTCGGCCGACCTCTGGGCTCAAGGTTTGCGAAAATCGGAGCCCAAATCTAGCCGAAATTGAGCCCGATGCCAGCCACCGTCCATCCGAGCCCAAACTGCACCGACCCGCACTTCAGGTACCCCGATCTCCCCCGTTTTTCGTTCGATCATCGCAGTAATTGGAGGATAGGTAGGTGAACTTGTCCTTTACCCAACCACTGTTCCGATCGGGCTCATAACCACCCGATCGGGCGCACCGAGGCCCCAAAGGCAACTGGGTTCGGTCCGCCGAACCCCAGAAGGCGAAGGGTCACGGGCCTCGGGTCGGGTCGGGTCGACCCGAGCCCGACCCGCCCGAGCCGGGTCCGCCTTCGGCTTCGGCTTCGGGCCCGCCACGTGTCACGTGGGGCCCACACGCCGAGCCGCGACGCTTCGGCTTTGGCCGTGGGGCCCCCAGTGCCACGTGGCAGCCAGCCGGCACGCCACGTGTCACGTGGGGCCCACAGCCCGAGCCCGCGCAGTTGTTCGGCTCCCCAGTGGGGCCCACAACGCCATGCGGCAGCCTCTGGGCCCGCCATGTGGCAAGTGGCACCCACTGCCCGGTCAACCGCGGCGGTCCGGCTCCCTGTGGGGCCCACAGTGCCACGTGGCAGCCTCTGGCAGTGCCACGTGTCAGGTGGGGCCCACTGCCCAATCACCCGAGCTGAGTCAGCTCCCTGTGGGACCACAGTGCCACATGGCAGTGCCACGTGTCAGGTGGGGCCCACTGCCCAGTCACCCAAGCTGAGTCAGCCCATGTGGGGCCCACAGTGCCACGTGGCAGCTCCTAGCAGTGCCACGTGTCCAGTGGGGCCCACTGTCTGTTAATTAAAATTTAATTAAATTACTGTTAATTAATTATGTTTAGCCTTAATTAATTATAGTTAGTGGTTAATTAAGTTAGGATTAGTGTTAATTACTTTTGAACAGTAACTTTAGTTAATTAAGTATAATTAGAGATTAATTAAGGTTAATTAAATATTAATTAAACCCTAAACAGTAATTAAGTTAATTAATTATTATTAAATAGTAAAACCTAATTAATTATTTTTAATTAAGTATTAACAAGTAATTAAGACTAATTAAATAGTGATTAACACTAATTACTTTGCTATGGTAAAATATTAATTAAATAATAGATTAATTAATGTTAATTAGTAATTAAGACTAATTAATCATAGATTAACTAAAGATTAATGATTTCAGAAATTTTATATAAAAACTTTAGGAATGAACAGTAAAATAATATAATTCGAATAAATGAATAGTAAAATAATTCAAATTGTATTTTTGAATAATTAAACTTAAAAGTTTAATAACTTTTTGTAGGATGATCCAAACATAGCCAATATGGGTCTTAAAATACTCAGAAAAATATAAAGATTCAAATAACGTAATGTAAAAATTTATTTCGGGGTACGTATAACGAGGTAGCATTTTAGGACCTCTCTTAGAGCCTCATAACTTTTTACCCGATTATCGAAACATAGCCAATATGGGTCTTAAAATGCTCAGGAGAGCGGCCCCATCACCGTAGTAGTATTAGTTTTCTCATTCGGACATCAGGATAAAAAGTCAACCCTAGAGTTGAGTTGACTTGGTGAAAAATGACCAAAATGCCCCTGGAATTCAAACAGCCATAACTTAGTCAAATCAACTCCAAATTAGAAAATTCAAGATGCTAACTAGCCTAGAATTTTAATGTCATCATTATAATAAAATAATATTTAGGATCTGAACCCTGGAAATTTAGGTAAATGACCAAATTACCCCTAGCCTTATTTTAGTCATAACTTGACCGTTTCTCGCCCGATTTAGGCGTACTTACTGTCTATTTTCAAGTTAGACAGTAAGGAATCAATTGGAACTAAGAGAAATCAATTCTGACCACTAAGTCAAAAGTTGACCTTTTTAACCCTTAAAGTAGGGGTTAAATGGAAATTTTGCCCTAAGATTGAGTTAAGTGTCCCTACCCCTTTAGATAACATTCCAGAACCCTAAGACCAATTTTATAATCATCTTAGTAATGTGTAAGTGAGCGAAATCAACCTTTAAGTCAACTTTGAAGAGTTCTAAGTCTCTAACACTACACCTTAAGGACACTTCCTAAGACTAGGACTAGATCATATGTTAGAGTTCATTTATTGGGTAAATTGGGTTACCCAATGGGTGAAACCTTGATTTTATTAGTTTATAGACTTTCTTTTATTTTACAACTCGTTCTGATTATTTTGTTTTTTAACTTTAGATTTAAAATAGGAGATTCATCCTATTAAGTTTGATTACTTAATAGGATTTGCCTTAACTAGTAGCTCACTAATAGAATAAAACATAGAACTTAGGTCTTATTCTTTGGATTGTGTGATTAAACCTATTTCTCGTAGCATTTAATCCATAATCTATAGGTTTAGAAGATCTTGATCAGATTTTAGTTAGAACGTATAAATTTACAAAACTAAGACGTATGATTCATTTATTTAACTCGTATTGTCTATCTGATTGAAATAGATTAGAACCTGATCAGTTCTAATCCTTTTTTTAACTTATAAGGACGAGTTTCGGAGTTACACTCGATAGTAGGAAAATGGTGATCCTGAACTTGTGTAACTTGGAATAGCTAGATGGTTAAGTAAAAAACAAATGATATCACCATATTTAGTAGAGCCCCTTGCTTACTTTGATACTTTGTTGCTTACGTATTCCTTGATTTTTGTGCCATATTTCCTTGAGCATATCATACAAGATTTTTGATGCATAAATAAACTGTTAGGAAAATATGGAGACTCCTTAGATTCCTTATGAAAATATTAAAGTGATTTATGAAAAGATAATGAATTTATGAACTGCCTCTCAGTTATATCCTTATTGCCTAGCCTCCTTATGTCGCTAGGGGAAGGATCCGTTTTGTTGTGTGCCTAGTTTACTAGCCTCCTTATGTCGCTAGGTGTACACCGTTGGTGCCTTAGTCGTACTGGCGTTAAGGTTGCCTTGTATGCTTAGTTTACTAGCCTCCTTATGTCGCTAGGGGCATATAGTTGGGCCTTAACCGTACTGGTGCTAAGACCCTTCGCTTGCTTTGTGTGCTTATATGCCTAGCCTCCTTATGTCTCTAGGAGTACACAGTTTTATGTCTTAGCCGTGATGTGCTAAGCTTTTTTGGTATTCGATGAGCTTGAGTAGCTCTTTTCTGTATGGCAGTCGATGCACGTGTGACTTTATATGCAGTTGTTGTTGTTCACTTTTCAGTACTTTATTCCGTCAGCTATTTCCTTGTACTGCTTTTATATATATATTTATGATGTTAGATTCTTGCTGTTATTTATATGTATCACTGCTGAGTTATTTATTTTAATTAGCATGTTTTTTGTTGATCACCAGCATATTTAGGATGTAGAATTTTTCTTACTGCACTTATTTAGTTATGTATATTTATATGCCATTCCTTGTTTAGTTTGTATGTGAGGCATGTCTCAGCCTCTTTCCTTTTCTTTGCTTAAGTTATAAATGATGATTTATAGCTTCTCTATTTATTGGTATTGCTTACTGCTCCTTTTTATTTATATATGTTGCTTAGATGTTGTCAAATGGTGATATTACTTAACACTTATAAAAATTCATCAGCTTAAAATGTACTTAGATAATTGTCTAACCAGATATTTCTTTTCTTTGGCTGGGACCCTACATTGTGAAACCGATAATGGCAGACTCCTTTCAGTCAAACGAGCAGGAGTTAGGTGTGGAGCCTTACCCAGAGGAGGAACCTGTGGAAGAAGATGCCGTCTAGTTCCCTTTTTCTTCAAGTGAGGATGAGTGGTTTTCATTCATTTTAAACATTTTAAATTATGTAATAATACAGGTACTATTGACTGTGATTTTGGATTGTATACTTATATTATGAGTTCTATTTTTCTTTCCTATTTGCACTGTGATACTTGGATGGTTTACATTTCCTTAAATTGCTTCCGCACTCTGTTTGTTTACTTATACAGTGACTGTTAGTCTGATTCTATGTTAATCCTTCCCTAATCAGGTGGATTGTGGAGTCTATCCTAATCCAATGATAAGTGAGGGGTTAGCCAGAGTGACACCCCACCCTTAACCTAATCCTTTGGCGGATTAAGGGTGCGGGGCGCCACAGGCAGATCCAATAGCAGATCTGCGGTTCTGCGGATCTTAGAGATTAGCCGTAGGATCCTTGGAAGGAATGGTGGGATGGAACGGGACTCCGCTATTGCGCAACCCGGGCACCACAGTGGATCGCCCGCTGTCTGCACACCAAATCCCAACGGGTAAATTAGTTGAGGGTAAATTTATAAAATCAAATTATTTGAAACCCTAGAATGCAATTATATCAATTTAATTTAAATTGATTTATGGTCTAAATGATCTCCACATTTTACCAAACTTTTAACCCTAATTAATTTGGGGGTGAGGAATTCAAAAATGAACTCAAATTTTAGTTTTGAGATCAAAAAATTTTAGGTCTAATTTAGGGCATTTAGATTAATCAAAAATATTAACTTGACTTAGAGAAGTCCAATTAACTTCAAATTTTTAGGATTTGCTTAACTTGATATTTAAAATGCAATATTATTAAAATTAATGCCTAATTAAGCTAAGAATTAATCAGGATAATAACTTAGGGTTGTTACAGACTCCCCCACTTAAGAACGATGTCATCCTCGACATCATCTCAAGAGAGAAAACAATAATGCAGAAATTTTAAGAACAAAAATTATAACTTCAAAAATTAACGGATACTTGGATCTTCAAAGAGGCTGGGATACTTTTGTTCAAAAATCAGTCTCTTTCTCCCAAGTAAATTCTTCTAGAGAGCGATTCATCCATTGAACTTTTACCATGAGGATAGAGCAATTTTTCAGCTACTTTTGATCATGAGCTAAGATTTTTATGGGCTCCTTCGCATAAAAAAGATCCAGCTAAAAAGAAGCTGCAGGAAGTTGAATTAGATGAGAAGGATTACGAATATATCTCCGCAGAGAAAAGATGTGGAATACATTATGGACTGCAGAGAAATCTTTAAAAAGCTTCAATCTGTAAGCTGCAGAACTAATCTTTTCTAAGAATTCGAAATGTTCGACATAGTGGGGAATTAGCTTCCCAGCTACACCAAAATGATAGACGCCTTTCATCGTGCTTACTTTAAGATACAAAAAATTTCCAATATCGAATTCCAGAGTACGATGATGAGCATCATGATGCTTATTCTGGCGATCTTAAGCTGCTTTAATTCTCTGCTGGATTAACTGAACTTTATGATTAGTTTCTTCAACTTGTTTTGAGCCATATAACTGAGCGTTGCCATTCTCAGACCATGCTAAGGGAGTACTGCACTTCCTTCCGTATAAGGCTTCATATGGAGCCAAGATGATACTTGCCTGTAAACTGTTGTTATATGCAAACTCCAAAATGATGAGTCTGACTCAAATTTATGTCAAAAATAGGGCTCCTTGGATCTAAATCTAAGATCAATGAATGGAGTTTAATATTCCCAAATGGCTATGAGAGATAACAAAACAATGGATTCAAAAGCCTTGGCTCAGCCGTCTCTAAGAAACAACAAAATATTGGGTCTTGTCTAGTGATTTTTCTAAGGCTCTATAAAACAATGGATCATGGTCTTCTGTTATGTGGTGGAGAGCCTTTACTGTCTTGGAGCAGCAAAGGCGTTGTAGCGCGCCATGCAGTGCGCTGTGGGTTGCCGCAGCGCTCCCAGGCGGTACTTACCCGAGACTAAGGCGATGTCGCGCGCCTCAGCGGTCAGCAACAGAGAAGCAGGTGCTGCAGTGCGCCTTAGTGAATGCCAATCCGAGACGCGGGCGCTACTGCTAGCCGCAGCGGATGTCGACCCGAGACGCGGCGCTACGAATCACCGTAGCGGGTCTCAGCCCGAGAGCCGGGCATTTTGGACTTTCCAGGGTTTGTTTCTTCAGCTGGGTCTTTAAGGGAACATTAGGAGAAGTTTCCTAAGAATGTAAAACTCAAGTGAGGCTAAGTGGAGGCTGGAAGTTGTTGTGACGAGGAGATCCCTAGGCTGAACCTTAAGGAAGCTGCAGTGCAAGTTAGCTCTTGCATGTTGGAGGAAATACTCCAGGTGGTGGCTGCTTCCACAATCGAAAGAAAGGTTCGTTCTTCATGCGGACCATAAACATTGAAACAGAATCATTGCCTTCATAAATATCACGCATGTAATCTTTACGTTGTATGCCGTACGCACACAAGCTCTAACAGTTTTGTTTTGTATTAACCAACCCATCATTCTCACTACTGTCATTCTCTAATATACTCAATATAGCTGCACATACGCCAGCTATTGCCTTTTGTTTTGTCGCTTTCATCTACGAGAACATCATATATTATTATAAAATTTGCTAGAATAATATATGCAAATTCAAATAATAAAATAATGTTTTAACTTGTCAAAATATAGAATCAACTAAGAAAGAATCATTATTTATTGCATTAATGATTAATGATCACACATACTCCACTATTAACCATGAGTGGGGCAAGTTTTGATGAGATTAACAAATTGAAATAAAAACTTGAAAAAAAATTTGATGATATGAACATAAGTGCATTAAAAATATTTTATTAGAATAAAGTTTGCACAAAATTTGCATAACACCAACTCAAGCTTTGTTCTAAGAACTCAAAGTTTCAAATCAGCTATATAATACACTGTTCTGATTTATCATTTATCATATAATGTATAGTTGAAGTATAAATCAAAAGCTTTTGAGTTTTTTAAAATTTCAAAGCTTTGAAGAAGTAAAGTGAAAATTTTTTAAATACATTGTGAAGAGTTTGCTTCAAGAGATTCAACATTGCCTTGTGAGAAGAATGACATTAAAAATGACTAGATGTATGTTGAAGGCCAAGGAGTTATCAAACTAGTTTTGGGTTGAAGAAGTGTTGACAACAATGCATATACTGAATCCATAAAAACAGTTGAGAACACCACACCATATGAAGAAGCATGAAATGGAAAGAAGCATGCGGTCCTGTATTCGAAAGTATTTGATTGTGTTGCTTATGCTATGATAACTGCAAAGCATGATAGCAAATCCAGGAAATTGATTCTCATTGGTCTATAGTGTTCATCCTAAGGCCTACAAACTTCATCATCCAATCAATGATAGGGAAGCATCATATAATCTGAAATATCATTTTAATGTTTGTGCCCCAATTTAATGGTGAAGAAGCAGTTGATGCGACAATCTTTAAAAGCATTGTGGGTGGACCAAATTATTAGTTAAATATAAAGCCTGATGTTGCTTTCTCTGTTAATCCTATATCAAGTTTATGCACAAGCCTTCAATTCATCATCTTGGAGTACCAAAGAAAATATTAAGATATGTTGCATGGACTGATTAATGGTCTTCAAAGCGTTGATGATAAAAGCACTTATGGAGATGCTCTGTTAGGGTTCAGGAGCAATTTGTTGGAGTTCAAAGAAGCAAGAAACAATGACTCTCTCAATAGCAGAAGCAAAATTAAGCAGCAGCAACTTAAAGAACATGGCAAGCAGGTTAACAGAGAGGAATTCTCTTCTCCAAACCTCTTTGTTGATAATCAAATGACAAATCAAATAAATCGTATGAAAAAAAAAAAAAACACCTGATCGGCTGCTGCAAAATGATGAGTTTCTGCAAAATGATGAGTTTCTTTTATTAGGCTCACTTTATAAGCATGAAAAGTATTGATTAATGGCCCATTGGAAATAACTCCATATAAATAAGAACTTGTTATTATATAAGAAAAGCAATACCGTCATTAATCCGTGATTTATTCACAATAATCATTATGAATCGAAGCACTCAAATTAAATAACAAAATGAAATGGCAACAATAGATTAATGGTTGATTCCCTTTGGAGTTGTGAGCAGCATCTCCACCATTTTTACTCCCTTTGGAGTTGTGAGTGACAACAAGAGGACAAATATATTAAGAAAAGTCAAATTACTTTCTCACCTAAAGTTGATAAATGTTGTCAATTTTTTGTTCTTATACAATTTCTTGGTCAGAGCATACCTGGTTGGTGGAAAAGAATTGTACTGTGCAAAGATATGTGGACTCAGTAAGGTTCAGTTTTCATACCCAAGTAATGCATCGTTCCACTGTCAATTGTTATTCCTTAAACTAAATCATTTGCGCACGGCGACGAGATAGGGCGTTACATGGAGTCTCTCAGGTTCTCGATATTTTTTGGTGAGCACAAGCTTTCTTAGATAGTAGGGAGGAGAAGCTTCAGGTAGGGATTCCCTCTCTCTCTTTACCTATTCATCAAGTGTTCAGAGCTCTTCTCCCATGTCATCAGGCAGCAACAGCATATTGGTCATTGAGAGCGATTGCTTTGGAGCGCTAAGGAAGCTCCAAGATCACGAGGCAGAGAGCATCATGCCGATCAACTCGCTTTCTTGTGTAATCTTCATCGTGTTATTTTTGTCCACCGATCACACGATGCGAATCGGGTAACTGATTTTTGTTCGATATATGCCTGACAGGATGATTTTTGTTGTGTTAGGGGAGATGTGCTTCCCAGGAGGCTTTTGGGCCTCCATGCCGTAGGGACCGTGGAGATTGATCCCGATTATTTTCGTACTGATACATTTATATATATGCTTAGGCAATGACCATATTTCATGAAATGAGAAAATAAAGTTACGCACCCAAAGTGAACAAGCTTTGTTAATTCTATATATTCAAATTACAAATATTCTTTCTTACAATTTGCTATAACAATTTAATGAATAACTAATTTTACATATGATTGTACTTTTAAGTCACACTAATAATTTAAGAGCACAACTACTGAATCAATGTAATCCAATCGAATCAATAAAAAAGAAATCATTTTTTATAACTTGTATATTCAATTGATTTAATGTAACAATATTTCAAATTATTTATAAAAGAGATCATCTCTTAAACTTATTTGTGAAAAGCCTGAATTTTAAAATTACAATTTTAATTTTTTAATTAATTATTGTATAATAAAATAGATTCTAGGAAGATATTTTTTTATTATTTTGGAAATTTTGAGAGCTTAGCCCATATATTACTATGAAGAAATAATTACAAAGCTAAGTGAGGCTAGAAAAAAGAAAAATAGAGAGGTTTGAAGAACAATAATATAAAGTGTAAGTAGTAAATAAGAAACAAAAAGAAAAAACACAGAAACTAAAAACTGTTAAAAAAGAGAGAAGAAGAAAAGGGATATAGGATTCAGCTTCTCCACTGTGAGGTCCACGTAAGACCAAAGATCTGTCGGACAACAATCCAGAAGGCCAGTGTAGTATCAGTATAGTATTAAGAGATGGCATGATGGAAGCCACCAGATTGGCAAACGGGGTCTTAAAAAGCATTATAATCCATCCTTGTTCAAAATATGATCGGGGTCCATTGAAGCAGCAAAATAACATACGAAAATGATCCAGCAATAAAAATCAGCCAGTTTAAGCACCAAGAGAATTTCAGACGAAGTGTCAGCAAATAGAAGAAAGGTTCACAACATCACAATAATCTCATAAATATAATAAAGAAGCATAAGATGAAAATAACTGTCAGCAAAATCAATAAGGCCTGAGAGTAGAAATAGAAGAGTGAATGCAGACACGGCAGCTCGCAATACTCTGTGCAAAATAATCAAAGAAAATAATTGAAAAACCATGTTCAGAATTCAAAAAACTGCACCTTGACCAGCCAATCTCAGTCCACGAAGATTCAATAGCAGAAAAAGCCTAATGATTTAACTTGTCCAAGAGATGAAGGAGAAGAAAATCAAAACACAGTGTTAGTATCACTCAAGGAATCCATTTGAAGCACTTTCAAGACCCATAGTAAAGCATGCAGAATTACCCAACAAGACTCATCAACGTCAAAAAAATGGGAGAGTAAACTAACCAAAATTCAATATCTGGTAAGAAGCTCCTGCTTCCACTGTTGAAGCAAATCGGACTTATTAAATTGTTTCCAATTATAGATAAAACTTATGAATCTAGTTTTGATATTAGAAATGATAAAATTGATGCTATCAACCGAGTTATTAAATATTCGGGTATTTCTTTCTTTCCAAATATTGTCAATAATCAAGCCAACATCAGTAATGAAGCCACATTTATAGCATTTGCTTAGATTGCAAGTGTCACAAAGAATTTGGGGAATTGAGGGAGGGAAGAGATAATGGTGACTGCCGGAAGAATCTTTTTCAGTATATAAAATGTAAAATCACATTGAAAGAAGAGGTGAGAGTGCGTTTCATCACTCATAATGCAAAATTAACATGAAGAGGGGCAAGGAATACCCCTGTTATTAAGGATGTCCGCAGTCGTTAAGCCATTGTTTAAGGCTTTCCAAATAGTGCATTTTAAATGAAGCTTAATACCTTTGATCCATAAAAAAGTGGCCCAAGAAACATCTGGCAAAGTCAAGAATTGAAGGTTGTGCGCATCTTTAAAGGAGAAAACAACTTTGTTATGAAAAAGATGAATATTCCTAGTTGCATCAAAACTAATGTGAGAACTGAGAATGCCTGAAATTTTTGTCAAATTCCTCCAAAAAGGAGAGGCCAACTTATTCGAGTGGGGAGGGGTATCAAAAACCTTTAAACGATTGCCTTTCCACTAATTAGTTAGAAGGGATGTATTACATAAAATATACCAGCATAAAAAAATTTTGCAGCTAACAAGAAGTTTTGATGGACAAATAATGCCAATCCCTCCTTTGCCAATATGAGAGGCTATCCTATTCCAAGCAATGGTATGTAATTTGTTTTTCAAAGAGCCATGATCAAAAAATTTTGCACAGAGACATTTAATAATATTAATGATACTTATGGGTATAAGGGTAGACTTAAGCCAATGTACTAGGAGAGGCCAGACAAAAAATTTTAACAGCTACAAACGACCTGCAAAAGAAAGCGTTTTTTGCACCCATCCAAAAATCTACTGATGAAATTTGGAGATGAGGGGAGAAAAAATTTAAATTTTTGGGCGATGAGACAAGACAGGAAGCCCCAAGTACTTCATAGGAAACCGCGCTATAGAGAAATTCCAAATTTCAGATAGCTCATTCACATTTTGAATCAAATTTGAATAATAAATGTGAAACTTTTCTTTGTTAAGACTGAGACCGGATGCCTCAAAAACCCATTTAGACAACGTTTATATGCACACATATTCGCTAGAGATGCTTTCCCAAAGATAAGAATATCATCAGCAAAGAGAAAATAAGAGCAGCTGAAATCCCCCATTTTAAAAGGTTGAATGTGCTTACTTTGAACAACTTCATCTATAGAAGTAGAAAGAAAATTCATAGATATAATAAATAAAAGAGGAGATAAAAAACATCCCTGTTTGCGCCCCCTAGAGGAGCCAAAGTAATCGTGGACAGCTCCTTGAAGATTGATAGAAAATTGAATATTTGAGATACAAGTAGATATCTAGTCAATTAGTTTCCCTGAGAAATTAATTATAAAGAGAGCATTAATGATAAACTCCCGATTGATACTGTCAAAGGCATTTTTTTATATCAATATTAGCGTAGAAAATTTTTGGAGAGGGCTAACTAAAAGTTATGATAATCTCATTTGCGAGGATGACGTGATGAGATAATTGTCTCTCTTTATCAAAAGTTGCTTGGGCAGGGTGAATGAGGCCCAGAAGAAGAGAAGAAATCCAATCCACAAGGAGCTTTGAAATAGCTTTATACATGGTATTACAAAGAGTAATCAGCTTATAATTGTCGATGGACAAATTCCCTTTACCTTTTAGAACTAGAGTGATGAGGGTGTGATTAAGCCACCGAGGCATGATACCCTTCTGAAAAAGGAGCCCAATGGCATGAGTAATGAAGCTATTAATACTGCTCCAAGTTTTTTTGAAAAATAAGAAAGTGAAACCATCAGGACCAGGACTGGCATTATCTTTAATAGAGAAGACAATGCACTTGATGGCTTCATTAGTGAAAGGCCTGTAGATGTTATTATGAAGTGCTGGGTCACTGTAGCATAAGAATCAGAGGTAATAATGCCATGCCCCTTCTTATCATTAAGCAAGTTTTCAAAAAAGAGATGGCTTGGTCTTTTAAATGAGAAGTACATGAGCTAGTATGGTTTCTTTTGATAGCCATACGGGTATAAAAGAATTTGAGATTGTCTTCCCTAAGAGAGAGCCAATGAGCCTTTGAACGTTGCTTTGCCCAAGATAGTTCGTTGAAGATAGCATCTTTAAGAGACTGATTAATATACAGATATCTGGAACGATAAGCATCAGTAGAGCTTTGGGAATTAGAAAAATTAAGTTCCTCCAGTTGGGCAAGCCTTAACCTTTTTTACTTCCTATGGACTGGCAGAATAAGCTTGATTAACCAATTTAAATACCTTTTTTGTTTGAACTAATTTTTGGTGAAGCTCAAAAAGAGGATCTCCCCTGTAAGTTTCATTCAAAGTAGCAGCAACCAGACTAATAAAATCAGATCTATTTGTCCAGAAGTTTTTGAAGCAAAATCTAGTCGGCATTTTGAGAGACTGAGGCCCAATAGTAAGAAGAGGGGAATGATCAGAGGTGGCTCGGGGGAGAACATTGCAATAAACCTCAGGGAATGAGTTAATCCATTTGACATTTCCTAAACAACGGTCCAATTTTGCTTTGATTGGAGAGTCTTGCCTATGATTATTCCAAGTGTAGCGACTACTTGAATAATGTAAATTGATAAGTCCAGTTTCATTTAAGCAATAGTTAAAAGCATTGAGTTTGGAGAGAGAGGGGTGGATTCCCCCAAGTTTTTTGTGAGTGAAATGAATGCAATTAAAATCCCCTTGACTAATCAGGGGACACTGAGGCCCTCTTTAATTCGGATCAAATCATCCCAGAGCATGAGCCTTTGATTTTCATAATTAGAAGCATAAATAAAAATAATACAACAGTCAATACCATTGTGACGAAATCTGCCATGAATAAACTGATGTTTTATAACACTTGGAGTGAAGGAAGTAGTATTAGAGTTCCATTTAATCCAAATTCTACCAGTTGAAACTGAGTCAAAATTATTACAAAAACTTTCAGAGTGGTATAAGGCGAATTTATTCAGCTTAAAGGTGGAAGAGATGTCATAGTTGTTAATTTTGGGTTCGAAAAATCCAACAATATCTGGGAGAAAGTCCCGCATATGGGATTTAAGATCAGCAATGCGAATGTCAGAGTGGAGGCCTCTAACATTTCAAGTAAAAATTTTTGGCATCAACATAATTTGAAAGAAAAAAATCAGATAGAAGGATGGAGAGGAAATAGAGAGAGAAATTAAATGGAGCTATTTGGGACTGGCCTTGAGGGAGTGGCTGTGGCCTTCAATTTTTTGAAGATCATGAGCTGTCTTTAAGTCTGGAAAAGAACCAGTGTCACAAGTTAAAGCCCTATCTATCCCCTTACTAAAGGAGGGAAGAGGGATTGGATTAGTTATGGGCCAGTTAGTCATTTACCAAACCAAGACCTCAATGCCCTTTCTGATCATGATCTCAATTATGGGCCAAACTCTCAGAGCGAATCCCCTTGCAATCTTACCGGCCCTTCTTCTTCTCTAATTATCCAAGCTAGGAAGGTTGTATTAATAAAATTTAAAATTTTAATACTAAATTTATAATTGATTACGCTAAGTATATAGAAATTTTGCAATATTAATAAATTTATGGGCGCCTGAGAAGTGTGAATTATTCCTGGTGGTGTCAGGTTCCACATACTTTTATGCATTAAGATTGGCTCCCCCATAGCTAGTGACAGACCATTTATAGTGCTATTGAAAGGACCGCTGACATTTTCCAACAATTAAAGAGTAATTAATCTTGTATTCTTCACAATAATCATTATGAATCAAAGTACTCAAAATAAATAACAAAAGTTGATTCCCTTTGGAGTTCTGAGTGGCATCTCCACTACTCTTACTCGCATCCTATTGTGTATGCATGAGAAAGTTCATAGCAATTTCTCTCACCTAAATCTGATGAATGAATGCTGTTGATTGTTTGTTCTGATACTCTCTCTTGGTCGGAGCCTACCCGGTTGGTGGACAACAAGAGGACAACGATGACAAGAAAAGCCAAATTAAGACATGTTGGTTGTATTAATAAAATTTAATACCTAGTGACAGGTCATTAATAGTGCTATTGAAAGGATCGCTGACAGTTTCCAACAATTAAAGAATTAATCCGTGATTTATTCACAATAATCATTATGAATCGAAGACTCAAATTAAATAACAAAATGAAATGGCTGATTCCCTTTGGAGTTGTGAGTGGCATCTCCACCATTTCTACTCGCATTCTACTGTGTATGCATGAGAGTTCATATCAATTTCTCTCACCTAAAGTTGATAAATGTTGTCGATTTTTTGTTCTGAAACTGTCTCTTGGTTGAAAAGAATAGGAAGAGACCAACGAGAAAAAAAATAGAGAAATACTCAAAAGAAATATGTGGGCTCAGTAAAAGTGACGATGGTGTCGAATGAGTGGCGGCATTCTCTCTGCATCTGTCATCCTTGTCTGTCTTCTCTTTCCACACATGAAAATGCAGCCAACAAATGCAGAGTTGCAAGAAAAGGAGACTGCACATACAAGTATAAATCCTAATAAAAAGACTAGAGCAGATATAGCAGGGATAGCTTCCATAAAACATTAAAACTACTGTGTAATCATTAGAGTCATTTGTCGGGAGTGAAGCTCTCTTTGCACTCAAAAGCTGATGAGGTTTAATATCTTGCTTTTGCACTCATCCCATATACTATGGATAACATTACTAAGAACGTGAAAATAAACACACTTAAGCTGTTTCCCAAAGCCAAGATCTAAAATATGATTCATTTGAAAAATTATAGGGGATGGAGGAGCCTCTAACTCTACAATGAGGATAAGAGAACACTTCAAAAATAAGTAAGTATTTCCACATTAGTGGTAAAAGGGGCAGCACATATCATATAGTTAATAATTTTTAATTAGATGGCAATATTCAATTTTAAATCACTTTCCACATTGCACAACAAGTTTTAAATTTATAGCATTTAGAGCAAACATATGTTAAGAAATTGTACTTAGTTATTTGTGACAACATGATCATATTAAGAATATTTGAAGTATAATAAAAATAAAATTCATTCATTAAAATAAATGCTTTCAAACAAGTCACGATCCATAAAACATAGAGCCATAAATATCTTATTGCCTCCATTAAATAAAAATTGAAAAATATAAAATATGGATATTATATGATAATGACAACAACGAATGTTCTCGCTTCGATAACATCTGACAGACCTAAATTACGTATGTCTGTGTTCGTACGCAAGCGTGCGTGGACCGAAGTAATCTGGGGTGATAAGATCCCGAAATTTATCGTCCTCTGGGAACGGTGTTTATATTTGTTACTAGAGTATATCTAATTTCAATAATATTTAAAAAATCAATTTGGTTATTTTGAGTTTTTAAATATTCCTAAAGTAATTGGTTTTAAAAATAATTTGGAAAATTGGGGAGAATTGAGATTAAACATGCAGTTATCATAATTCATATAAGTTACTCTTCTTCTCAATTCTATGTAAGTAAATGGAGATTATCTCAACTTTATTATCAAGAGATTTAGTATTCCCAAATTCATAGATTAAATGTACTAAATCTTATATAGTTATCTGAGATGATCACAATAAAGTTCAATCTCAGCACACAGGCAACTATGTAATCTCTTAGTAAATGAAGTTATCTCTCACATCAAAATTATAAAATACTCAATTTTATAACGATAAAATACTCAATTTTAGTTAAGTATCACATACTCTTGATTCCATGAATGACTCACATATATCTGCTCTTAATTTTGTTAAGGGAATGAGCTGCGAAGCTAGATGACTTATGTCACGTCACTCATAGCTTGACACGCTCAATTTCCTCGTATAAGATAAGAATGTTCTAGGGAGCTCTAAAGGTGGTTTTCGGCTCGCATGCGTCAAGTTCATATCACAATTAGTATGAACTGAGCTACGGAGCTTAGAAAAGATTATGTTATATACTCTCAGGGCTCAAATGATCAAGCTTTTGTCCTAAAATGGACATGGGCTGTTTTTGCACAATGAATGTTGTCATGACCATTTGTAGCATTTAATGCTCGAAAGTGCGCAAATTTTTGGGCAAAAGCGATCAACAAGTTCAGTGAGAATTTCAATTAAATATGCAGTAAAATATTTATGTTTAGAAAGATTCATCATTCTCCCACATGTTCATATAATAAAACATTTAAACATTTTTAACTTTAAATGATATTTTATTGATTAGAAGAGTTACAAATATTATACTATGATTTCTACATGGTCTTGCCCAACCATCCCCAATGGGAATTTAAGCTATCATTAAAATAAATAAACAAGGAAAGCAACAAGAGATGCTGAGCATTTTTATTGTTCTTACAAAGAAATATCAAGGAAACAAGTTGAGAATATAATACTCAGGAACAGCTCTTGACATTCTCTGTGTCTTCTTCTCTCCTCAGTCTCCTTCTCTTCTCCTTGCTTCTTGTGCCTTTCTTTCTTCTCAAGCTGCAGCCTCCTTCTCCTTCTTATGGATGGGAAGTCCTCCTGAATGTTCTCTTTTCCAAACCAAAATCAAAACCTTTACTAAGTTCATAATCCTTCCTTTTATAATCCTCTATCAAGCCTTTCCCTCTCCTAAATTGCCATCATTCTTCCTCTTGAAACCTGTATTTGCATTCAATCATATTCCCTTATTCTCTTGTATTCCCATGCACTTAATTTCCTTGCATCATTTGGTTAGATAAATGAGTCAAGGTAATGGTTGAGCAATTTTTATTGAATCCTTAACTCACCGTGGTTACTTACTCGCTCAATCAAACACATGTCAAACTAATAAATTCATGAAGATTTTCTAACTTGCAAGATAATTTCTTGAGCTTAATTGTAAAAAGGTGTAAGCTTCCAATATGTGATTACATTAATTTCATTAAGTATGAGCAATGAGTTACATAGGTGATGGATGACCCAATAATATAAACAACTAAAATGAAAAGTAAGCAAACAAAAAATAAACTACAATCTAATTATTTAATCCTCATCATCATCTTCTTCTTCATCTTTTTCTTCTTCCTCAGCAAATTCAGGCTAATGGATGGTTGGAGGAGTTACTAGCATTGGTGGTGGGGGAAAAATGGTTTCGCTTGGACCACCGTGTAAATCTCGATTTGTAAGCGTTTCCCCAAGATCTATGTTAAAGTCTTAGGTGTATTTGCAATGTTGGTACATGGTGGTCTCACAATAGTTAAGCCTTGCTTCCACACATTTGCTAGTTTTCCTTTGGTACTCCTCCAATATATCAATTCCCCTTTCGAGGTTTGTCAACTTGGAATTTTTGTTTGCTGAGGTTGAAGCTCCTTTCCCTATTTCTTGCCTCCTTTTATTGCTTATTTCTGACCCATAGTAGTGACTGTGCAGGTTATTGAAAGTGAAAGTTTCTCGGGGTGGACACAGGGGTTCATCACTAATTATTTTGACCCTTGCTCGAGATAGATCCTAGTAATTAAGGACCCAAAAACAAGAGCTGCACATGGCCTACATAGGGCTTGCCAAAGGTGCTTAAGGATGGTTTTGGGAATATTGATAACTCCCAGACATTGAATATCATATATTAGTACAATTCTCGATCAAGTGACTTCACTTAAATGCCTAGGAGGCATTATTCTACTGGAGATGAGAATTTGCAAAGCGTTGCTTGCTACAATTAGCAAGGCTCTCAGAATGTTGTCAACATTCCCACTCAATTGGTATTGTTGCACGTAAGTGTTCCATAACTTCCTTGGGATCAAAATCAAAATTAATATAATGATTTTAGATGCAGTTGCATACGAATTCTATCTTGTAAAATTTTTGATTTGTAAAAGTTCAAATTCAATAGCTTTTCCTTAGAAAAAAATGCTCTGCCATCGAGCGTTTATTGCATTGGCAAACACTTCTTGAACAAGAATTGGATGAGTCACATCTTGTTGCCCCACCAGGTTCACCCATCCTCAGTTGATGATGTTGGAAGGGCTCACCAGACATGGTTCTGCAAATCCCCATTCAGGAATCAACTTTTTCTTTGAGGTAATTTGATGGAATTGTTGTTCAACTTCTAAAGAGGAAAATCTCTTATCATCAAAACTTCATCTTGAAGAAAAAGCTGTTGCCGCCTTGCTCACGGTTGATTTGTTTTGGAAGGCCATCTCTAAAAATTATCTCAAGCTCTAGGAATTCATAAAGGGGAGGAGACTTTCTGAGTGTGCAAGTGTGTTGACCTCCTCTATTTGTTATTTAAAGGCAATTATAGAGCTAAATTATGCTCCTAATTTCCACATGTCCTGCTCCCAATGGCTGGTCAAAAAGTTGCCATTAAGTGCAATAAGTATGATTTAACCATTCAACCATTTGGAGACCAAAGGACTCATATTTTATCACCTTTTTGACCACTTTTCTTGGTTACAGTGCACTATAGTGGATATGAATGGTCTTTAGAAATTCTACAATTAATTTGCAGATATATTTGAATTTTTATGCTGTGTGATATAGTGCGCTATGATGCCTTACTGTGGCACGCTATGGTGTGCTGTAGTGTGCTGTAGCACCAAATCACATATTCCATGCTTGGAGCATGCCGAGGCGTGCTATGGCACATTGTGGCATCCTACGGCCCGCTGTGGTGTGCTATTTTTAGAGAATTTTAAATTCTCTCTATACATTCATTTTTATAAAAACAAATTAAGTTGCAAAAATTTTTATTTGACTAATTAACAAATTAGCTCACTAACAGAATAAACTAAATTAATCAAATATTTGGGCTGCCTCCCAATAAGCACTCAATTTAACGTGATCATCTTGACCAATCTAAATTGAATTACTCCTCACTACCTTGTGGCACCTCCCTCTTGATTTTTAATGAGTTAGGACGGGCACAATAAGATCTTACTCATGCTGTGCTTAGTTCAAATTCATCATATTCATTAGTCAATGTATCATTAATGTCATTCTCTGGGTTTAATTTAAGTTTCTTCTTTTTTTTTTTCCGCCTTCGAGTTTTCTTTTTTGCCCTAGTTTCATGCAATACTCCACCTCCAGATGAGGTGTTTATGAGTCTCTCAAATTTAGACTCACAAGAAGGTTCTTTCTCAATTCTAGTCTCAATAGGTATTTTCTTAGCTCTCTCACTCTCTCTCCATTTCAAATATGAGTTTTTATCTTTGTGAAGGGTAGGCTTTAAATCCACATTCTCCTCTTTTCCATTAATTCTAATCTTTATTATTCCACTTTTCACATCAATGATTGCTTGAGTTTTGGCAAGGGAAGGTGTAACAACCCTAGTTGTTACATTAGCTAATCCAAGTGAATCTAAGCTAAACTAAGCTTTAATTTTCATTTCATTAGACTTGGTGGGTCACTTAAACTTAAGCCTTGAAGTTTAAAATCATTCGGAGTTAAATTGATCAACCTAGCTATTTTTACTTATTTTTTGGACCTTGAAAATTAGCTAAATTAATTTGATCTCCAAATTAAAATCTGATTGCATTTTTGATTTCCTCATACCCTAATTAGCAAAGAGTGAATTTTTAGGAATTTTTGGAGCATATTAAGTCCTAAATTAGATTTAAATATATTAGAATTATTATTTAATTAATTAAAGGCTTATATTATTTAATATAAATATATATATTAATTTTATATCTGTGGGATGTGCTGTCGGGATCGCGGCAGATCAGCTGTGGGGTCTCGACAGTGGCACATTGGTTCCCACGAATGATCGCTCTAACACACATCTCAGTGCGGTCCATCCAACGGCGCATGCTAGCCGTGCATATATCTAATCCTATCCATTGAATCAACCCTTCGCATCCGATGACTTATGTCCACATCACATTTAATCGGTTAAGTAGAGCATCAGGGCCTGTCCAGACCTAACTGCTCTGCGATCAGATGGCCCCTAGTGAGCCCAGCAATGTTGATAATATGCTCCAACTTGCGTCTCACTCGCCTGGCCCCCCACCTCCCCCCCCCCCCCCCAACATCCCGACCTATAGCAGACCCCATGGCAATACTGGGATAACATGGTATTCCTCTTCTACCCTTGAATCCAACAGTCTGTTGGCTGCCTTCTCCCTAAATTGCCCTCGACCATTTCACTATTATCTCTCCCTTGGGCCGAGCCTAACCCATGGCTCCCAGCCATGGAAACCAACCAAGAACTTCCCACTGCCGATAAATACTCCTGAGGAATCACAGTGAGTCCCTTTGCTCAATGAGATCCCTCAATTTCCTTAGTTAAATCCTTGGAGCTCTCGGTACTCTCGGCGACCCTTGCTGCTGCAAACCGCTGATAAAAGGCTAGGTCTGGTGTTCAGACTCATTATGCTTCTCCTCGAGTTGCTTAGAAGCTCCAGCTCACTTCAATTCCTCTTTAGACGTCCCTTCCATATCTATTTCTAGATATTAGCCTGACCCCATCAAGTCGTGTGGACTCAATATTTAATTAAGCAACTAGGAAAGCCTCTAGATATCGTATAACTTTCCTTAGCCTCCTAGGAAGTCCGTGATGGCATTTGGGATCGATTGTCCACAGTCCAGACAGTGGTTGCTCACTATCTAGACAACTTTAGTGCTCAGTGAGGTCGGAGCCACCTCACTGAACACTATAGCCTAATTCTACCCAATTATATCTTGAATATTCTTGTCTGAATCAATTGAACCTACTCTATTATTGCTAGTGTTTGAGTTAGCTCCAATCGATTATATTGATCAATCGAGCTAATCGCCGAACCAGGAGCTGAATCCGAGTAAGGACCCATCTATCGGCTGCACCCCGGGTTGCATAACCTTAGGGGTTTGACTCATCTCACCACACTGATGGTGTAAGGATTGAACTCCATCAATTTGGTGGTCTCTATGAGGAGAGTTGACCCCTCACAATAAACCCTAAACATCCTCACTTAGGCCATTTTGGTGGAGTAGCCATCCAATGATCCATTGCATCCTAGTTAGCGATTTTATGTCCAGTCGATGCATCTTGACTCCATGAATGTGTAGCGATTGAGATCAGGAATCAGCATGGTCTTGGTGCCGAGAATTTGGCTCGGGAGTGTCATCCCTATTTGGCTTGTCGAAGGATGGGGTAGGGACAATGACACTGTTGCATCGGGCCGAGCCAGCCCAGGTGTAACAACCCTCATTGTTACCCTAGCTAAATTAAGTTAACTTAAGCTAAACCAAGCTTTGATTTTCATTTCATCAGATTCAATAGGTCATTTTAACCTAACCCTAGAAGTTTGAAATCCATTGGAGCTCATTTGAGCAATTTAGCTGTTTTGCCTATCTTGGATCCTGAAAACTAGCTAAATTAATTTAATTTCCAAATTAAAATATGATTTTATTTTTAAATTCCTCATGCCCTAATTAGCTAAGGGCAAATTTTTGGAAATTTTTGGAGCTTATTTGGTCCTAATTAGATTTAAGAATATTTAGAAATAATTATAATTAATTAAAGGATTTATAATAATTAAAATAAATTATTTTAATTAAAATATTTTATGAGATTTTCTGTCTGGACCACGACAGATTTGCTGCGGGGTCCCGACAGCAGCACAGAAACTTTAGCAAATAAGTGCGTTAGCACGCATCTTAGCGTATCCCCATCTAGCGGCATACACTACCTCGCGTCTGGATCTAATCCTAGTCGTCGTCAGATCAATCCCTCGCATCCAATATCTGGCTTTTCATTTGCGATTATGTTTAATCAAAAGTGCATCAGGCCCTCCATCTCCAACAGATTCACGATCAGACGGTGGACTCAATCTCTAGCGCTGTAGACCTTCGTCCCCAGATCGCTAGCCCGACAGCCAAAAATCCTTCGTACCATTCATTTCCATCTTGTCCCCCCACTCCTCTCTGCCATATTTTTTTGGCCGCTAGGATCCTCCTCATTAGTGGCCGAGCCTAATTGGTAAGTCAAGAGGGTTGATTCCTTTTAATTGGGGTAAGCTGAATAAGACTCTTGGCCTGAGCCTAAGGCCTGGCCCTCAGCCATGGAATTCCCCCTCTAACTCTTTCTCTGAATAAAAATAGCCATCCCTCAACCTTGTGAGCTCCTTTACTCACTTGAATTCACATGATTTTCCTTTCCTCTTCCTTGTCAAAATCCATTGGAGGTGCTTGCTGTCTCATCACCCTAGGTGTGTGTACCGCTGAAATAGGGTGTGCGTCTGGTGTTCAGACTTTACTAAGCAATTCCTAAGGTCATCTGAAGCTCCCTCGACCATCCACAGTTTTCAGACTCCCAATTCCCAGGTATAGCCTCTATCTCTTCCTCTGTCGAATTAAAGATAGCTCGACTTATGAATGCTCTACCCTAGATGCTATGCTAGGATCATATCATAACTCCTCAGTGAGTGGCAACGGTGCTTGTAAAGTATGGCAATGGACCAGATGGTGTCAAATGGCTGTCTGAGTGTGCACTGCTGGTCAGCCATTGGACCGCTGAAATCCTTAGCAATTGAAGCCCTTAGGAAGCTCAATAACATCATTGGTTAATTGCTAATGAGTAACAATTATTGAATTGAGGATGATCGATCAATTCAGCTCAAATCAATCAACTTAGACTTAGCTTGTGTCCGCACTTGACTGGGAATAACATCCCAGTCAATCAGTTGACCTACTCGCCCAATTCCACCACACCCAATAAATCCCTCTCTGCATTATGATCATATTAAGATCAACCTCAAGCTGTGGCATCGTCTCTGTGAGGACTTCTCACAAACTCTAAATGCCCATGAGTAGGAGTTTAGGCCGAGTAGTCATATAGAGATCTAGGCCATTATTATTAGGGCTTCTAGGTCCATTGGGTGCGCTTAGGTTCAAGGATGTTGTAGCGATTGACGCTAGGTCCTGGCATGCCCAGTGTGCTGAGAATTTAGCTTTGGAGCGTCGTCCCCCTTTGGCCAGTCGAAGGATGGGGTGGGGACGACGACACTGTCACTTCGGGCCAGGCTAGCCCAGGCCCGTGCGGTGCGATAGTGCCGACCTGTCGGGCCCCGATTTGACCCGCACGATTTGGTAAATGAGCCCAGTTAATTAAATTAATTTAGGATTATTTTCCTTCTATTTAATAAATGATAAATGGAATTTATTAATTTGCCTATGGTTTAACTAATTGAAAATATTCAAACTAAATTAATTGAATAACTTAATCAATTCTTATCTAAATGGTATGATTCAATATACCATTTTGATCAAAAAATTATAAAAAATAATAATTTGCAATAAAATTCTAAATATAATGGTTAGATTTTCTAATTTAGCCTAATATATCTCTAAATAATTTATTAAATGTCCAAATCTCATGATTAAGATATTTGATTATTCATAAGATAGATGAGAACTTAATTATGCTTTTAAAAATAATTTAAGAGTTCTAAATTTGTTAATCACCTCTTAATCACCCTAAATCTTAATTAGTGTCTAATGACCTAATTAATCTTTTGATTTTCATAAACCAAGTTATAATAACCCTAGGTTATTACCTTACTTAAATTTAGTTTAGTTAGGCATTAATTCTAATTCCACTGCATTTAGAGTGCCAATTTAAGCTAACCTTGAAAATTTGAGGTCAATTGGACATTTTTAAGTCAAAATAGCCATTGAATGAGTCTAGATGCCCTAATATAGATCTAAGAATATTTTGATCTCAGAATAAAAATCTGATTATATTTTTAAATTCCTCACCCCAAATTAACTAGGGGTGAAAGTTTAGTAAAATTTATAGATCATTTGAGCTATAATTTAATTTAAATTAAATTGAGATAATTGCACATAAGGGATCCCAATAATTCATAATTGCAAATAAATTCAAAACCAATTTACCCATCAGGATTCACTGCGCGGACCACAGGCGGTCCGCTGCGAATCCCGGGTCGCGCGACAGCAAAGCCCCGCGCTATCTAGCTGTCTATCCCGTTAATCCAACAGTTAAGATTTAAATCCGCGAAGTCTTGGATCTACCATTGGATCTGCTCGATTGATCATACGGCCCGAATCGCTCCCGCAATCGGCCGTTAGGAACTGAGAAGTTTCACAATCTAATTGATCAATCGGATGGCATTGGAGGCACCCCGCACTGTGGATCTTTTTGTCACCCCGCCCCTTAATCGCCAACAATCAAGGCTAAGGAGTGGTGTGCCAATTTGGCAAATCCATCTCTTATCATTACTGTAATTCTCAATCTACTAATAAGGGAAGGATGTGCCCTGAATAATGTAGCAAAATCATTCACTAAGTATACACATTCATCAGAGTGCAGAAGCAAAGATAATAAAATATGCTACATCTAATCCACCACAATACAAGCAAAAATCAAACATGCAGCTCATAATAAATAATACAGTAAAAGATCATACATAGGTATCTGAATTATTACATCAATCTTAAGATAAGTTTAAAATAAAATAAATCACTCATCCTCACAAGCAAAATGAAATGACAACTATTCTATCGATCTTCTGCCCCAACCTAGTGCTCCTCCAAGAATGGCTCCTCTATAGGCACAAGGTCCTCAAATTACTCAAAACCTGCCATTGTCAGTTTCAAAATAATAGGGCCCTAGCCAAAGAAAAGAAAATCTGGTTAGACATATTGTCTAAATATATTTTAGGCTATTTTGTTCATGAGTTTTATGATATCACCATTTTACTTAGATTATAAGAACAAGCAAACTGTAAGGGTGCAACAAGCATACAAAGGGACATAAAAAGTTATAAATACAACATTTATGAATGAGTGACATATGAGGCAAAAGAATATATCTCAATACTAAGCTATGAGAAGGTTAAGCATATAGATATAAATAAAATAATAAAAGTACTGAAAGAAAAGACTCATCCTAAATATGCTGATGATCATATGACATATACAGGTTAAAAATAAATAATCTAACTGTGATATGTATAGTAAGCAGTAACAAAAACTATCATCCTATAAGTAAGTAAGCGGGTAAAGTAAAGCTGACTGAAGTAAAATGCCATAGTAAGACTATAAATAGTAAACAATAAACAGTAAATGAGTTTGTAATGACTGCCATATCAGAAGAGGGCTAATCTAGCATGCTGCAATAAGTATATGTAAATATTCTTAGCATCATCTAAGGCTAGGCCAGAATAATAGAACATAAACTAAATTAAAGAGGCAGCAATCACAAATGCAGTAATATTTTAGTTATTTAATTTACTTCTGTGGATATATCCAGAAATAGCTGAGTAGTCAAGCATGTCTACAAAATTATTTGGGTTCTAACTTAACACAACACTCATTAATGAGTAATGTTAAGTAATCCTTATTTCTCCTTATCCCTGTCCAGTAGGATAAAATGCACAAGATGAATAAGTAACTGAATCCTATGTAAATATTATCCTAATTATTCTAAGTTTTCATTTCATGCCTCAATGTTCTTATATGACATATTCAAGGTAAAGTGTTGTGCCCCACCCTCTAATCCACAAGATTAGACTTAAGGGAGGTGTGCCACTCTGGAAAATCCCTCACTTATAATAAGGGAAAGATGTGCACAGAATGCATATATAAGATCAGTCACTAAATCAATACAAGTACAGAGTGTGGAAGCAAATAAAGTAAATAATACATCCACTTCACCATAAATCAAATGAGAAATAAAATACCTATATTATTACAACAATTACTTAAAGTTTGTAAATGAAAAAGAAATATCACTCATAAATAAAATAAAATGGAACTAAACAACTTTAGCTCTGCCCTACTGCTCCTCTTCAAGAAAAAGCTCCTCCTCAGGCACCAGGTCTTCAAACTGATCAGATTCTGACATTGTCGATTTCATAATGCCAGGGCCCCAACCAACAAAAGAAAAATTTTATTAGACAAATTGTCTAAGTATATTTTAGGCTAATAAATTCTTATATAATTATTAATATCACCATTCTTCCTAAACTTCAAAAAAAGAAAGTAAAATAAGATCAACAAGCATGCAATAGAAAGAGGAAAGCTATAAATAACATCATTTATAACATAAGCAATAGCGAGGCAAAAGACACACCTCCAAATAAACTATAATAAGGTTAGGCAATAAATATAAAAGCATAGTGAAAATATTGAAAGAAAATCTAACCAAAACATGCTGATACCCATATGAACTATACAAATTAAAAATAACCAATTTAATAGTGATAGGTATAGTAAGCAACAAAGGATCTAACATCATATATATATATATATATATATATATATAATCAAGCAAAGTGGCTGACTGAAATAAAAGTATGACTAAAAAGCATAACTGAATCAAGAATTTAATATAAGTAAACAATAAAAGTTATGTAATAATTGTCATACAGATAAGGGTTAAATCTAGTCTGCTGAGATCAAAAGAATTCTTAGCATCAACAAGGAGGCTAAGGCGACAAAATATCATAGCGTTAACAAAGAGGCTAGGGCTGCTAGATCTTAGCGTCAACAAGGAGGGTAAGGCACAAAATTTCTTAGCGTCAACAAGGAGGCTAGGGCTATATATCACTGAACTGAGAGGCAGTATAGACATATGCAATTCATATTTTAGTTATTTACTTTACTTCTATGAACAATTTTAAAAGTAGCTGCGGAGTTAAGCACATCTGCAAGACTATTCGGGTTCCAAACTTAACAACACACTCTGTAATGAGTGATGTTAAGTAATTATTATCTCACCTTCCCCCTGCCCATTGGGGTACTATGCGCAAAAGTCAACTAATAACTAAACTTAAAGCAAAGTTATCCTAAATATTCTATGTTTTCATTTCATACAACAATGTTCTTGTATGACATGTTCAAGGAATAAGGCCCAAAATTCAAGGAATATGCAAGCAATGAGATTTAATAGTGAGCAAGAGACTACTAAACATGGTGATATCATTTGTTATATAATTAACCATTCTACCTATTCCAAGTTATTCAACTTAGAAGCGCGACCCTATAAGTTAAAAAGGATTAGAAATGATTAGGTTCTAATCTAGTTTAATCAGGTACGACTATAGATTAAGTAATAAATCATGACATCCTAAATGATGAATTTAGACATTTTATACTAAGATCTGATCAAGATCTATTAGACTAGAGATTATGGATTAAACACCACAAGCATTGGATTTAATCACATAATCCAAAGGTAAAGCTTAAGATTTAGGTTTCAATCTAAATGTGAACTAATGATTAAGGCAAATTCTATTTAAGCAAAGTCATACTTAATAAGATGATTCTCATATTCTTATCATAAGGTTAGAAGACAAAATAATCATAATTAAGTTATAAAATTTAGAAACTAATAAAGCCAAGGTTTCATTCATTGAATAACCCACTTTATCTAATGAATAAAATCTAACCTATGATCTAGTCCTAATCTCAAAAATAGTCATAATGTGAAGTGTTAATTCCTAAGGTTAAGATTTAGAGAATTTATGGAAAATAAGAAAATTCAAATTTCTTTGTTGTTTTACTTATTTAGGGAAGGTTAAGGGTGAATTTTAGCTAAGTAAGGAACATTTTCCTTACTTAAGGATTTTTAAGACTTAAATTTGGACCTTTATATAATTATTCAAATTATGACAATTTAAGACTTGAATTGATCCTAAATTAAATTTATTACTTCTTTTAATAATTTAAAAGATATTTTAAGATTCTAGGACACTTAACCTAAATTTTGGATAAAATGACCATATTGCCCTTATTTAAGGGTCCAAAAAGCTACTTTTTGACTTAGGGCTCCAATTTGGATTTTCTTATCACCAAATGATTTGTTATTGTCTAACATGAAGATAGATATCAGGTACACTCGATCTGGACAATAATCAGGTTCTACATGATCAAACTAAAGTTTTTGACCTAAGGTGGCATTTTGTAATTACACCTAATGGAATCCAAATTCTTATGTAGTTTATTGTTGGTGGTTATTCAAGGATTTTATAGAGTCCAAGAATAATAAATTTGGTTATCTAATGGTTAAGTTATGAATGTTCTAAGCTTAAGGGCAGTTATGGAATTTTCTAAGTTAAGAGTGGTCCAAAAACCTAACTTTTCCACTTAAGGTTCAAATTTAGCAAACTCAGTGGCTATAGCTTCCCTATACTACATCGAGTACTTTAACTAGGAGTAGACCCAAATTGGACCTCATTTGATCAAGTTATGACTTAACTAGGGTTAGGGGTATTTTGGTCAACTTAGGATTTTTAAGGTTCAAACTTAAATATTATTTCAATTTACTGTTAACATTGAAATTCAAAGCTAGATAGCACTTTGAATTTCTTGTTTTAGAGTTCAACTGACCAAGTTATGGTCAATTGAATTTCTAGAGTTTTAAGGGTCATTACTAGGGTCCTAAAAGTCATTAAGCAAATTACTGATCAAATAACAAAATTAATACTATCATTCATGAGGTTTTCCTGATTACTTTAAGACCCATATTGGCTAGGTTTAGGTCACTAGGTACTAATTTATGATATTTTGAAGTTTTGGCACAAGTGAGAGGATGTCCTAAAGTGTTGCTATATTGTCTAAGCATCATATATGAAATTTGATACTATTATTAAATTACTTGAATTTTTCTGAGCAAAATGAGATACATATTCATTATGTTTGGACTTATGGATTGGAAGATAATAAGGTTAAAGTTTTTGTATTATAATAATTAAATTATTAATACTAACTGATTTAAATTAAACTAATAGTAATTGACAGATGGAAATACATGTCTGTATTTGCACGCAAGTGTACGTGGTCTAAAGTAATAAGTGGAAAGTTTAATTTCTAGAATTTATCGATCCTCAGGGAACGATAGTTCTGATACCAAGTTATATTTTCTTTTAGTAATGTTTAGATGTCAAACTTTGGTTGATTTTTGGTTCATAATTTTGCGATACAAATGACTTTAAGTTAAGATATGATTTGATTAAAAAGAAATGAGTTGAGAATTCATTGTAATGGTTGCAAGGGTTGGTGATATAACTTTATTATTGAATTTATATTCTCAATTTACTTGCTTTATTAAGTCAAGTGAACACCATTAGAATCGGAGTACCCTCCAATTGCATTAGGTTCAAGTTTAGTGCATAAAGAGAACTCATTTTGGGTTCTTCCTTAGCACATAAACTCTCATGAGATCATGATCCATTAATTAGATTTTGATCCCCTACATCTAGGTTACCAAAGGATATCTTTTATTTTTGATGATCTCACAAATAAGACTTCCATTAACCATGCATCATGCGCATCACTCACAGTTTAGCTAGATAGGAGGATGTGTTGGGTCAAGGAATTATGTCACATCATCCATTAACTTTTCCCAACTTTCTCTCATCCCGTCTATCTTGCTGAGTAGTAGTGCAAGGCTAATGGAGAATTTGGTTCACAAGCATCAATCTCTTGGTAGAGCCGTTAAGGAAGGTTGCTAATGAGCTTGAGAATTTTATCACATAATTCTCAGCTCTACTTGCACTATCTTCTTTACTCTTACCCAATTGATGAGCTTGTAACACAAGTTCTTTAAATAAAATAATTTAGATTTTAGTTCATCCAAGCATTCATTTCAACATAAAATATAAACGATAAAAATAATTTTTATTATACATTCAAATAAATTCATCATACACCATCGTACCCTTACATATTCTTACAACTACATCTCAACCCTCTCCAAAAGGATTTTAGCCTTCTATTACAAAATAAATATAAGCAAACATACAAGGAAAAGTGAACCTTGTCATCAATTCACAGCAGAAATAAATCAAGGGAGTATAGGAAGAAATACTAGGAATCACCTAGAGGCTTTCTGGGTTCTCTTGGACTCTTCCTGCCCTTCCTTTTGAAGCTCCACCCTTTTTCCCTTGCTGTCTTCTTTTTCTTCTTGTTCTTGGTCAGACTACTTCCCATTGGAGAGTTCTCCTTTCTTCTATTGCTGTAGCTTTTCCTTTTAGGGTCCTTGAATATCAAAAATTGGAACCCTTTTAAGGTCTGAGATTGGCCCATAAATAAGGGTGCAGTCAGCTTTATAGTATTAATGATGTGGCTTTCCTCTTCCTTGGCCTTAAATATCAATCCCTTTTAATGTTTCATTCATTTATTCTATTGGGATTCAGTAGTAATAATGTTCTTTAGGTTTTTAAGATGCTGGGGAAGGCCAAAGGTTGCATTTTGTGGCCTTCCCTATGCTGTAATTATTGATGTTCTGGAAATTTCTAAATCGTCCGATGCGGCGTGCTATGGCGCGCTGCAGCATCAGTGTTCCAAATACTGTTCCGTTGCGGTGCGCAGTGGCAGCAATGCTCCAAACATTGTTTCATGCATAAGGATTAGTATTTTTCCTTCGGTCGTCGCAGGGTCCGATGTGGCGTGCTGCAACGCACTATAGCAGATAAACCTTCGTAATCACTATTCAAATAGTTCACATATAGTTTAAGTGATTAATAAAATATTCCAATGTGGTGTGTTGTATTGGAAAATTCTTCGAAAATGCGTATCATTAGTTAACCTATAGTCTTATAAAATGATAATTTACCCGCTGCGGCACGCTGCGGTGCGTTACAGCGCGCTGAGGCGTGCTGCAATGGAAGTATTTTTGAAAGCACTGTACAATTTCTTTTTTATGTAGTTTAAATATTTCTTCAAGAAATGACGATGTGGCATGCTGCAGCAGACTGACTTTCGAAAACACTACAATTACTCTTCTATATGATTTTAATTTAACTTTAGCGAAATGACGCAGTGGCGCGCTGCAGCGGAGAAACTTTCGAAAGGTTGTTCAATTTCTCCTTGTATGGTTTTAATTTGCCTTCAAAATATGACTCCAAGGTGCACCGCGGTGCGCTGCACCGGTTTTCTCCCAAAATTGCATATTTAAGCCAAATGTTAATTTACTCATCTTTTATCATGAAAAGCAGTAAAAGCACATTAAAAAATATAGTTTTAATTAAAAAGTGCTTACTTTTATTAGCCTATTTTACTATAAATCTTGGAGTTATCAGTAATAATTATTTAATTTCCACAGCATTTATTCCAAATGGCGCATGAGGGGCCCACCTGGGACACACAGCAGCGCCGGGCTGGATGCCCGACAATGGGTGGGACCCACTGCTTCAGATGGAGGGAACAACTGGTCCACTAGGGACATGCATCAAGCAGTTTCAGGAGAGCACCGAAGCTGCGGGCCCCGTAGGACACGCATCGCGCACGGGAGAGGTGAGCTGTGCGCTGTAGGCCCCACAACGCTGACCCGTAAGACAGACCTCGCGGATCGGGCCTGGGCGACCCGGCCCGGCACGAGCGAACTCTTCGAATTCTTCGACGGGGTCAAGGCTAAACGGCTAGGGTTCAAGTTTGGTGGTGATTTCAGCGATGGGAGACGTCGGCCCACACAGCCGAGGGTAGGCCTCGACCATACCTACTCAACCATGGCCAGATCGCCAGCTGCAGTGCACCGAGGCAGCCGTGAGGTCCATCCTTAGGTTAATCCATTCGGGTCCTAACGGTTTCCATTATGGATCCATTATGAAATTGGGTTGATCATACCCGATTAAACATGATCGGATCCGATCGATTGAAAATCTACAGCATGCAATAGGATTACGAAGGAAAATTGGAACGATCTAATGCATAAATCAAAGGGTAGGGGAACCTGCGAGATGAATAATTGCAGTGCAAGGCTCCGAATGGGATCACACCGGGAGCTTCGAACATTCAATTTGAGCAAAAGAAGCATCCTAAGCATCGAGGGAAGCTTAAAGAGGGACAGGACAGACACGCTGAAGCTCAGAAGAGCTCCAGTTGGGCAAGAGCATGGTGGCCACGCGGCATAGCTTACAGGCGATGCCCGCGAGGAAGGTGCATTGTGACTGTTTGATCCGTTCTGATCAAACGGATGATGCAGGTCAGATTCAATATGTTTAGGCCAACGGGCTGGCCCGATAATGCGTCGGATCCGACCCATTAAGAAACGGCGGATCCGACCCATTAAGCGCTTAAATAAATAGTAAAAATTAAATAATTAAAATAATTAAATTCTCCATTAGAATAACTAATTTTAATTATTTATCTAGCTTCCAAAAATTTCCAAATATTTACCCTAGCTAATTGAGGGGTGAGGAATGCAACGATGAGGTAGGATTTTTGTTTTAATGAGTATTTTATTTTCCCAATTTTGATGTATTTAAATATTACTAAAATATTTGATGAAATTTTGATGACTTATAATTACAAGCAAATCATCAACCCAGCTATTTTGGAGGAAATGAGTGCAATGATGATATCTGATTTCCAATATGAGGTTAATTTAGATAGGTCAAATTTTAGGGTTTCTAGATTTCCCAAAAATTAGGATTTGATCCAATTGACTCCTAATTTAGATTAGGAATTGATAGAGAACTCCTAATGACTTAATTAATGCATTATGATCAGAATCAAGACTTAATTTAGTTCTAATTGACTAGGGTTATAACCTAGGTTGTTACATAAAGGCATAAAGTACAAGGAATACAAAAGCAACAAGTAAGTTAATAGTAAGCAAGGGATTCTACTACATATTGTGACATCTATTATTATCTACTTAAGCCATTCTAATTATTCTAAGTTACACAAGTTCAGGATCTCGAATTCTTACTATCAAATATAACTTAGATCCAAGGCCTTATGAATTAAAAATAATTATAACTGATCAGGTCCTAATTCAATTCAGTAAAAATCGCCTACAAGTTAAATAAGAAATCAACACGGCCTATTTGATGAACTTAGATGCTCTAAGATAATATATGATCAAGATATACAAAACATAGGGATTATGAATTAAACACCGCGAGTTAGGTTCAATCACATAATCCAAAGGGTAAAGCTTAAGGACTAAAGTTTAAGTCTATTTGTGGACTAATAATTAAGGCAAATCATATTAAGCATAATCAAAGCGTAATAGAATGAATCTCCTAATCTTTAGCTAATATTCAAAGATAAAATTGTTAGAATTAAAATATGAAAATTTAGAAACTAATAAAACTAAGGTTTCATCCATTGAATAATCCATTTACTCAATGAATGAAAATTAACATAGTATATATTCCTAATCTTAAGGAAAAGATCCTAAGGTGAATCATAGATTATAAGAAGCTCCTAATAAAGGACTTAAGAAATTTTAAGAATTGATGATAATTATTACATTATATTCCTTAATTATTGGTCTGATTTGCTTAAGGAAGTTACGATGTGAGGTTTAAACTAGGTTAGAAGCTCAAAGATTTAACTTGGGAAATTTTCAAGACTTGAAATGGGAATTTTACCAAATTACTTAATTATGAGAATAAGGGTTACAAATTGATCCCAAATAAGTTTTATTACCAGTTCTAATGATTTCAATGATATTTTAGAGGTTAAGGGCACTTCACCTAAATTTTGGGTAAAATTATCATTTTGCCCCTACTTAAGGGTATAAAATGTTACTTTTTGATTAAGGGCTCCAAATTGGATTTTATTGGTGCCAAATAATTTCTTGCTGTCTAACATGAAGATAGACAATAGGTACTCAAGTTTGGATAAGTATTAAGTCATATGGATCTAGTTTAAGGATTTTAATCTATAAAGTTATTTTGATAATTTCAATTAGTGAAATCTAAAAATTCAATTAGTTTATTGTTGTCTACTATCCAAAGATTCCATAGAGCCTAAGAATGTTAAATTTTGATGTCAATTGGTTAAGTTATGGTCATTTCAATATTAAGGTTTTACTTAAGTTAATTAAGGGTTTAAGGAGTAGGGTTCACATTGAAAATCACCACCAAAATCACACAATGCATAATTTTACTAAATCCAGGTTCAATATTTTGATATATTTTGGCCCTAATAGGGTCGTAGAGTCATTATAATGCAAAAAATCACAAATTTGGGCAATTCCCGAAAGTTTTGGGCACTTTCGGACATTTCTAGGCGCTACGGCACGCCTTAACTCCTTCTGGCCGAAAGCCAGGCGCTATGGAGCACTATGGAGCACTATGACATAGCCAAACTGAGATGCGGGAACTACGATGCACTACAGCATAGCCAACCCGAGATGTGAGCGCTACGACGCACTGCAGTGCTTTTAGACGCTGCAGTGGTTTTCAGCGCGCTGGCACGCATCATTGCTTTCAGGTGCTGCAGCATGCTACGACGCCCTATTTATCAAGAACTAGATGCTACGGCGCACTGTAGTGCCCCTTGGTTGAGAGCTAGATGCTACGGTGCGCTGTAGCGCCCCTTGGCCAAGAGCTGGATGCTATCGCACGCTGTAGCGTGCCTTGGCCGAGAGTTGGATGCTACCGTGCACCGTAGCGCCCCTTGGCTAAGAGCTAGGCGCTACATTGTGCTGTGGCGTGCTACGGTGCACTGTGGAGTGTTATGATAGGTTCAACCCGAGACTCAGGTGCTATGGCGTGCTGTAGCGCCTAATGGTGATTTTGCCTGTGAGAAAACTATAACGAGTTTTCTTTCGCAGTCAAATACTCAAAATTTTATGGCACCTTACATGTGGTGCCATATACCGATGATACCAAAATTGGCCTAAAATAAATATTCTAATTATGGAAACAACAAAGCCAAAGGTTAGGGTATGCAGAAAGAAGGAAAAGCATAGCTGATTTTCTATCTCAAGAAGTTCTAATGGATTCTGTATCCCAATCACAAATTTATAAGAATGAAAAGTAATCATAAGAGCAAAAATTAAGTTGCCATTGAATCCATTCAATGGGGGAAAGGGGGGTACCTTGGCTTGCGAAGAGAGATTTCTCTAAGGATCCTTCGGGCTTGAGGGCTTGAGAGCTTTCCTTCAGCAACAGGCATAGCAATGGAGGAAAGAGGAGAAGCTTAGGAGGAGGTGAAGGGACTTCAGTTTGAGAGCAAAGGGAGGAAGAAGAGGGGCTGAGCTTCCTTTTATAGGAGAAGGAGAGCTTAGCTTCAGTAAGGGAAGGCATGGCTCAAGCATGGAGAGATCCATGCCCTTTCCCATCCATAGCATGGGAGATGAGAGGGGTTTGTGCTGAAAAAGAAATGGAGAAATGAAGAGGCCTCCTTGTGTGCGAAGGAAAAAAGGTAAGGAGGCGAATAGGGAAAGGACGGGACCAACCAAGGAAGAAGGGAAAAATAAAAATGGAAATGGAAGATTTAAGAAATGAATAATCATTTCTTTCTAATTTTTAATTTATTAAAAATTCAAATTCAAATAATGTGCTCCAAAAAATTCCAAAAATTCACCCCAAGCTCATTTGGGGGTAAGGAACGTAGCGATAAAGTCGAATTTTGATTCTGACGAGTATTTAATTTTCCAATTTTTCAGGGTATTTAATTACATTAAAATATTTTTGAAAATCCGATGACTTCCAAATACGTCCAAGACTTCACCCCTAGCTAATTTGGGGGTGATGATCGCAATGGCAAAGTTGAATTTTAATTTTGAGATCAAATTAAATATCTCAATTTTCTAATTAATTAAATGTTATTAAAATAATTCAATTATTAAATTGAGCTCTGAAACACTCCAAATCTTTGGGGATTGATTCTAATAACTATATAAACTCAATGGAATGATAATTATGATGTAATTAACCTAAGATTAGGCTAAGTAATAACTTAGGGTTATTATAATCTTCGTCTCCACTCCCTTGCGCACTTGATCGAGAATATCCCCCGTACTGCTGACCACAGGGCTTGTCCCCCACTCCCACATCGACCTCAGCAAGTCGTTAGGCGCCTTCCATTCTCAGCCTAGCATCCCAATCGGGCCTCGTGGCCTTGTTAGCTCCATTAAAGGAAGTTAGAGCTCAGCCATGGCCCAAGCTCCCGGGTCAAGTCTAGGCCCGACCAAGCCTCTGGAAGCTTCCCAATTTCTCCTTGAGGCTATAAATAGCCTCAAGATCCCTTTGGGTATGGCTTGCTGATCAATTGAAGTCGATCCCCTCTATGCCATTTTGGGTTGTTCGAGCTTTCCCAAGCACCTCAGACGTGCGTACCACTAATAGTAGGTGTCACATAGAGTTCAAGAACCCTAAGAGCTCTTTGTAAGCTTTGACAGTGCCGGTCTTGCCCTTCGTCGATCAGCCCAAGCTCAACTGTCATACCAAGTACCTCAGTTGCACGTTTTGATCTGACGAGGATCGAGCTTTCCTCCATTTGATTTGTATTGTTCAACATTGTCGAATCGAACCCATTACTATTATAATTGTGCTTTGATTTAGCCTTGATCAATCGAATTGATTGACCAAGCTAAGTCCCAAAAAAGGGGCTGGGTCCGAGTAAGGACCCAGCGATCTAGGCCACCCCTGACCCAGCCACCTTAGTGGTTCGATCTGTCTCACCTCTTTGAAGGTGTAAGTATCGAACCCAGGGCAAATTGTGCCCTCTATGGGGAGAATTAACTCCCCATAGTAGCTCCATAGTGGAAGCTCTCGGGTGAGTAGGGTTCGACTGATCCATATCACCACACTTGGGGCTTCGGGTCTCTACTGGTGCGTCTAGTCATGGTAAAAGTGTAACGACTTTCGGTTGGTCATACCATGGTCTGGATGCATGGGAATTAGGCAATTAGGGTTTTTTAATCGGCCTAAGGTCAGGACGAGGGAGCGGGGATGACATCACTATGTGGGTCAGGCCGACCCGTGAGCCATGCGGTGCGACAGTCCCGGGTCTCTCAGGCCCCGGTCGACCCGTGAGTTTTGGAAATGGGCCGAGCCCGTGGATTAATAAGATTATTAGTTGGAATTATTTTCTATAAAGAAAATAATCCAATTACTCAAACCTTAGAGAAATAAAATTGGAAAAAATACAGAATAAATTAATTGAAGAACTGCTGATCCATTAGTCCAAACCCTATGATATTCTATATGAAAATGATCAAAAAATATAAAGAATCAGAATATAAAATAATATTACACTTTTAATGGTTAGATTTTTTGTTTTTGCCTAATTATCGTAGATCTTAATTAGAATTGATTAGCATGTGTACTTAGCCAAATTGCATGATTTAGGTGCCATGTGATTATTTTGCCTTGTATAATGCATGTGCTAGGTAGAATGATTTTCTAATTTTTGTATTCTTAATTATGCCCTAATCTTATAAATGCATGACTAGTGATTGTTAGGGTTTTTGATTATCCAAACTTAGTAAACTAATTCTCTAAATGTTCATATGAATAAGTAGAACACTCCTGTTAAGTTTCATAAATTTTTAATGGTTGTATTTGTAATTAGGTGCTAATTTATTTTATTTAATTTAGGGTTTAATTAGCACTAATTACTTTTTGTTTTATGCAAATTTCAATTATTTTTCTCTCATAATAGTATTATTAATGTAATGAACCTTTAATGTGAGTCTAGGACACTTAATTTGATTAATTTGACATTAATCTCTAAATTAACTTAAGATCTAAATTAGTTTGATTAAGTAGCTAATACTTAATCCAAATTTGATAATTGTCATCAATAACACACCAATAATGTACTGATTGGTCATTTATCTATAACTAATCAATTGGTCTTAGTTTAGGTTAAGTTAGGAGTTAAATCCTAACTTGTCTTGATTAAGATCAAAATCTTAATCACTTTAAGTAAACTAAATTGATTTGAAGAAAATTAATTTGCATAATTCTAATAATACATCTGATTTGACATTGATCTTAAATCATTAACTTAGAACTAGCAAGATCTTGAGTAAGCTATGTAATTAGAAAATCTAAATATTTACCTTTACATCCTTAATTTTCTTATAAGTAAGATCCTTAGCATGTGATAAACCATAATAATATATTGATTTGCAAGATGATCAATTCTTAATAACATGTATAATTGAATCCCATAACTTTGGTATATAATGATCAGGTGGGCTCATCCATTTGATTTGGTTAGCTTAATCTAAAGGAATTAAAAACTAGGAAAGTAAAATTTATCCTAGATCGTACTGTAATATTTATGCTTCTTAGTTCAAAATCATGGTGATCTTGCCTTAGTATTAATAATTCAAGCCTTATAATTAGATAAATTTATGAGGTAGGAAGAGCTTATTGTTGGATCTTGAGGTAAGAACTTAGATGCTCCCCCTTAACTTTAGATGCTTGATCTTAGACCATTGTGGTATGATTTCTAATGAACTTAGAATGAGAATCTCCATTGTGGTAGTATCCAAAGTTGAATGCCTTTAGTGTCACATCCTTGTAATCCTTAGTGTAGGATTCACCCAAATGGAGTATGGATTCATTAGTGTGATGATCCTTGTCTATTAAATAGAAGTGCTAAAATCAAAAGATTATCAGTTGGATGTTATAGTGTGTATCCATAGTTCTGAATTCCTTCAGTAAAACCTGAGGTTTATTGATTCACTTTAAGTAAGATTGTAGAGTCTCGGTTTCATCCTAAGTGACTGAATAAGTGTAGTCCAGCTTAGAGTAAATCTTTTAAATTTAAGAGTATAAAAGTAGGGAACTTGGATAGTTTAGTTTGAGAGAATAAATTGTAAAAGGGTTTCGTCCTCTTATCTTTGTGCGTATTGAAAAGTGCAGTTATCAATGCAGTTAAACAAATTAAGCATTAAAGTCACCTTTCTTGGAAACATACTAACCATGTGTATACAATCTCTTCATTTGATAATTCTAAGAGTAATATTACTTATAGTTACCCAATGAATTAGAATTAGGAGCTAGAATTCATTTAGGCAAATTTTGCACAATGGAGATAAAGGAATTAGTATTTGATATTGAAATGATTTCTATTTTAAGATGTTTTCTTGAATCATGTTGAATTGGAAGCCTTAGAATAAGCATAAGCATGGTAGTGATGTGAACTACGGGATGCTACATGCATCAAGATTGGTAGTACCTATGGGATGCAACATGTATCATGGATATTAGAGTTTCTTTGGGTGCAGTTGGTACCAAATGCATAATGACATCATAAATCAATAGCATTTAAGTTTCATATTTGGTGGCATGTGTCACAGTTTTACAGTATTACTTCCTCAAATTCAGACCTTTGTTGTTTTCTTTATATTCCAGTTCTCAGTTTACATTTTAGTTTTACTTTATTTTCAGACTTTCAGCTATTTTTACTATTTTTTATAGTTTTTAGTTAAAATATTTAAATGTTAAGTCTTAGATAACTATAACTATTTAGAATAGTTTTCAATGTATTAGACTTCTTGTATAACACATGGTACTTTTGGGATCCGGCAATTTGCTAGATCTAGAGCAGTTTGTAGATAGACATCAGAGGGATACTCAGGAGATCCATGAGGAGTTCGTGGAGAATTAATGGACTCTTTTTCAACACTTTCCTTTCTATTAATTTTTTTTTAGTTCAGTATTAGACTATATTTTATATTAATTAAAAAGTGTTGTAATAACTCTAGAGGTTTTCTTTTTTCAATTTCTGAGATGAATGGTTATTTCAGTTTCTATGATGAATGTATCTAGATGTGTGCTTAGCTAACACACTCTATTTTCTTACTACTTATACTTATTATTGTGATGTGATCTGAATTGTACTTTAAGAAGCTAGCATTTGTGTAACTTGGATTGTATATATATCCTTGATCCAATATGTATGAGCACCTTACCTAATACTTAAGATAAGAATATTACATTTATCTTAAGGATTAGTGTTCAATTCTTTCTCTTAGGTTGAGTCATTGCAGCAGATGTTTATTCAGGGAGGTCATGTTTGGATCCTTCCCGAGTAGTGCATTGTCTCGCCGCCAATCTGATTATCTCTTAAATAAAGTATGCGTGGCAACGGGAAGAGGCGCTACATTTGGTATCAGAGAAGTATCATAAAGTTTCAGATAAGGAAAGTGTTCCTATCTACTTTAAGATCCAGTCTCTAGAATAGTTATGATCACAATCACTTAGTGTGAGTAAAAGCAGCATCCAAACCATCATCAAGTTAAGCTCTAAAAAATAGAAAACTTGGAATGTCTGGACATGACACCTTAAGAATTGAATGAACTATAAAAGTGAAATGCAAATAAAGGATATCCTAGGAATCTAAATGAATCAAAAAGAAGTAAAATATGTAGGTAAATCACTCATTAGTGAAATAAACGTGAAATCAAAACTAATAATTGAATGTAATTTTAGGATATGGATTACCAAGATTCAGAGTATTACTTATACATTAGGTAGTTCAACAAGTATTGGGAGGATGACTCCCAAGATGGCAAGTTCTATGGAAGAATCATGGAAGGAGTATCTGTAATAACCATAGTATTGTTACCCATCAATTAGTAACCTAATTTACTCTAATCCTTTTCCATTAATCTTATAATAGTATTGAGAGTCTCCATTTCAAATTTCATGCAATTTAGAGATCGTTTGGCAATTTCCTACATTTCTTAGTTTTCTGATAATTCAGAGAGCGCCTAATTTACTTAGACCTCAGAATAAAAAATGGAGTCCACTATTGGACTCACCACACCCAAATTAGCTAGGGGTGGTATTTTGAAAGTGTTTGGAAGTCATCAAATTTTCTTAGAATATTTTAATAATATTTAAATACCAAAAAAATTAAAATAATTAAATTGACCTCCGATCAAAAAATTCGATTGCATTTTTGAGTTCACCACACCTCAATTAGGTAATGGTGAATTTTTGGGATTTTTAGAGTGCATTTTTATATTTAAAAATAAATAAATAAATAAGTATAATTTAACTAATATAAGTTAAATATTTAATTAAATTAATATGTATTATATATTTTAAATTATTCAAACGACTAAATAAGAAGACGGGGATCCTATGCATTACTCCATACATGAAACAGCGGCCCGCATTTTTCTGAACCGTCGATTTCACTTCCCTTCTAATCGAAAGGCCCGTTTTTAATTAGAGGTCTGGATCGTTGGATCGCTGTCCAGATCCAACGGCCTTGATCTTTTCTTCATCGGGCATCTTCTCTTCCAAATTGCTGAGGAGCGATCGTGGGTGTACGCCCACTGAGCTGGGCGTATGTTTGCTTAGCCGATCCTCATTAGCAGCTGAAGGAGACAATTTTCCTTTTTTTTTTCCATTCTCCACACTTGCTGCTGAGAGCTCGAGCTGCTGTCATATCCCAGGACATCCGCAAGGAGTTGAAGGAAACCTCACTCGCCGTTCGAGTTACACTTCAAAGACTTGCAAGAAAACCTTAAATCTTTAGGTATTAATCTCTTCACATTAATCTAATCCTATTCGAATGTTATTGCACTGAATTATCTTCATCCCTAAGCTAAACTGATTCCTTTCAGCTATCGATAACTAAGGAACAAAATGAATGTCGTAAACCATTTGTATCTCCTTCTTCTGCAGTTCACATCTTACTCTTCCATATGCATATTCTGATAATACTTGTAACCTAAATCGATTTCTAAGGCTGTTAATTAGAATTATTTAAATTCTTTTCACTCTGTAAACTTTTTTTTTTTCTAAAGAGAAATCTAGGGCATCGTTGAGCTTATATTAGAATCAATCCTAACTAAATTACTGGAGGTTGATTCGTAAGCCGCAAGTCATTCTATCATTAGAAGAACTTAGCACATCAATTGTGTCATTAGAAGAACTTAGCACATCAATTGAGTCAATATTGCATCTCCACGAGCTAAACCTAAATTCCCTAAGTTGCAGTTTAGCTTTGGGGAAGACGATGACTTGCGAAGGATTTTCTGAACCAGCCAGTTCAACTTTTTTGAACCACGCCAATTGGAAGCTGACGTGGATCCATTTAATTCTATCAGCGCCAAATGTAATTTTAATTAAATGATAAATGAATAATTTTAAAACCTAATAAATTTATAAATAACTTAATGTAAGTTATCTCAGTCATAACTTTAAAAATACAAATCCAATCAATACAAAATTATATACCATTTTGATCACAAAAATGTGTTGATTGATAATATATAATTTAATTTCACTTTTGATTAATATTTAAATTAGTCAATATTAAGGATTAATTAATTTATTACAAATTAATATTCATCATTTCATGTGACCTAATTTGATCATTTAATGTCCAAATCAAATGATCAAATAGTCCATTTCACTCACAAAAAATAAGGAGCAATAATATGAAATCAAATTTAACATTTGAGCCATAATTTTCTTAATCACTTTTTAATCCTAATTAGGAGTCATTAAAACCCTAATTTTTCAACATTGTCCAAATTTGACCTACTTAGTGTCATTTTTCTCCTTATGATATAAATATTTCAATAATATGTAAATCATTTCCATTGGACATCAATTTATTACTTTAGGTTTTTGACTCTTACTTAGTATTATTGTGAAAATTCACATATCTTAGATGGCATGCTTTAGGTATTATAAAACCCTAGGATAGCTAACTTGCCACCTTTATTATTCCCAGTATCAAATTAGATTACATATAGTTTGAGCTTAGTTCTCAATTTTCTAATTATGTGAATTAATTGCCAAGTGCTTAATTTACCTTTCAACCCTAAGGTAGAAACCCTAGGATTGATTTGTAATTTAAATTATAGTTGATCCCTAAATCTATTTAGTTACACCCATTAAGAGTAGTTAGCCTTAATGCCTTTGTAATTATAGATTATTAAATCAACTAGATCTAGCCTTTAGTGATTAGATTAGAACTTAGTTCATTCATCTTAATCCCTAAGGCCTTCTCTTGGATCTCTAAGAGCTAATAATAGAAACCTTAATTCACTTAGGGTAATTTAGGAATCCTACTGATTTTCCTTAAACTTTAGTTATTAGGATACTTAGAACTTATAGTTCTTAAGTTCTATCAATTAATTACCTTAAACCTTTCACTTTATTATTACTTAGCTAGATTAGCACTTGATTGGTTAGATCCTTCAAACTATAATCTAGCTAGTGAACTTTAGTGAATCTACCTTAACTCCAATTTCTTAAGTTAGACATTTTCTTTATCTTGATCTCTTCCTACTAGACACATAAACCTTGATTTAATTATTGTAATTGAATCTTATAGTTTAGGATGTGAGTAAGACCTAGTTTTTAATAGTATTAATTATACTTATAAATTATTTTGTCATATCATACTAATTGAATTGAATCTACTACTTTCAAAACCCCAACTACTACTATACTTAGAATTAACTTGAGATCAATATCTCAAAGCAAATTGGGAGCTCAATTAGCTCCAATTAATAAATAGATTATTAAAATTAGATAACTTTGTATATCTCTTAGTTGCAATTATTGAATTTCCTTGAAAGCTTGCTTAGCTTTGAGCCTTATTCATTGAATCATTCATATAAGATATTGTGCATCAATAAAAATTTCACATTAAAATTAATAGGGGTTTATACTGGTGGATTAGCCTTGGGCAGGCTAAGAAGGAGTAATAAAGAGACCTCACATTCTTAGAGGGTGAATGTGAGTGTTTTAAGAATTGACCCCGCTTTTCTTTAGTTGTTAAACAGACATGTTTAACTCCTCTCTTCATTCTGAATATGCCCATAGAATAATTTCAAATTTAAAATAACTTCAATTAATTAATATGAGTGATCTTCTTCAATCTTATAGATTGTTAAGACTCATCATAGCTTTTAGCTATGTTACTTTCTATAATTCTAGACTATGTGAATCTTAGACTAATAGTCTAAGATTTTCCTTTAATTTCCTTACTATGCATTTTCTATGATTTAGTACTGTACTTTATTTATTTACAATTTACATAGGTTACAGTGAATATTGTAAAATTACATTTAAATACTACACTGTTTATTTTCCTTACTTAGCATAAGTTCATTTGAACATATACATACTTTACTTCATTTACTTTCATATGCACATTAGTTTCTTTCTAGCCTATTTAGGATGCTGTTACTCTTGTTCTATTTGCAGGCAAGGATGTCCATTTAAGTGAGTATTCTAACTCACTTTGTCTTTCTTACTTACTTTTTCACACTTGTATGCTTACTTTCTTGCACCCATGCTTGTGCTTATCTCTTAACAGGTAGTGATATCCAATTAAAACAATAACATGCTTAGCCAATCTTAAAATGTACTTAGACTATTTAGTCTAACAAGATTTTCTATTTCTTGGCTTTGCCCTATCACATTTAATTGCCAAAAATGTGATAGATCAGGTGCTTTTGGAGGCTAGTGGAGCTGGACCAAGTGCTAAAAATTAACTGGTTCTGTTTATCACATACTTATAATATATAGCTTAATATAAATTGCAAGTGAGCTTTCATTTTATTTCCTTTATTTAAGTTTACTGTTGGTTTGTAATTAATGTTATTTACTTTACTTTTACTACACTTGTGTTGCAGCTTAATTTATATTCTTATGATGAATGAATGGATGAATGTAATGAATGGAAGGATGATTATAAATATATAAAATTGATTATTAACTAAGTCATTGGTTGCATACCTACTTAGAATATTAATTGAAATTAGTTGTATATTCAATTGCTTATAGAATTGGAAACTAGTTTCTTATCTAAGTATTAATCTTTTCATATTTACATGTGAGTATTAAATATTGTGATGAAGCAAACCTTAGGGTAGACAATTATTACACATGTGATTTTTTGTAACAATCCAAATTGTTACCCTTATCAATTAAGACTAATCTCCATCATAATCTTGATCCTAAAGTGTTAATCAAGTCATTAGGAGTCATCCACTAAGATCTAGTCCAAATCAAGTCCTAATTTTTAGGAAATCCAGAAACTCTGGAAAATGACTAATATAAATTGACTTCAAATCAAAAATTGGACTTCGCCATTGCTCTCATTGCCCCAAATTTAAATAGGGGTGATGTTTTTGAGTCAATCGGAAGTTCTCAAAATTTTGACGAATATTTTAATATATTTAAATACCTTGGAAAATAGAATAATTAAATAATCGTCAGAATTGAAATCCGACTTTGCCGTTGCGATCGTCCCCCCCAAATTAGCTTGGGGTGAATTTTGGGGAATTTTTGAAGCGTGTTTCTAAAATCAGAATTTTTAATTAATTAAAGGAATAAATAGTTATTTATTCCTAATTGCATTTTTTTTTCTTTTCCTTTTTTCTCTCTCCTAGTTGGCTATTCCGTTCGGCTGGCCCTTACCTCAACTTTTGGCTGACCCATCTCCTCCTCTCTGATTAATTGAAAGCTTTGATGGCTATGGCCATCCCTCTTCCGTCCCCCCTCCTTAATGACAAGGTTTGATGGCTATGGCCATCCCTCTTTCTTCACTCCCTCCTAGCTCATGATGGCTTTCCCCCTTCCTTCTCCTCCTATAAATGGAAGCTCAGCTCTTCCTCTCTATTTTTGGTTGTCAAGATAAAGCTCCCAAGCTTCCACCCTTCCCCCCATTGTTGAGCTTTGTGCTAAAGAAGAAGAAGAAGAAGAAGTTCATCCTCCAAGGTTTCCAAGATTCTTTCTTCCTCTTCTAAAGGCTAAGGTACCCATTTATTCTCCTTCCTTGGTCATTTTATTTCTCTATTATGCTTATTCGCATCTTTAGACATCCATGATTAAGTATGAAAGCCATTATAGTTCTTCAAAGTAATATACCGCATGCTCTATTTTTCATTAATTATGCACACCACTACCTTTATCACCATTGTTCATATAGCTAGGATGATTCGTACATGCCGATTTTAGTGTCAATGGAAAGGTATCGGAGAAACCTTTCCATTAATATATGTCACTGCTCATGGAATGCTCTATATTGAGAGTATTTGAGCTCGAAATGTGACCCTTTACAGTTTTCGCATACGCGAAATCACTGTCGGGCCCCAAAGCACGCCATAACGTATAGAAAATTTACTTGACTATATCTTGGTCATTTAGACTCCAAATCCAAAAATTTAAAGGGCTAGATAGCTTAGAATTTTAGTGCCAACAATAATCTAAAATAATGTTTACGTTCTAAACTCTAGCAAAAATTAGAAAATGATCAAAATACTCCTAACTTTAATTTGGTCATAACGACCAATTGAAGTCCATTTTGGGTCTACTCTCAGTGTGATATAGATAAAATATAGCCACTAAGTTTGCTGAATTTGGACATCAAATAAAATAGTTAGCTTTTTGATCCCCCTTAACTTAGAAAATTACTAAATTGCCCTTAGAAATTAAAATGGCTATAACTAATTTATTAGACCTCAAAATTTAGTGTCCTTGGACTCTATAGAATCCTTGAACAAAAACCAATAGTAAACTGCATAAAATTTTTGATTTCATTAGGTACAATTTACTAAAATGTCCCTTAGGTCAAAGACCTTAGTATGGACCCATAGGACTCATTTCTTATCCAAATTTGGTGCACTTACTGTTTATCTTTATGTTAGATAGTAAGACATCATTTGACAATAAGAAATCCCAATTTGAAGCCCTTAATCAAAAAGTAGCTTTTTGGACCCTTAAATAGTTGCAAAATGGTCATTTTGCCTAAAATTTAGGTTAAATATCCTTAACCCTTAAAATATCTTTTGAAATCATTACAATCAATAATAAAACTAATTTAGGATAAATTTAAGCCATAAATCTCTCAATTGGATTAATTTGTAAAACATCTCAATTTTAGGTTTGAAAATCCCTAAGTAAGGTTAATATGCCTTGCTTAATTAAAATATATCTCTAACCTCCCTAATTAAATAAAATCAACAAGTATGAAGAAATTCAATCAACTCTTAGAAATTTTCTAAGTCTTATTATTAGAAATCCTCACTTCACCTAAGGATCCGTTCCTTAAGGATAGGATTAAATATTAGGTTAGATTTCATTCATTAAATAATGGGATTATTCAATGAATGAATCCTTAGTTTTATTAGTTTTTAGATTTTACAACCTATTTGGATTATTTTGTCTTTCAACATTAGATTTAGGATAGGAGATTCATCATATTAAGTTTGATTTGCTTAATAGGATTTATCTCAATTATTAGTTCACAAATAGATTTAACCTAGATCTTAAGTCTTACCCTTGAGATTATATGGCTAAGCCCAATCTCATGGTGTTTAATCCATAATCTCTAGCTTGGTAGATTTTGGACAAGCTTTTAGTTTAGAATGTCTAAATTTATTAACTAGGTCGTGATGATTTCTTATAGTCAACATTGATTTAATCATATAAGGACCTAGCTAGTCCTCATATTTTGTAACCTATAAGAATGTATTTCTAAGTTACACTCGATAGTAGGAATTGGAGATCCAGAACTTGTGTAACTTGGATTAGTTAGAACATTTAAATTAAACAATAAATGATATCACCATGTTTAGTAGATTCCCTTGCTTACTACTTGATTTTGTGCTACACATTCCTTGGATTTTGTGCTTATTTTTGTTTGAACATATTTTATAAGAAAAATATTGTTGCATGAAAAATGAAAACTTAGAATATTAGGAAAATATTTGCATTTGAGTTCAGTACATGGTGGATTATGGTGCACATTACTTTAATGGACAATGGTAAGGAGAGATCAGGATGCTTAACATTACACATTGAGGAGAGTGTGTTAAGCTTGGGACCCATTCAGTCTTGTAGACGTGCTTAACTCAACTATTTTTGAAATTATCCACATAAACAAAAGTAAAATAGCGAAAAGATACTTGCATAGTATTATCTGCCTTTTCAGTCATATTGTACTATATTGTAAAATTATGTCTGCCCTAGCCCATAAAGGCTACGGGAATATATTGGGCCGGATTGGCCAATTCTTTCTGATATGGCAGTTTGTACATTCTTTACGGTTTTTCAGCTTACTATTTATTTTATTGTTGATGCATTTTATTTCTGTTAGCTACATTTTTCTTATGTTACCCACTGACTTGAGTAGATGCATATATAGGATGCTAAACTTTACTTCTCATTATATGTACCATTTTTAGATTTATGTTTTAAATTAGCATATGTCATATGATCATCAGCATGCTTAGGTTAGAATTTTCTTTTTAGTATTTTTACTTACTGTATTACATATGTATGCCTTACCTTATTTAGTTTACTTGAGGTCTACTTTTGCCTCAATTTTTGCTTTATTATAAATATTACATTTATAACTTATTCTCATCCCATTGTATGCTTACTTGCTCTCATGCTAGATAGATGTTTCATTTAGTTTAAAGTAAAATGGTGATATTAACAAATGCTTAATAAATTACTTGACTAAAATGTACTTAGACAGTTTATCTAATAATATTTTTCTTTTATTAGCTGGGGCCCTGCTATTGTGAAACCGATAATGTCAAATCTTGTTCAGTTTGACGAGCCAGTGCCTGAGGAGGAGCCTTATTTAGAGGAGGTGCAGTAGCCTGGTGCAGAAGACCTCTTGTTTCCTTTCTCTTCATTGTGAGGACAAGTGATATTATCATTTTTAGTCTTTTGAACTTTAACTAAATGATATAATAATATAAGTACTTGTGACTGTGTTTACTTTCTGCACATTATTATTTTCTGAGCTATTTTATTTTATTTCATGGTTGATGTATGGTGAATAGATGTAATCCTTACTTCTTATTGCTTCCACACTCTGTATGAATATATAGATTTAGTGACTAATTTTTATAAATATTTTGTTTACATCCTTCCCCTATTATTGGATTGCGGACCTTACCTAATTCAATGATAAGTGAGGGATTTGCCAGAGTGACACTCCACTCCTTAACCTAATAATTGCGGACCTAGGGAGAAGGGCGCCACAGTTGGTATTTGAGAATTTCATAAGGTGTCAGATTGGAAATTGTATTCCACTCTACATATTGGATGATTCTTCTACCAATCAATCATTAATAGAATACCAGAGTTACATCAAAAGCATCATAATCATGAGCTCAGAATAATAAGAGTATATAATGGAAAATGCATTCATAAGTAATAGAACTTAAGTATGAACAAACTTAAGTATAATATGTAGCTAACTAATTCAAATTAAACCTTCATGAGATTTACAAGATCAAGAACTTGAGATGTTAGGACTTAACTTCCGTATAAAGATGTATAAATTCCTATAGGATTACAAACCAACAATTATGTCTTAAATCACTCTTAAGTAGTTACCTTCCACTTTTTAAATTTTATCTCCATAAGGATAATAACAGCAGAACTATCTTTAACAATTACTAAAGCTAATGATATTTCCCTTAGGAGTCTAAAATATACATTGTCCCCAAGGTAAGTGGGAGTGCATCCTGGACGTTCATCTTCCACTCCCCTTGCTTTCCATAGTTTTTCTAGAGATATTAGCACTCTGGGTAAATTTGCTAAGAGCCTTAGTAGATAGTGATCTAATGTAAAAGAGATAGCATGTTATAATCTTCTACTTTCTGGATTTTTGAAGATGTATTGTCATTAATTCAAATTCTAGCAAATCAATGTCATGAATCCCGGACAGAGCCCCTCTCCTGCTCCCTCCAACACTTCATCCAACGAGGTAAGTGCCTTGCTGGAAGTGGTCAAAATAATGGTAAAATCCCACCAAAAACAAGTGAAATCCAGCCAGAGATAGGCTAAGAAGGTCGTAGATGCTCAGGCCAAGCAGGCCATGAGAATGGAACAGTTGCTGGTAGCTCAAATAAGCTAGAACCGCACTGCAGCAGAAGTTGCCCCAACATTACAATACTCTCATCAGCATCACATACAGTCCGCATAAGGACTGATGCATAGCTTCCTCTACTTGAGACCCCCCACCTTCAACGGGAGTCTCTCTGTAGTTAACACCGCCAGCTGGATAAAAATGGTGGAAAAGAACTTGACAAGCATCAAGTGCCCTGACTCAGAGGTGGTCTGTTTTACTACCCACATCTTACAAGATGAGGCTGAATATTGGTGGGACACCACCCATAGCACACAATTTGCCATGGTACCACTATAGGACATTACCTGGGATGATTTTATTGAGGCCTTCCAAGCTCGATTCATCCCTCTATCCGCCAAACACCGCTTGGGAGACATATTCCTGAAATTATAATAGGGTGACCGATCTGTATCTGCATACGAAGCAAAATTCCATCACCTTGCAAGATTTTTTACCTGCTTAATCCCTACTGAGCCAAACCGCTGCCATCGATTTCAAAGCAGTTTGCGACCCTCCATCAGGAGCCAAGTGATCCCTCTATGCATAATCGACTTTGCGGAGCTACTTGAAACTGCCAAGGTAGTAGAGCAAGACCAATCTAGGGAAGGATCCAAGAGGAGTATCGGGTCCACTTCATTCCAGCATAATCCTCTCAAACGAGCTAGGGTATATCAACTCGAGGCCGAAGCTTTCCCTGCCGATCCATTTAATGGTTGCACAAAACCACACTCGTATGGTCAATGTTACCATGAGAATCATGTCTGTTTTACTTGCGAATGGCTAGGCCATAGATTCTATCATTGTATAGTTATGGAAATGATTGATGGTGATCAAATTGACCTCTCCAAGAGGTGCCAAGTCTTTGACTTGTTTCAGAAGCATGCGACAGCTCATACAGCACCACCTTCTACTTCAGCTGTGAGGCATGAGATAGCTAATGTGCCTCGCCCAAATGCACCTCGGCCACCTCTACGGTAGATCTATAACAATAGGCCTGCCAGCCCTGCACGTGTGTACACCCTCACACCAGTTGAGGCCGTTGAAGACAATCACGTGGTATTAGGTACACGCTCTCGAACCCCTTTTATTTCCACAACTAATATTTTCTTAAAATAGTTAGTAATTACTACATCTATAATTAGGTTCAATATGCATTAATGACAAACCCTGTAACATCCTATTCAACACTGGGGCTAGCCATTCTTTTGTGTCTGAAGATTGGGCAAAGTCACTTAACCTACCCTTGTATCACTTAGCAAATCCTCTAAATGTTGGGTTACCTTCTGGAGCCCAAGTGATAGCTCGCCAGTTTTGCAAAAAACTAATCCCCATTGAAAATGAGAAGTATGAAGCCAAGTTAATAGTTCTCCCAATAGCCAATTTTGATGTAATTTTAGGCATGAATTGGCTAAGCCAACAAAATGCCACTATCAACTGTACAAAGAAGAAGATCACTTTAAGTAGTGGTAGTATGGCCAGATCCTTCATTGGTAACCTTAGTACTCGAACTTCGCTAATCAATGCTATAAAAGCAAAAAGGTAAGTTCAGAAAGGTTGTGATGCATTCCTAGTAATAATACTAAGAGAAAAGAAAAAAGGCGCTTCCTTAAAAAGGCACAGCCAACAAAGAAAAAATAATTGATTAGACTTAAAAAGCTTAAGTACACTTTAAGTCTATACTAAGTTCTATTTAATTTTTAATCAGATATCACATTAGCCCTTTATAATTTAAATAAGCGAAGCACTAAGCATATGAAGTATGGTATAAAAGTGTGCAAATATAATAAGTAAAGTAAAAGAGTAAGAACTCACTACTAGGTTTGCACTAGCCTGCAATAATAACTAAACTAAAATATACATTTTATAAAGACTAGACCAACCAAAGTGCAAATGAAAGATTAAAAGGATACATGCCTCATCTAAAGAGAAATCTGATTTTTGTGAGCCAGTTAACTAGAGAGGGCTACAATACTTATTTTACTGATGACTCATGGAAGGTCACTAAGGGTGCACTCATTGTTGCATGAGGGAATATGGAAAGTACACTTTACTTGATTAATTAAGTATTTGATTCTATTGGAACGGCATAAGAGATAGATGCAGATATATGGCACCGGAGACTTAGCCATATGAGCAAGAACAGATTGAAATCCCTACAGTCAAAGTGGAAGCTCCAAGGACCGAACTCAATAGAATTAGATTTTTGTGAAGACTGTGTGCTGGGCAAACATTGGAAGGTTTTGTTCTCCAAAGTTGGAATTGAGTTGATAAGTAAGAAACTTGAGCTGGTGCATGCAGATGCATGGGAGCTAGCTCCTACCTCTTCCATAGGTGGAGCCACATATTTCATCACCTTCATTGATGACCATACGAGGAAGGTATGGTTTACTTTCTAAGGCATACATCTAATTTGTTTGATATGTTTGGAAAGTGGTTAGCTTTGGTGGAGAAAGAGACAGGATTGATGCTTAAGTGCTTGAGAGGCATGAAGAGGGAGTTCTAGGAATTCTGTGCTTTGAGAGGCATCAAGAGGGAGTTTATAGTCCCAAGAAAATCATAACAAAATGGTGTTGTAGAACAGATGAATAGGATAGTCACAAAAAGATCTAGAAGCATGAGATTGCATGTGGGTCTCCTAAAGTAGTTTTAGGTTGAAACTGTTAGCATAGCTATTTATTTGATAAATTAGGGACCTTTCATACCCTTGAATGAAGAGATTCTTGAGAAAGCTTAAAGTAGAAAGGAGGTAAAATTGAACCATCTCAAGGTATTTGGTTGCTAATGTGCACAATGATGCAAGATCGAGGAGCAAACTTTACATAAAGGCGATCAAGTGCACATTCATTGAATATGGCACGGGCGAGTTTGGTTATCGATTATGGGACAATCAAAACTAGAAGGTCATCAAAAGCTGGGATGTCACTTTCAATAAAAGTGAAATGTATAGGATTAAATTGGAATCAAGACTGATTCCAAGGATGCTTCAAATGTTGAGCCTTGACACAAAGAAATTGATGACAGTGTTGAGCTAGATGTTGGAGTACATGATGAAGATCAGGAGGGTGTCAATGTTGAACCACAACACCAATGTTAAGAAGATCCACAAGAGTCACAAGACCGCCACAGAGGTACACTCCTTCCTTATTTTGCTAATGGATGGTAGTGAACCTGAAAGCTTGGAAGGGGCACTTCAGATTGAAGATACAAATAAGTGGGAGGCTACCATGAATGATGAAATAGCATTAAGCATGTCAATTGGGACATCGGAGTTGGCACCTCAACCAGCTGGGCTAAAGGCCCATAAAAACAGGTGAGTTTACTAGGTGAAGGAAGAACCGAATGGGAGCAAGTGCTACAGGGCAAGGCTTGTAGTAAAGGGATTTGAGCAAAGGCATTGGGTCAATTATAGTTAGATTTTTACCCTAGTTGTGAAAATGACAACCATCAAGGTTGTGCTGAATATTGTTGCAGTTAAGGATTTGCAACTGGAGCAAATAGATGTCAAAACTGCCTTCCTTCATAGAGCGCTGCAGGAGGAGCTGTACATGCAATAACCTGAAAGATATAAGGCTTAAGAGAAAAGAAAAACTGAGATAGTGTACAAGCTTAAGAAGAGCCTCTATGACTTGAAGTAAGCACCAAGATAGTGGTACAAAATATTTGATATGTTCATGTCAAAATCAGGGTACAAGAGATGCCAGGCAAATCACTGTTATCACATAAAATAGTGTAAGTCTTCCTATATCATTTTGTTGCTATATGTGGATGATATGTTGATTGTAGAATCAAACATGGAGGAGATAAGGATGCTGAAAGAACTGATGTCAAAGGAGTTTAACATGAAAGAATGGGGTCCGACCAAGTAGATTCTTGGAATGAGAATTAGTAGGGAAAGAAGTGCAGGAATTTTGAAGCTATCACATAAATAATATGCTAAAAAGATGCTGAAAAGATTCAACATGAGTGAAGTGAAGCTAGTGGGCACTCCCTTGGCAACTTACTTCAGCTTTTCAAAGGAGCAGATGCCAAAGTCTGAAGAAGAAAAGGAGTATATGTAGAAGGTTCCTTATGCTTCAATTGTTGGGAGCTTGATGTACGTGATTATCTGCACGAGATCAGATATTGCCCATATAGTGGGAGGGGTTAGCAGATTTATGGAAAACCTAAGGAAGCACCATTGGGATGTAGTCAAGTGAATTTTAAGGTATCAAAAAAGTACAGTGCACAAAGTTTTACGGTTTGGAGGATCTGAGATTGTTCTACAGGGCTATATAGACTCAGATCTTACAAAATATGTTGATAGAAAGAGAAACACTACAGGTATGTGTATACATTGGGAAACTGCAGCTATAAGCGGGATCTCTAAGCTACAAAACATCATGTTGGTCTCTACCATGGAGGCAGAATATGTTGATATTATAGAGGCAAGTAAGGAAATGATGTGGTTGAAGAAATTTATGAAATAAATAGGCAAGGAGCAAGAGGATGGAAGCTTTATAGTGATAGTATGAGCACTATTCACATAGCAATAAATGCAGCATTTCATGTCAGGATAAAGCACATTCAACTCAATTACCATTTCATCAAGATACTGTTAGAAGAAGGACATAACTGATTACAGAAGATCTACACTTTAAAGAATCCAACTGATATGCTTACAAAAATAGTAACAATGGAGAAATTGAAGCTATGTGCAGCTTCAGTTGGCCTCAGTAAGTGAAGAGAGCGTGGGGCGAGCCACATTACATTCTTAACAGATGAAAGAAGACAATAAAGAATTAAGGATAGAAGAGGGTGATTTTCTAATAGTTTCCAAGTGAGAGATTGTTATATTGTCTAGACCGTTTAGTCCATCATGGAGATGCTAATGGTGTTCTGATGATATTATGGGAGGTTTCGAGGCAATTAAAAACAAGATGTGAAGTTCAACAAAAATGCATGAGCTATGTTGCACTGCAATAGGTCCATCCCAAAAAGTAGGCAATTCAAAAGGCGGGCACAATCGCGTGTCACAGCTACAGGCAATTCAAGACATAGATGCTACCGGGTGCCATAGCGTTAGGCAATTTGAGACGTGGGCACTACTGCGCACCGCAGCGAGTTCCATCTTGAGACACAGTGCTACCACACATTAGAATAGGTTCCAATTTGTAACACGAGCGCTATGGCTCACCGTAGCGCCTAGTGAATTTTGCTCCGATTTAGGTTAAGCCCAAAGTAAATTGGAGGGCATTTTGGACCTTTTAGGGTTCTAATTTGAGCTTGGTACTTCAAAAACAAGTTGGGAGGAGTTTATGAGGTTGGCATTCTCAGTTTGGAGGCTAAGATTGCTGTGAGGAGGAGATTCCAAGGTGAAGCCTTATGGAAGCTACAATGCAAGAAACCTTTTGCATGTTGGAGAGGATGCTCCAGGTGCTGGCTACTTCTTTTCCTATCCATATTAGACTAAGAGCTTGTGTATTTCTAGTCAAAGTATTAGCTCTTTATAACTCTGTAATCTTCAAGCTTTCATAGTGATATTTTCTATGGTGTGGCTCCGTGGTTTTTCCCACTCTTAGGTTTTCCACATAATCTTTTTGGTTTGAATGTTTGTGTGCTTGTGCTTATCATACATGCATATGCTATGTGATTTTCTACTAATGGTTTTGTGATTTTGAATTTTCTTAGTAACCATCAACTCAACTATTGTCCTTAATTGAGAGCTCTTGCCAAACTGCTTCCACTGCGGAGTGAGAGTGTGTGCACCGTGGTCATCAGGATTACCAACACTAGAGAGGTCAAGGTAGAGTTTCCAATTGAAAGGGAAGGTTTATTACATCTAAATTCAAGTAATAATTAAAGAGAGGATAGCGTAGGGCCCGACAGCCCACTACCATTGAATAATAAGGGTCGTGGGCTGGCGCTACCTGTGATGTTCTTCATCTCCATTGGAATATTCTAGATACATGTTATCATTAGGTTTAGGTTTCTTCACTAAATTTTGGTCTCTCAAGGTATCCTATGACTTACTCTTTGTCTCATCACATTCCTAGCTTGAAGAGGAGTTAATTCCATCTAGAAACCCTTTGTGAAGATGGTGGACATGTTGGGACCTTATTTAGTCTATCCTAACATCTATGGTTTACTGTGGGGAGTTAATCCTCCCGATAGAGTTGATATTTGACTGGATCTCAATCTTGAGATATAATTCCCTATTGTTACATTAAGTAATCCATTCCAACACTATGTGTTATTATAGTAATTAATAATGGGTTTGTGAATCCTAATCCACTATTAAGTACTTCTGGGAGTTAATGATCTCTTAAGGGGAATACTAGATGCATAATAGAAAATACATTTGTACCATTCCAGCCATCCAAAATAGAAAAATAATACATCATAGAACATCAAAGTAAAATATTTAGGGTTTAATTAAAGTTATATAACCAATATGACGTAATGACCCACATCCTCACTGGGTACTTAAAATAAAAGATAGTAAAAGAAAAGGTCTTTAATCAGCATCTATTATACATGATCTACCTTAGGTTCAAGATCCACTCCAAGCTCCCGATCTACCGTATTTAGTTTTTAATACGAAAGGGCACAACAATAAAAGAAAAAGAAAAGTAAGTTATTAGACTTAAAAAGTCTAAGTACATTTTCAAGCAACTAAGTTATTTTAGATTTTGTGGGTATCACATTAGCCATTTACAATTGCTATAAGCGATGCTCAATACAGTAAAAATGGAAAGTGAAGTAAATATTGTTAAACAACAAGTAAAAAGGATAAAAGTAGTAAAATATAAGAAGCTGATGATAACCTGCATCAAACATGTAAGTAAGAAGTGGATGGTATAGCTATATGTACAAGTGTGCAATAATATAGTAGAAATATATACAACATAAAATATGCTAAGTAAGAAGAGCAGTGTAAGGAAATGGAAATGTAAGTAAAAGAACTATAAATATATGTAAACTTTAATATAATAAAATAAGGATACCTCTGTCTCAAAGACTAAATAAACTAATAATATAACTAAAGGACTGTAATATAAAAATTTTATTTATTTAATGTGATTTTTTCTGAGGGAAATATTACAGAACAAATGAGGAATCATGCACATTTGCTTGACCAAGTAAAGTGGAGTTTTCCAATAACACTCACACTACCCCTCTAGTATATGTGTGGTCTCTAGATCACTCCATAGCCTACTATAGCATAATAGTCCACCATATGAAACCCCTATGTATAATGTTATATGTTAAATTTATGCACAATGTCTTTACTTAGTTTCAATATATTGCAGCATTCAAGTATTTTCAAAGCTAATTGTAAGCCATATGGTATCCATTGTTACCTACATTAGTTATCTCTCTTCCAATTACTGATAATCAAGCCCCCTCAATTGACATTAACATTACTCGAATGTTTCAATGAATTGCACATAACATATATATATATATATATATATATATATATATATATATATAGATTAATGAGGTTTTGAAAATAATGATTTGATTAAGGTCTTATTTAGGTGACAATTTAATATATAGATATTGTTGCAAAGTTATATATAAAATTTTTTATCTTATTTCTAATACTACAATTGTCTAAACTATCTCATACTCTATAAGTCTCACTATATCGGTTGAAGGATTTCTATGACTACACTAATTAAAATTTCTAAGTTATCACTATTCTCTAATTAGCCTATTTCACTAACATCTTGAGGTCCTATACTTAAGAAGTTCCTTTCATCTCACTAGTTAAGCTATCTTAAATATTAAATATGACTATAGTGGGACAATTCTAGTATATGCTTAACCTTAATGGTTTTACAGGGCTACTAGTCAAATATGGTGAGACTAAAGGGATAGAAACACTTAAATTATAGTTATCACTCATTAGTTTAGTAATCTAGACTTCATGTCTATTTTCTAAATCATAGGGTTTGAAGTCTTAATGTTATAGAAACTAAGTATGAGGTTTTACTATGATAATTAGCACATAAAGAATTCTAAGTTTTACTAATGTTTCATCCTTAATAATTTAAAGCACTACACTTAGCATGACATGGCCACCTACACTACACTAAGCAAGTTATATTTGGTATCTTAGATTGATTTCTTTGTTCTAGTGGAATACACTAATCCTCCTATAGTGGTTCTATCCTAACATCTTATAATTGCATTCTTAGTCACAAGTGCTACACTAAGGACCTAATACTACCTTAAGTAATTCACAAGACCATAATATGAAATATAACTTCTCTCTCTTAAAAGTTAGTTTTCAATCTAGTTTTGCTAGTAGTAGGTCAGTCAAATAAAGTATACTACTCTATTAAATGTAGTTTATATAAAAATAATAATCTCATTTAAAGTTATTTGGATGACAAAATAATGTATAAGTATTAATGTAAGTTGAATTAAGAACTTATCTTACTAATAAACTTCTAATTTTCTCAAGATAATAGACTTAGACTAGTGCTAGGGTTCTTAGCTAAAGGTTAGTTTGTAAGTTTACTAGCCTCAAGCTCCTTAGGTCATCTAAGGTTCAGGGAGATACCAATTCATCAACTATACCAATTAGACTAATTACATACTAATGTATTTCTATTAAGTAAGGTGCTAAGTGAGGGTTTTTAACCACTAGCTTCTAGGTTCACATCAATGCATTAGAAATACTAGAGTTAGCAAAGAGGTAAGGCTTACTATAATGAGATAATACCACTAAGTAACACTTTAGGGTGGTTAGAGATAATCCTACGCCTAAGGAATGTAAGGAGCTAAACTAAGCTCAATCTAACCTTATAAGGGTTTTACAAATGAATCTTATAATCATAGAGAATAAATCAATTTACTATCCAACCTAGGATTGAGATTTAATACAATAATTAATTGCCATGTTAAATGCAAAGGATCCCCATTAACCTCTCAACACTAGCCTCTCATCTTTATGTTAAGGGTCTTTACTAGGCTTACTAGTGCTAAGCCAAAACTAGGTTATTATAGTTGTTTCCCTACTTAAAACACCATCTAATGTTAAATCATATCATAAGCTAAGTTTTCTAAGGTATTCTAGGGTTTTAGGAAACCTATTTAAGTAAAATACAAATTTTGAGAATTTATATTAAATTAATCAAGAGTCAAAAATCACATTTCTGATTTGATGTCCAAATAATATAAATATAGTGGCTATAAATTTCCTTTAGCATAGTAAGTACAATGACAGTGAGTAGGGTCAAACTGAACATCAAATGGCTAATTTAAGTATTAATAACTCTTAATGATAATTAGAAAGTGATCAACAAAATTAATTAGAAAATTAACTTCATATTAATGTTCTATATATTTTTCTGATTATTTTGGTATATAAATTCAAAATATTTGGAATTATATTTTATATGTTATTAAACTAATTTAAATTGAATTAAATTAATTAATACAATTATTGTTCCTAAGCCTTAGCCAGCACACACATCACACCTGCGCACAGACCCATGGCTGCTGCACGCACCTGGGTCAACCACGTGCGCGGGATCAATGGACAACTCCACGAGATTCAGGGATGGCCCGCCCGGCACAGTTCATCATTTTGATGGGGGACCGAGACAGGCCATCTAGGGTTTGCACAAAATATCCCAAGTCATTTGATGCCAGCTAACCTATCGCACACCGTAATGAGGCTAAGTTCATGGCCTGCCTAATGCACATAAAAGCCCTATTAATTAATTACTCTATCACTTAGATTTAAGCACCCTAAATCTAGGGTAAGGGTTCACTGTGGGGTCAAATACTGACTCCCACAGTGAGCCTCATCGCCTACAACTGAGTCCCAATAAACCACCATGATAAGACCTATAAGACTACCCATTATCAATGGCCTAACTTTTAGGGCCAGCAAATCAAGCACAATGGTGGCTCAGGCACTGTTTGACACTATAAATGCTTGAGCTATAGTGAGCTTAGTAGGTTTGATAGGGAAAAATTAACCCTATAAATTGATGCTATACCACGAGCAATGAAATAAGAAATACAAATGGAAGGAACTTCATAGAATAAAAGTTGGGTAAGAGTCGTTCCAGTCACCATGATGATGAATGAATTATGAGCTCCAGTTAAAGCAGCAACAATTCTCACCTTCAATTATCTACACTAGATGCTTGATCCTGAAGTGAAAGTTCGAATGGGATGAGGCTCGAAGCCTAATATTATGGGAAAAGAAAGGGAGGATGGGTAAAGGCCAGTAGACATAATGGATGGAAGACGTACAATAGCACAATGTAACCCTCACCCTTAATGTTTAATCCCAATGGGTGTGCGGATGGATAGTCTTTATTGGACCCGCTGTTTGATTAACTGTGCGGGTCATACATCGTTTAGCCAGAAAATGAATTTTTAACGTAATAATAAATATTAATAAATAATAAGTATTTACTTAATCAAAATTAAATATTAAAAAAACTCTAAAAAATACCAAAACTTTACTCATTATTAATTTGGGAGTGAGAAACTCAAAAATGAAGTTAGCTTTTAAATTGGAGGTCAGTTTAACTTTCTTAATTTTTTGAATAATTAAATCCATTAAAAAATGCGATAAATTCAAACAACTTCTAAATCGCACTAAATTTTCAGGGATTGCTCCAAACATCATTTGGAGGCTAGTGGCGATAGTTTTAACCTAATTTGGTTACTTAAAACCAAGTAACAACAACAGGGTTGTTACCGACTTCCCCTATTAAAAGAGGTGTTGTCCTCATTGCCAAAATGATTAATTATCTATAAATGAAAGTACATTATTATTGATGGAGTTTCTTTAATTTAAAAAATTAAGTCAACTAAGTTACCCTAATAAAGTTTAAGGAATAGATGCAAATGTAGTTTCTGTAAGATTGTATATAGCCAAATTCTTAGATTCTATATTTATCGATCATTTTTTTATTATTTGTAATAAAATTGCTCTAATTTAATCATTCTATCTACACTAAGAATACACAAGCTCAGGATCCACAAGACATACTATCCAGTATAAACTCAAAATCATTTCCATATAAATATTATTTTGTTAGAACCCAACAAGTTCTAACTTAAATCAATCAGTGTCATCTTATTTTATACTACTCCCCAAAATTGATATAATTTATAAGAAGTGGGAGTTAAGAGATCAAACTCTAAATATAATGGTTAGGTCTCTAAACTTGGGATTCTAATTACATAGAGACTAGAGTATTTATTTGATAACCTAACTATCTTACTCCTAATAAATAAGCTATCTTAGTTTCATATGCTCCAAAATGATATAATAAGATTAAAATGAACTAAGATAAAAATAAATAGAAATTTAAGAGACTAAAATTACAAAAAAAATACCTGATGCAACCTCGTTGTCTTCCTTATTAACAATGGGAGTTAGAGCATAAGCCATTGGCAGTGACGAAGTAGATTGCCTGCTTTTCCCTATGATTACTCCTTGGAGAAGGAACTAATTCTACCACAGGGGGAGGTATAATTGCAAGATCTGGGGTTTGAGAGCTAATAAGAACTAGATTCTAAACAGACGGAGGATCATTGGTCTTCACCTTGTCCATAGTCCAGCAGTCTTGACTTTTGCAAAACCTATGACCTTGCCCATCCATAATTATAACACATGTTCCCTTGATGGTAGCATTTACCATACAAATGAGGTCTTGATAACTTGGGTGTTTTCCTTACCTACTGTTGTGGTTGCTAAGTCATTTGGAAGACTTGCGGTGATTGTGTCTTAATCTTCTGGGATTCAATAATATTTTGTAAGGAAGATAAGTATCTCTTTCTCTGTATTTTCTACACTTGATGGTATTCTATTAGTCTTGCACCTTCCAATAGCTTTGAAAAATTGCCATGGTGATGGGATACAAGATGATCCTTAATTGATCCTTTTAGTCCTTTGAGGAAAAGACTGCACCTTGCTTCTTCAATTCGTACCAAGTTAGGAGAAAATCTAGATAGCTTCCTGAATTCTATTTCATAGGATAAGATTATTTTATCTCCTTGAGTTAGTTGAATAAACTCATCTTGTATAATTGACTGGGCTGAGGTGGAATGACCTCTTCTCTGAAGACTTCTTCACATTCATCCCAAGAAATTTTATCAATATCTACTTCTGCAAAATGGGATTTCAGCTCATTATCCCACTGGTATTCAGGTTCTCAATGAACATGTGGGGAGTCAGGTGGATAACTTTATTGTTGGGGCACTTAATGCTTGATAGGTCCTTCTCAATAATCGTCAATCAATTGGCTAATTCAATGAAAGAAGTAGATACATTGAAGGTTAGAGGATTGAGTCAGAGGAAAGCATGAAGAAATCCATCCACAGCTGAACTTGATGTTACTTGAGCATTTACATGGATGATCTATGGATTTGGTGGATTGAGTGCTCTCTAATATGCTTGAGTCCGCAATTCCACCAAAATACTTATAATCTCCATCAAAAGTTTGATTTATTTTGATGTTAAAGAAGAGTTGGTGTCTGCTTCCTTCTCGATAGAAATGGCAGTAGTGTTGGGTTCAAGATTCATTTTACTAGAGAAAATTGACAAAAGTGAATGAGAAAAGACAAGGGAAATTGAAAGAATGACCTAAAAAGATAATAACCTTTCACTATAGTCTATTTACTATCCTAAATTATTAATGCACACACTTTGACTTTTTGGGTTGTTTGTATGATTGAAAGGGTATTTCCTTATATATCTAATTTTCTTTTCATTAGACATTCTCTGATACAAATAGTAATGCCCTGATATTATATTAGGTAATCCAATCCAACACTAGGTGTTATTGTAGTACTTAATACTAGGTTAGTGAATCCTAATCCCCTATTAAGTTCTACGAGGAGTTGATCTCTAAAAGAGAAAACTAGAAGTATAAGAAAACATAGATATATACCATTCTAATTATTCAAAAAGAAAAAAAAAAAATATCACAGAACAGTAAAGTAAAACATCCATAATTTAATTAAAGTTATACAAACAATATGATATAATGACACTCATCCTCACGGGATACTTAAAAGAAAAGGTATTCAATTAGCATCTACTAGACAAATCTACCTCAAGTTCATGATCCACTCCAAGCTTTTGATCTATCATATTTAGCTTTTAATACGATTGGGCACAACCGAAAAAGAAAAACAAGTGGTTAAACTTAAAAATTCTAAGTACATTTTGCTGCAATTAAGTTAATTTAGATTTAATGGGTATTACATTAGCCATTTAAAATTGTTATAAGGGTGCACAATACAATAAAAAGGGAAAGTAAACTAAAGACTATAAAATAACAGGTAAATTGAAAAAAAGCAGTGAAAAGGGAAAAGCTGGTAACAATCTGCATCAAATATGTAAGTATATAAGGACAGGTATAGCTATATATATTAGTGTTCAACAAATTAGTAGAAATGTATACAATAAGAAATATGCTATGTATACAGACCAGTGTGAAGAAATGCAAATGTATGTAAACTGACATAAACTACAAAAATGAAAGTAAAAGAAATGTAAGTAAATGTAAACTATAATATAATAAAGTAAGAAAATCTCAGTCTCAAGGACTGAATAAACTATAAATATAGTCATAAAGGACTGTAATATAAAAAATTTGTTTATTTATCCTGATTTAAATGTGTTTAGTTTTGTGAGAAAAATTACAAAACAAATGAGAAATCAAGCATGCATACTTGACCAAGTAAGGTGGGGTTTCTCATTAACGGACACACACTCCCCCTCTGGGATATGTGTGGTTTATAGATCACTCCATAGCCAGCCCTAGCATAATAGTACACCATATGAAACTACTATGTATAATGTTTTATATTAAATTTATGCACAATGTCCTTAATGAATGAATTTAAGGATTTAGTATTAATGTGTTGCATCATTCAAGGATTTTCAAAGCTAATTGTAAACCTTGTGATATCCATTATTATCAACTTTAGTGATCTATCCTATGATTGGGGCTACTAAAGCCCCTTAATTGACTTAGACATTCCTTAATCAATTGATATATAATATACATATATATTAATGAGGTATGAAAATAATGATTTGAATAAGGTCTTATTTAGGTGACAAAATAATGTATAGATATAGTTGCAAGGTTATTAATAAACATCCAATCCCATTTCTAATACTACAATTATCTAAGTAATCTCATACCCTAAAATTCTCACACATAGGTTGTAGGATTTCTATGACTACACTATTTAAACATTTTTAGTTATCACTATTCTCTAATCAACCTATTTCAGTAACATAGTGAGGTCCAATAATTAAGGTCCTCTCATCTAACCACTTAAGTTGTCTTAAATCTTAAATATAATACCAGTGGGACAACTATAGTGTATCCTTAGACCTAATGGTTTTACAAGACTACTAGTCTTATATAGTGAGGCTTAAGGGATGGTATTACTTAATTTATAGTTATCACTCATAGTTTACTAATATAGACATCAAGTCTCTTTTTAAAATCCTAGGGTTCCAAGTCTTAATATTATAAATAATAAGTCCTAAGTTTTATGATAATTAACACATAAGCAAGTTATATTTAGTCTTACTAATATTTCATCTTAAATAATTCTAAGCACTACACTTAGCATGACTTGGGCCACCTACACTACACTAAGCAAGTTATATTTAGTCTCTTAGATTTATTGCTAAGTTATAATAGAATACACTAATGCTCTTAGTGTGGTTCTATTCTAACATTTTATAATTCAATTCTTAGTCACAAGTGCTACACTAAGGATTTAATACTACCCTAAGTAATTCACAACATCTAGATATAGAACATAACTTATCCTCCTAAAAGTTAGGATTCAATCTAAGTTCATTAGTACTAGGTCAGTCAATTGTTGTATACTGCTATATGTAAATGTAGTTTTTATGAAAATAGTAATCTCATTTAGAGTTTTTTAGATGGCAAAATAATGTATAAGTATAGATGTAAGTTGAATTAAGAACCCATCTTACTACTAAACTTCATATTTTCTGAAGTTACTAGATATAACCCTAGTGTTGTTAACCATTACTTGGTTACGAAATCAATCTAACTTCACTATCAGTGCACTTATAATAGCATTAGGAGCCTACACCTAAAGTTTTGTGTGATTTGGAGTAAGTTTATATTTGACAAAAATTATGAATATTTTAATTAACCTGAAAAATTCCAAATTTATTTTGACCTCAAAATTAAAATTAGAGTTCGTCTTTAACCTTTTCACCTCCAAATTAGCTAGGGTTGATATTTTGAGAATTTTGGAAGTCACAAAATTATTCTTGAATATTTTAATATAATTAAGTACTTAAAAAATTAAGATAATTAAATTGATCTCCAATTTAAAATTCGACTTCATTTTTGAGTTCCTCGCGCCTCAATTAGCTATAGTTGAATATTTGGGATTTTTCAGAGCTCGTTTGGTTATTTAATTTTGATTCAATAAAATGGTTTAATTAATAAATTATTAATATAACTTAAATAATAATATTAATTAATTAACCAATTAAGCTCAATGGTCATTATAGACCACATGGATGTTGTGCATTAGTCTAACGCACAAGACTGCAAGACCCACACATCTGGGTCGTCGAGCGCTTCTTTTGGGATGATCCAACATTGGGAGCTCTATCCGTATGATCTGAGCATCAGTTCATTCATCTGATCCAATGATCAAGATCCCCCCTTTGTACGTCCCTATCCTAGATCGATTGCATGCCTGCTATAATGGCACGCAGGCGTGCACCCATCCTCCAACCGAGCCCCAGCTCTGCTCTTAGCCCATTAGGACTCCCACTTGCTCCTATTTTCCACTTTTCCTCCATCAGTAAGCTTGGGATCGTATGGGAGAGCTACAATTGATGGATCAACTGCCAAACCCTTGTTGCTTAAAACACCAGCGATACACAATATACCTAATGCAGAATGGCACTTGTAATGCAAACAACAAACCAAAGTCCAAAGACTTTAAGGATCGGGGTGCATTGACGGTTACCGATCTAGCTTAGAAATCACAAAATCATAGCAAAAAATTCACAGCACATACAAATCATCAAAACACAAGCATATACTTGGAAAAGCTAACGATTGTGAACAACCACGGAGCCACACCAATGAGAAAATTTATTATGAAAAAGCTTCAAGGTTTACAGAGTTACAAGAGCTATATCACCTTAGCATGCACATTTGTAGCTCTACTCTTAGAATAGAGAAGGGAAAAAACTACTATCTTCTGAAGTTTCTTCTTCAAATAGCAAGCCTTCTCATGCTCAATAGCTCCCTTGGGTTTAACTTAGGGTTCTTCTCCTCTACAGCCTCCAAGCCTTCAAAGTGATTGCCAAAGCCTTAGGTTTTCCTCCACTATTTAGGCTTAAGTAGTTAGCTCCATTCCGGACCCAAAAAGTCCAAAATATCCCTCAGATTTCTTCAGATTGAGACTTTAAATGAAGCATAACTCTGTTGGCCGCTATAGCGCGCTGTAGCGGTCGACTTTCAAAATAGCATCCTCTATAACGTGCTGTAGCGGTCGACTTTCAAAATTGCATCCTCTTGATTGCTGACCGCTGAGGCACGCCGTGGTGCCTTAGTTTTGGGCTTGGATCCATTGTAGCGTACTGTAGCACATGTGCTTTTTTTGACAATGAAGCCTCCACAAAATTATAACCCAAACCTTAATTCTTAGTCGAAATGAAGACGATAATGTACACCTTAATTCGTGCATCTACTCAAAAATTACTCCCATTTACATTTTATTTTCCGATTCCATATGTTGGTGAATCCATTTGTGGGCTCAATCAAGCTCCATAAAGCTAGACTCGACCCCTTTTTTGTCAGGCATGAATTTAACAACCCGATATTGTTACTGAGCCGATTAGGCCTAAACCTAATCAGATTAAGAGAAAATATAGGATCCTGATTTTAGTCAAATAAAAATTAAATAAAAATATCCTCAAATAAAACATATTAAGGGGATCCTCTTGCCAAAATTTGAGCGCAATCTGAGTTTCGGATCGTCCTAAATAAATTCAGAAAGTTTAAATTTCCAGAGTCGATAAAAGATAAAATAAAAGTTAGATTTTATAAATTTTTGGATATTTGAGTTAAGCATTATGAGAGAAATCTATATTTTAAGTTTCGTAATTTTTCGGACTCCGGATTAATCGTAGTAAATTTTTGAAGTTTTTCACTTAAAAATTAATGTAAAATAAAATACTCGTCCAAATTCAATAATTTTTGGACGCTTGCGTTTGTCTCATCGAGATGGTCGTTTCAATACTAAGTTTGTAAATTTTGAAGTTTAATTGACTTAGATCAAAGCTTGTGAAGTTTCAGCCATTGGATTTTGATCTAATGGCTGCGATTAGAGTTCCCTTTTTCCCTCTTAACTAGCCTAACCCTAACCTAGCAGCCCCCAACCCAAAAATTCTTCTCCTTGGCCACCCAAACAGCCCCTCATCTCCTCCTTGGCCAAAATTGCTTCTCCTCCTTCTTCCTCCATGGCCAAGCCCTTCCCTCTTCTTCCTCCCCTCTTCTTCCTCCATGGCCGAGCCACCAAGCACCTCCTCTCCTTCTCCTTGGTCGACCCCATCTCCTTCTCGAAGGCTGAAATTTTTCTTCTCTGCTCCCTCTAAACCTAGCATCCCTCCTTTCCTCCTTGGCCGACCAAGCTCCATCTCCTTCTCCTTGGCCGACCAAGCACCCCTCTCCTTCTCCATGGCCGACCTCTCCTCCTTCTTAGCTGAAATTGGGAGCAGCCCTTCCTCCTCCTTCTTGGCCAAAAATGGCAGCAGCTCTTCCTCCATTGATGGCCAAAAAAACAGCGACTATCTTCATTCTTTTGCTAACAATAGTTCAATTGTTGGATGGGTAACTCCTCACACTCTTTAATGAATTTAATTGTATTATTTTTTTTTTATGTTAAGTTAAGTTGAATGAGATAATTGTATTAGGGTTCATCACATTGATATGCATATGTATATATTAGCTTAATCTTAATCTTGCATGTAAAGTAGATAGATCCATAAATATTTTAGAGTGAAATCTTTTCCAATTAAGTTATAAAGAGCTGGCTGAGCAATTATGTTAAATTGAAATGCTAGTTCTCTTAGATAATCTTATATTTTTTTTCTTACCATAAGCTACCTATGTCCATAAGTATAATCTAGTATATTGAGTATCAAAATTACTAGGCTTATATCATGTTTTTGATTGACACCTATTTAATAAAGAAAACTTCTTGACAAAAGATAATTGTTTAAATCCTTTAGTGTAATTTGAATTGATTGTTCTCTCACCATTATCTAGGAGATGATATCTGATCAATACACATTTATCATTCTTTTTCATAGCATGTAAGATAGGACTCTTATGCGATCAGTTGCTTAAATCTGTCCCAAGTAAGATTACTTATACACTCACAATCTTAACATTTTACTAATAGAATTTCATTTGGTTGAACTTATCATCCTTCCAATCAAGATCTATGAAACCTATTGTAATTCTCCAACTAGTTCATCGATGAGAATACAAGTATTGTGTGCCTTTTTATCTCATGCTATAGCTACAATTACTTAGACATATTTTGATCTGCATATAATTGATTTATTTTCATCTACCTTATCAACTGTTTAACATCTAACTTCGTTTTTCAAATTTGTATACTCAATTATATTAAAACAAAATTATTTTGAACAAAGACATTTTTCTGAGATTTTCATTTCACTTAGGTTATGTTGTTTGCTCATTAGAAGGGATCAACTCTCATGTTAATTTGATTGAGATCTAATATTAATGTATTATTATTCATGAAGTAATACTCCTTGTTGTGATTCAATGATTCTTTTGAGTTCATTCTTAGGAATCATATCCTTGTAATTCCACCTTCGTCAAGAAATTATTCATTATTATTTATTACATTCTATCTTGTAGATTCTATCTCTAGGATATTATAGCTTAATCTTCTATCATATGTACTGGAGGAAGAATTAAATGAAATCCATGTTTGTTTAGGAGTACTCAAAAGTACAAAGTGTCTGATATAGATGTTCCTTGCCCAATTATTTCAGGTGTTGCGATTGTCGTCTCATTCCAATCAATCGTCAAGCTTCAGGTTTGGATCGTTTTAAAGGTACATTTCGTACTTAGAACTTTATTGAAGTTCTGTATTCATTTAATTATGTTATTTTCTTGAGCTCTATGTACAGTATATACACCACTTGCATAGATCTTAGTATCATTAGGATTTGCTTGCTATTTAAAAACCATGACATTAGGAAATATGAGCTTTGGCTAACTAAGTTGTAATCATCAACTTAGTTGAAAACTATAAATTATGCGGACATGGATTAGAACCTAGAGTCAAACTAAGGTGCTTCCTTAGGAACTTCACTTCACTTAGGATCTTTCCTTAAGATTAGGATTAGACACTAAGTTAGATCTCATTCATTGAATAAGTGATTTATTCAATGAATGAAATCTTGGTTTTATTAGTTTCTAGATTTTTCATAGTTTCATTTTGATTATTTTGTCTTTCAATTTTAGAGTAAGAATAGAGATCTATTCTATTAAGCTTGATTGTTACTTAATAGAATAAGCCTTAATCATCAGTTCACTTGTAGATTGAACTATAGATCTTTAGCTTACCCTTGGATCATGTGAATGAACCCAAGGTTGTGGTGTTCAATTCATAATTCTTAGCTTAGTAGATCTGGATCAAGTCTTAGCTGGGAACGTCTCAAATCATCAATTAGGACGTGATGATTTATTATTTAACTTATAGTCGATTATGATTGAACTAAATTGGGACATGATCAGTCCTGATTGTTTTTAAACTTATAAGGCCGTGCTTCTAAGTTGTATGACTTGGGATAGTTAGAACGACTTAGTTAGACAACAATAGATATCACTTAGTCTAGATTGAGTCTCTTGCTTATTTTAACTAGATTGCTTTGCATACCTTGTATATTGAGCCTTAATCCTTGAGCATAATAGGAAAACTTAGGATATGGATGATACATCCTAAGTTAGTATTTGAATTGCATATCATTCAATTTTGTCTTGTTTGTAGTGGGTAGAATATGTCCTAGCTTAGTCTGCCTCTTCAGTAGTAGTATTGTATAGACTGGACTCAGACCTAGCATAATTGAATGGCTAGGCTGGGGATTGATTGATTGATATTGGAGGCCCTGTATGGCCTATTGGCTGGTATGGCAGTACTATGTCCTAGGCTTATTGCTACTTTAGCTGGATTATTCAGTAGTGCTTTAATTTTTGCTTTGCCACATGTTTCAGTGGCTTTATTTTCAGTATTTGCTTGCTTTGCCACATGTCTCAGTGGCTTTACATTGCACTTGATTGTTTTGCTTTTTGCCACATGTCTCAGTAGCTTTTCTTTTCTTTTTTCTTAATTTGCATGTTGTTTGTATAATCATATGTTTACTTATATATATTGGCATGTTAGGATGCTAAAATTGCATGTTTTCAGTACTTGTGTTTCTTTTACATTCTCAGCATGTGTTAATATGATCATAATCATGTTAGGAGAGGAATTATCATAGTAGTTGCAGTTCTTTTGCTTTTAGCTTTACCTTGCTTACTTCATGTCTTTGTATGCTATTTCACATACATGTTGAATGCTATAAATGGATAGTTTATAGTTATCCCTTCCTTGTAGCTTGTTGCACCTATCTATTTTGCTCGCTTAGTAGTTTCAGTAATGTGGTGATATCTTTAAATTCATGCAATTATAATAGCTTAAATTGTACTTAGACTTATTAAAGTCTAACCAAATTTTCTTTTTTTGGCTGTGCCCTAGCATATATGTACATATGGCAGATGAGGAGTATAGGTCAGATCCAGCGCTTGAGGATTTAGCTGCTAGCAGGTTAAAATAAAGTGCAGCTCTCTGAAGGAGACATGCTTCCATCTCCTTGGCTTGCATTTAGTAAAATTATAATAATTATGTTTTCTTATTCTTACTATTCATCATTAAATGTATTATATGTGAATGAATAAATGTGGTCTGTGTCTGGATGCTTCCTTTCTACCTATTTTGCACTGCTATACTATATATATGTTTATATTAAGTCTTGCTCAAACTGGTTGATTAGTATTATGGATATGCTTTTAGTTTAATGTGCATGGTGCTAGTGACGACCACCTCTTAACACTCATTCGATTAAGGGCGGCTGCCACAATGAACAACCCCAAATAGTATTAATGCCCTAGCCCGACCACCAGAACCGAGGGCATTGCTTTTGCTGGTGATTCAGTCATCGGTAGGCCTCGATTTTGGGCTCGGCACGTCGGCCGTGAAGAGAGAGTCACACCGACATGCTGGCCACTCTGTGGGACTCCTAGGTTTGACCTAAAGGGATAACCCTAAGTGCCCCCCTTTCGGCTTTTGATAGGGATGAAGGCGCTGAGCAATTCACTCGACCGAACTGGCGGGTCCCGCCTCTTTCTGAACTGTGCAATGGGAATATTCCACATATGCAGATTTAAATAATGGAATTATAGACTTAATTAATACAAAGTTAATTAATTAAATAACTTTAAAAATATTTATCCAAATTATGCAAATATATATATATATATATATATATATTATTTTGATCAAAAAAATTAGAGGAATAATAATATAAAATCAATTTTAGGATTTGATGCTTAATTTCAATAATCACATTTTAATTTCAATTAGGAGTTCCAAAAATTCTAATTTTCTAATATTGTTCAATTTTGACCTACTTAGTGTCATTTTACTCTTTATAATGTAGGGGTTCCATATTTACATACTTTGTTTTGACTGGACATCAATTGGATTAAATGGATTTTTGGCTCCTCAAATCTTCATTAAATATGATTTTCATGATTTTTAACTTGCATATTCTAACTCTTACCCTTGCACAACAAACTTATATTTCAAATTGGACTTTTATATCATATTAAGAAGTGAGCTAAGGCCTTGAAATAATAGTTAGATGTTCAATGGGTAGTTAACAATCATGTAATTAAGCCTTCAACAATAGGACATATAGTGTATATTGAAACTCTAAGCTTGATTAATTACTTATTTATGTGTAGTAAATTGATACTTTAGGTATGAATAGCTAAGAGCTTGACTTCGCTAGTAGGATTTAACCCTATTAGGACTAATTTTTATTACTTGGATTTAGACTTAGTGAACCTTTCCCTTTAAGTTCAACACTCTCTTTAACGTCTCTAGTTCCTAACTTAGCACCTATTAGCTCTCTAACAAGGATCTAGCTTTCAAAGTAAGCCCTAGAATCCCTAATACTATAAGAAATCTAAAATTGCTAGATTCTAACCTTTCCATTAACTTTAAATCTAGTACCTTCCAAGTGAGTATTTAGCTAACTTATTGAACTATTGAGCTAGAACCAATTCAATCTAAGTTGCCTTAGTGAGTTTTAAGTTAGTGAACCTGCAACCAATATCTCTTATTTATAGAACCTTAGCCATAAGTCTAGTAATAAATGAAGATTATGTGGCTTAAAAATAACATAGGATTAGAGTCATGTTTCAGGTGTATACATATAAATTATTTTGCCATTTAAATAAATTTAAAATAAACTACTACTTTCCTAACCTCCATTAGTTATAGTATTATTTTTCAATTTACTTAAAGATTGATATTTCTAAGTCTATTAGGAGATTAATTAGCTCCAATCATTAAGTTAGACAATTAAATTAGATCATAATGGATATCACAGGATTTATAATTAAGTTGAATTCCTGGATTGCCGCTTTACTTTGAGACTACAACCTTGAACATTCATAAAGATTTGTGCATAAATATATCATTAAGACAGTGAACATAAGGGTTTTATATGGTATACTACAAGCCAGAGCAGGCTACGGAGTAACAAGGAGACCTCACACATATCAGAGAAGGAGTGTGTCTGTTTTGGGAGACTTTGCATTTCTTACTTAGATGGGAATATAAGCTTAAATCCTCATTGTTCTGTAATTTATGCTCACAAAATAATATCTTATATTACTTACGCAACTTAGCATTACTCTTATCACAATCTTATAGATTGTGTGCTACTTTTCATAACCTCTTGGCTATGCTTACTTATCATAGTCTTTGATTATATTTACTTAGTCCATGTGACTAAGCTTCTCTTTACTTTACTTACTGTACAGTTCTACTTCATACTATTGTTTACATCACATTACAATTTTTACTTTACTTGCAGTGTATGCTGCTTCACTTATTTCTCTTATTTAATACTTAGCATAATTTCATTGGATATATTCATGTATCCATAAATGCTTAATTTTGCACTTTAGTAGTTTAGCCTTTATAGGATGTATATTTTTCCTTACCTATTATTGTAGGCTAGAGAAAACTATTTGTGAGTTATTATTCTTTTACTTTACTTTACTGCTTTTGCTTTTACAAATTTCATACCTGACAGACTGTAAATACACGTCTGCGCTCACACGCAAGTATACATGGTATGAAGTAAAAAGTGGAAAGTGTTAATTTCCGGGATTATCGAACCACAGAGAATTGATTGTTTTGACACTAAGGTCTAACTATTCTCATTAATGTTTAAGCTACAATTGATTGGTTGAGTTGGCCCTAGATTTAGCTCAATAATCACTATATGAAGATAAGTTAGGTAAAAGAGAGAGGAAAGTTGGGTTCATCCTGCATGCGATGAGAAGTTTATTAATGCATGTTAAATTCTCAAGCTTTTTCTTTCATTCTTTTTGATTTAATCAAGTGCACATTGTGTTTCCTTGAGTTTTAGCTCAAGGTTTCACAAGTTCAAATCTTGTGCTCAAAATGAACACACATTCGATTCTATTTTGGCACAAGGATTCTTATAAGATTTTAGTATTTTTATCTTATCTCTTGATCAAGGAGACATTCGATTTTAAAGTCTTTTAAATCTTATAAGCATTGATTTCACCACGAGCATCACTCGCATCACACATAGTTGAGATGAGGGATTAATATGTTGGTCTCAATGACTATGTCACTTAGTTCATGAGCACTCAACTATTTTTTCCTCTACCTCAATTATGTTGAGCTAAGGAGCTCATTTAGTGGGTCTTAGCATCACATGCATCAACACTTTGGTTGAGCTTAGATTAAGGTGCATTAAGCTCAAGAACTTTGTCACATAGTTCTAAGCTTTCATGCACTCGTAAACCTAGCATCCAACCTAAGGTGAGCTATGAAGCACAAGACAAGTTAGTTCTTGAGATAATGAATTCATTTTCCTTTCATCCACATTCAAGGCTAAATAATAAAAGGCATTTCTTAACAAGGCATAGAGTTCTCACATTTTATTTGTGCTTGAGAAAACAAACTTCATACATTAAATTTAACTCATATACATGAGGGTTTTCCCAACCCTCCCCAAGGGAGATTTAGCTACTCATTACAAAGGAAATGAAGAAAAACACATACATGGATAAAGACCCTTTCATGATCAACTAAAAAAAAAACTACAAAGGCAAAGCTTAGAAGATACTAGGAACATTCCTTGGAAGTACTCCAGATTTCTTCTTCTCCTTCTTCAAGCTCCTCTCTTAAGTTGATAGTGCTCCCTACTTTCTTCTCTTCTTTAGCAAGAACTTGCTTTGCAACCCTTGGGGAGTTCCTCACTTCCACTTATGCACCCCTCCTCCTTGCTTAGTGAATTGAGCAAAATTGTGAACCCTCCTCTAGTCAAGAGGAGGTGTATTTATAGGAGAGGGGCTGCATCCTCCTTCATCCTCTCCATAACCAGCATTCGACAAAAAAAATCTAAATTCATGATGGCAAATCCCAAATTAAGGGTGAAGTGACCAATATCCTTCTTGTTTTATCCTTCTTATCCCATCAAGAGGCTACTTTTCTTTAAAAATCAGAGCTGCTGCAGAGAATGATGGCTTGGGACAAGATGCAAGTTGGGGGTCTTATCCTAGCTGCAATAAATGCTCCTGACTGGCAAAAATGGCGGCAGTCACTGCAGCACGCTCCAGCGCGGTGCAGTGTGCAAAGGTGTAAGCAAAATCAGGTAAGTCTCCCGCTGCCACGCGCTACCGCGTCCACGCTTTGCAAAATTACCTACTGCAGCGCGCTACCACGCCAACGGTAGTAAATAAATCCGCTTGCAGCGCGCTACCCTGCCCGCGGTACGAAACAGGACCCGCTGCAGTGCGCTACCGTGCCCGTGGTTCAAAACAAGACCCGCTGTAGTGCGTTACCGCACCCCGGTTCGAAACAGGCCCGCTGCAGCGCGCTACCGCACCCGCGGTTCGCAAAAGACCAGCTGTCACGCGCGGTAGCGCGCTCCAGCGCGCGGCAGCAGTTTCCTTTGAAAAATCTTGGAATTTTGTAAAAATATCTCAGAACTTCATTGGAGAGGCTATTTTCCTGAAAAGATAGATAAAATCTAATTTAGGAGTAGTTTAAAGATCAGAATTGAATGAAATTTTCCTTTATTTTAGATATATTTTAGGGATTCATCAAACCCCCACACTTAAATTCTTGCTCGTCCTCAAGTAAGCTCAAAATAATATATTTTTTTTTATTTTGTAGGGATGATAGTCACAACAATGTATTTAGAATAAATATAAGTCAAGGTGTGAGTATAGCAATAATGAAATGAAACATTTAGCAATATTAATATTTTAATCGTGGTAATAAGTGGGTTAATCAATTCATCTCTAAATATTTGTTTTTTCATGCTTGACACTAGGTGATGGGTAAAGTTCATTGTGGACCCTAGACTAGAGAGGTGGTCTAAGACTCCAAGAGTTTTGCCATATATGCTCCTTCTTATGAATCACAAAGATGAAGATATTTAAGGAGAGATATTTTTCTTCATCCTTTCACATTTTGATCATTTGGGAGAGATATTTTTCATCAACCCTTTTTAAATATATATTTTGTTTTTTTTAATCTTAGAGAGATATACTTTTCTTCATCCCTAATATGCATCTTTGTGATTATGAAGTCCTACGGGAGCCTAGCACACTCTTTTTAGAGTACTCACCAAATTTTCTAGTCTAAGTCCAATGCCTTCCCCCTCACTTAGTTCAAGGCATTAAGTTGAATTTTTAGAGATTAGATTATCCTCCATTCACTCCTTAATTAAAACATTTTAGTGCTTATAATGCATTTGGTCATTTTTGATAAGCTCCCTTTTACTTATATCAAACTACATCTTGACATTTTTGTGATTTTTATTTCCTTGAAAAATTCAGAAAATATATCATTGAGAAATACCATAAAAATGAGGGAAATATAAAAATTCATAAAATAAAATCTCAAAATAAGACACAAAAATAAAAAATACATAGGAAAATCATATAAAAGAATAAAAAAGAAAAATACAACCTATTCAATCATCGTCTTCCTCCTCTTCGTCCACCTCCTCCATGTATGCTGTTCTATAAGGATAGCGCGTCTCTAGAATGGGGGCACCAACAGGCGGCCTAGGCAACACGGATGAATCCGGTCCACCCTACTAGCTCTAATCCTCAAACATCATCCCGAGGGCTTCATGAAAGTCAGATTGAAATCGGTGCTGCTGGATGAGTTCTTGTTTAAAGAACGTCATATCCGTGGCAAGAGCTTGGCTAAGCTCCGCTTGCTGATTATGGTGACGTATCAAGAGCTTGTTCCTGTGGTGAGGGTCAGGCTGCGCGGATGTTTCCCCCTACGCGCCCCTTATTTTCTTGGGCAGCTTTTGTTCGCTTGCCCAGACATTCAGATTCGATGGGTTAAGGGCACAACTGGGGGGAACGATGGTGTCTGAGGAGAGGATCTTGACCCCTTGGGTCTCACACAACCCTGATATCAAAGACCCGAAGGCCAATGCAGCGCAGGGACCCTTAAGAGCTTTCCAAAGCTGCTCAAAAATAATATTTGAAATGCGAATCTCGCCTGGCCTAACCAACGAGCACAAGAGAAGTGCAGGCACGGGTCACTTCAGTTAAGAGACTCGTAGGCATGATAAAGCTAGAAGCGAAGACTAGCCAAGCACTACGCATATTCCGTTAATTCAGAATGAGGAATGTTGGCTAATCCTCCTTCCCATTCGGTGTCATCGTGGATGATTTTCGCAACAATATCAAGGGGGGTTGGTGAGATTCCAAGAGATCCAAGTAAGTGCAAGAATGTACCTCCTCGAGCCCATAGAATTTCTCGATTTGAGCAATTCCAAAGGTAACACCCTTACCTCAGCAGAAGATCCGCTGCCCGGTCGCATCAATTGCATTAGCATAAATCTCTTGGACAATTACCGGGTACGTCGGGGATCTTTTCGTCACCAACTCCTTCCATCCTCGATGGATGACTTGTTCAATCGGAATGGGTAAGGTGGGGCTAAAACATCTCTCCGGAATTAACTTCCGCTGAGAAGTGGTTTAAAAGAAATGTTACTTGGCCTTCACGGAAGAGAACCTTTTCTTATTAAAAGTTTCCCAGGAGGAAGAGGCTTCGGCATCCCTTCTTGGAATGGCTTTCTTTCCGGAAGACATGGCAAGAAATGGGAGCTAGAGAGATCAAGAGTATGAGGAAGAAGGAGAGTTAAGAATGGTGCAAGGATAACCCCCCCCCCCCCGCATGCCTCCTATTTATAGCCAAGAGAATCTAAGGCAAGAGAGTATGGTCAATGGGTCTTCCCCATGCCATAAATGTGGTGATCAATGTGAAGGGGGGGCAGTTTTTTTAGCCACTCCTTTTGACTGCATGGGAAACCTAAATTGCTTAACTTTTTGACTGCATGGTTCCCAATGCAGAGGTGAAAAAAAAAAATTTCTGCAGCTGGAGCAAACCGCTGCAGCGCGCTGTAGCGCACGGTAGCGAAATTTTCGCTACAGCGCGCTTGATGAATCCATAAATTATATCTAAATAAAGGGGAAAATTCATTTATTTAAGATATTTATGCTGCTCCTAAATCAATTTTTTATATCTTTTTTAGGAAAATGGAATACAAAGAAGTTCTAAGGCATTTCTGTAGAGATTTTAAAATTTATTAAAGGTATCTACTACAGCGTGTTGCAGCGCGCTACTGTGCGCCACAGCGGGCTGCTGCGGAAACCTCTAAACTTTATATAATTGATTGCCTAAACTAATTGAACAGTAATCGCGGAATGACCCGCTACAGTGCGCGGTCGCGCGCTGCAATGGTCTGCAGCGTAATTATTTTTAAACTATACAAATAGGGGGCTTAACTAATTGAACAGTGTTTTTCGCAGAATGACCCGCTACAGTGCGCGGTCGCGAGATGCAGTATTCTGTAGCAGAAATATTTTTACTTGAAAAATTGAAAAGAGAGGTAATTGAACAGTATTTTTTGTGGAATGGCCCGCCGCAAAAATTTTCCAGACATGCATTTATTGCGGCTGGGATAAGACCTCTATCCTGCATTTTGTCCCCAACCATCATTCCCTACTGCAGCCCATTTTATTTGAAAAAGAAAGCATTGAGGTGATGTTTTGGGTATGAAATTGAAGATTATTGTCACCTCACCATAAATGGAGGTTATTGTCATGATGAATTCAGATTTTTTTATGAAAAAGCTGGTTTGAAATGAAGAGGAGGATGGCAGCCCCCCCTGTCTATAAATACCCCTCCTCTTGACTAAAGGAGGGTTCACTATTTTAGCCAAAATCTACTAAGTAAGGAGGAGATCCAAAAAAGAGGAACTCCTCAAGGGTGGCAAGGCCAGCTCTTGCTTTGGAAGAGGAGGAAGAAGGCAGCATTAGAGACTTAAGGAGGGAACATTGAGAAGGAGAAGAAGGATTCCAGAGAACTTCTACGGAGTGTTCCTAGTATCTTCTAAACTCCACTCTTGTATTTGTTTTTAGTTGACCATGAAAGGGTCTTTATCCATGTATGTGTTTTTCTTCTTTTCTTGTGTAATAAATAGCTAAACTCCCTTGGGGAGGGTTGGAGGTGAAATCCCATTTGCATGATGTAATATTAATATATGAATATTTTCCCTCAAGCATAATTTGTTTGTGATTTTAATGCCTTACTAAGAAATTTTTGTCTAATTAGTCTTGAATGTGATTATGAAAAAAAAACTAAAAAACAAACTCCAATAACTAATTGTCTTGTGCTCCTTAGCTCGCCTTAGGTTGGATGCTAGATTATGTGTGCATGAAGGCTTGGAACTATGTGAGAAAGTTCATAAGCTCAATGCACCTCAATCTAAGCCCAACCAAAGAGTTGATATAAGTGATGTTAAGACCCACTAAATGAGCTCCTTAGCTCAACATAATTGAGATAGAGGAAGGAAGTGTTGAGTGCTCATAAACTAAGTGACATAGTCATTGAGCCCAACATGTGAATCCATCATCTCAACTATGTATGATGCGAGTGATGCTCGTAGTGGAAATCAATGCTTGTAAGATCCTAAGGTTTAAAAATCAAGCTCTCCTTGATAAAGAGAATAATATTAAAGTTTAAATCCCAAGAATCTTACAAGAATCTTTGTGCCAAAGTAGAACCGAATGTGAGTTCATTTTGTGCACGAGATTTGAACTTATAAGACCTTGAGCTAGACTCAAGGACAACAATGTGCACTTGATTTTAATTAAATTAAATGATAAATCTTGAGGAACCAATCTACATGAATATTACGTCATGGCATGTGGGATGGCCCCAACTCTCATCTTTCTTATATCTTGCTATTTTTACTTAGTGAATATTTGTGCTAATTTTAGACCACTCATCCAATACATACTATAGCTTAAACATTAGTGAGAATAGATACACCTTAGTGCAAAATCAACCAATTCTCTGAGGATCGATAAATACCCGGAAAGTCACACTTTCCACTTATTACTTCAGACCATGTACACTTGCGTGCAAGCGCAAACATGTATTTACAGTCTGTCAAGTTTTTGGCGCCGTTGCCAGGGAGTTGGTTTCTGATTTGAATTAAGGACAATCTATAAGTAACTAGCGATTTAAGCATTTGATTGCATATATTAGTAATTTTAAATTTTTCGTATTTAACAAGCTAACATTTTATATTTCTTTTTATTTCTTTATTTCTGAAAAATCTATGTGATTTTTATTGCCAAACTCGTTCTTAATAAACCTTATTGTAACTTGTATGAGTAAAAGAGTCTGTATTGAATATCTTTTTGATCCCGAAATAGAAAGAACATACTTACAAGCTAAGCGAGAACGAAATTTATCAAACCAACAAGCTGTTATGGATAATTTCACTGACAATTTAGAAGAGCCTAGGGGTAGAGCACTTAGAGATTATGCGCTACCCACCATTAGGGGAATCCCCCATGCAATTGTAAGGCCAAACATAGAAGCCCATAATTTTGAAATCAAACCCTCCACACTAAGTATGCTGCAAACCAATCAGTTTGGAGGATTAACCACTGAAGATCCTAACTCACATATTTCAACTTTCCTTGAAATATGTGATACCTTCAGATTTAATGGTGTCTCCGAAGACGCGGTTAAATTGCGGCTATTTCCTTTCTCACTGAGAGATAGAGCCAAGAGTTGGCTCAGCTCTCTACCAAGTGATTCTATCCGTACTTGGGACGATTTGGCTAAGAAATTCTTAGCCCAATACTTCCCTCCGGCTAAAACTGCACGGTTGAGAATTGAGATCACCAACTTTGCTCAGATGGAAGGTGAGACTCTTTATGACGGGTGGGATCGCTTTAAGGAGTGCCTCAGGCATTGCCCACATCATGGGTTTCCTCTATGGATGCAAGTGCAAACCTTTTACAATAGTTTGAATGCTCCAACGAGGACACTCATTGATGCGGCCGCCAGTGGCTCCATTAGTGGAAAAACCCAAGAGGAAGCTTATGACCTCTTGGAAGAAATGACAAACAACGCATACCAATGTCCTTTTGAAAGGCTAAAAAAGGAATCCATTAAAGTAACTGAATCTAATCAAATAATAGCTCTTCAACAAGAAATTCATGCCTTGAATGAAAGGATAGAAACGATGAATGTAAATGTGGTTTCTGACGTACACTATGATTTGTGCGGGGGAAGGCACAATAGTGAGAGCTGTAATTTAAACAACCCCTTCGTACAAAACAACACTGAATAAGTCAATTACCTAAGAAATAACAACCAAACAAACAACCCCTACTGCAATACATACAACCCAAGGTGGAAAAACTACCCAAATTTCTTATGGAGTAATAATAACAACAATGCTAATCAATTTAGGGGGAATTCATCTAACCAACAAGGCATGAATTATAATAATAATAACAACAACTACCAACACAATCTAGAAGGGACCTTCAATTCATTTAAGGCCGAAACAACCCAATTCATGCGTCGCACTGAGGCCACCATCACACGTCACGAGGCTTCTATTCAGGGAATAGAAGCCTCCCTTAGGAATATTGAGACACAATTGGGGAAAATCTCTAAGAAGCTGACCTCTCGACAGTAAGGGACTTTACCCAGTTCAACGGAAATAAACCCAAGGGAATTGATGAGTGTGATACATTCTGAAAATGTATTAGAAGGAATTAATGTGAGAAAAAGAGAGCAACAAATTTTGGACTAGAGGAAGTGGAAAGAAGAAATGGGAATGACCATGAAAAGCTAACCACACCCAAATGTGAAGATCCTGGGAGTTTGAGTATCCCATGCATAATAAGAAATGAAGTGTTTATAGATCCCTTGTGTGATCTAGGTGCTTCAGTTAATGTTATGCCCTACCACATCTATGAACAATTAAAGGTAGGAGGGATGGAATATACCTCGATGATTTTGGAGTTCGCTAATCTTGAATCCCTTACTCCTCTAGGAATGATAAAGAATGTTGATGTTGAATTAGAGAATTTCATTATTCCTACTAACTTTGTGGTGTGTGAATGGGACCAATGGAACAAAAATTTAACGATTGTTTTTAGAAGATCCTTTTTGATGAGTGTTAAGGCTATCATAGATGTGAGTCGTGGTATAATGAGCATCAGTGTTAAGGAAAAAACAAATTTGATTGATCTAAAACCCACTCTCTTTAAAAAGAAAGAAATGGAGGATGAAGTAAGAAAAAGGGTTAGAGAGGAGAGATTATGGGTAGATAATATTCTAGGAGACCTGACAATAGAAGAAAAATATTCTGATAGCTACTCTACTCCTTCCTCTGAAAAGGGGAGCAAGGAAGGAGTGAAAAAGAGAAAAATACAACGTGGAAAAAGAAAGAAAAAGACTCCCCCAAATTTTGAAAATGAAAAAATGGATCCTTTAGTTGAGGGTAAGGATGAACTGGATTTGAGCCACCAAGAGGGTTGTGCTCACTCGGACATCTTTAGCTTATGAAAAAGGAAACCACTGGATCCAACATATTGATCAGTAGTGAGTCTAGCTTAGGATGTAAAATGAAGCGCTTATTGGGAGGCAACCCAACAAAAAAGAAAAAAAAAAAAAAATTTTTTGCGCAACAGCGCGCTGCAGCAAAAATTCCGCAATAGCGCACTGTTGCAGGCAAACCGCGCGTGATGTGCATCGCGACGGTTCGCGGACCCAATTTTCGCTCCTTGCGTGCTTGAACCCGCGACCGCGCGCTACAGCGGCCTGCAGCACCTTGCCCAGATTCAGAAAAATTTTCCCTGCCTTGGGAACATGCAGTCAATAAGTCATGACCTTTTGGGTTTCCTAGGCAGTCAAAAGATTGCTGGAAAAGCTGTCCCCCCCCCCCCCTCACATGGATCACCACATTTATGGCATGGGAAAGACTATTTGACCATCTTCTCTTTGCCTTGAATATTTGGGCTATAAAAAAGGAGGGAATGGGGTGGGGGGGTTATCCTTGCACCTTTCCTATTCTCCTTTTCTTCCTCAAGCTCTTGATCATCCTAACTCTCATCCCATGCAATGTCATCTGGGAAGAAAGCAATTGCCCGAGGTTGAAGCTTCCTCATCCCGAGCAACTTTCAATAAAAAGAGGTTCTCCTCGGAGGAGGCCAAGCACTGTTTTGTCTTCGTCATTTCCCAAAGGAAGTTGATTCCGGAGAGGAGTTTTAGCAGCGCCTACCCTGTCCCGCATGAGCAAGTCTCCCCACAAGGATGGGGAGAGTTTGTGACCAAGAGAACCCCTGCATACCCGGCGATTGTCTAGGAGGTGTATGCTAATGCGATCAACGCGTCCGGGCAGCGGCTCTTCTGTAGGGGAAAGGTTGTCACCCTTGGAATTGCTCAAATTGAGCAATTTTATGGGTTGGGGGAGGTAAGCTCATGCTCTTACTCAGACCTCTTGGATTCTCGTTTTGACGTCAACAATGACACTGAGTGGGAAGGAGGACTCACCAACATTTCTCACTCCGAATTGATAGAGATAAGTAGTGCTTGGCTAATCTTTATTTCTAGTTATGTAATGCCCATGAGTCACTTGACTGAAGTGACCCATGCCCAAGCACTCCTTTTATGCTCGTTGGTTAGGGCAGGTAAAATTCGCATTTTGAGCATTATCTTTGAGCAGCTTTGGAAAGCGCTAAAGGGCCCTTGTGCGGCGTTGGCCTTCGGGTCTTTGATTTTGGGGTTGTGCGAAGCCCAAGGGGTCAAGATCCTCTCCTCTGACGCTATTGTTCCCCCCAGCTGTGCCCTGCACCCCTCAAACCTTAACGTCTGGGTAAGTGAATGCAAGCTGCCCAAAAAGAGATGGGGACCGAAAGGGGATGCGTCTGCACCTTCCGACTCGCGCCTCATGAACCAACTTTTGGTGTGCCTCCACAGTTAGCATGCGGAGCTTGGCAAGTCTCTTACAACTGATATGGGGTTCTTCAAACAGGAGATCGGCCAACAGCGCAAGTTCCAATCTGAATTCCACGAAGCCCTTGGGATAATGTTTGAAGATTGGAGTTTGCAAGGTGGACCGGACGCCTCTGTGTTGCCAAGGCCTCCCATCGGTGCACCCATTCCGGAGATGCGCTACCCTACCGAGACGGCGTATGTAGAGGAAGAGGACGATGATGGGGAAGAGGACATTTAATTAGGTTGTATTTGTTCTTTTTTTTTCTTTCATTTTTCCTTTGTATCTTTATTTTAGTATATTTTTGTTTTGAGATTTCAATTTATGAATTTTTATATCCTCGCATTTTTGAGTTATTCTTAATCGACATATTTTTTCTGAATCTTTCAAAAGAAATGAAAATCACAAATATGTTAAAATCAAATGTGGTATAAGTAAAAGTATGCTTAGCAAAAATGATTAAATGAATTATAAGCAATATAATATTGTAATTGATGAATGAATTGAGGAAAATCTAAATCTCCAAAAATTTAAATAAATGCTTGAGCTAAGTGTGGGGGAAGACATAGGACTTAACCTAAAAAAATTATGGCATGGATTCTAAATGAAGTGTGCTAGGCTCCCGAAGGACTTCAAGATCACAAAGATATTAGGGATGAAGAAAAATATCTCTCTCTAAGGATGAAAAGAATAAAATATTTATGGAAAAATGGATGATGAAAAATATCTCTCCCAAATAAACAAAATGAGAAAGGATAAAGAAAAAAATCTCTTATTTAAACTTTTCATCTTTGTGATTCATAAGACGGAGCACATATGGCACAACTCTAGGAATCCCTAACCATTTCTTTAGTCTTAAAGTCCACAATGAATTGTACCCATCACCTAATTTCAAGCATTCAAAACTCAAATATTTGGAGATTTGTTGATTAAACCATCTTAGTACCATAATTGAAAATATTAATATTGCTACATTATTCATTTTATTTTTTACCATGCATATATTTTAACTTATACTTACTTTATGTATATTGTGACTTTCATCCCTTCAAAATAGAAAAAATTATCATTTTGAGCATACTCGAGGACGAGCAAGAATTTAAGTGTGGGGGTGTGATGAATCCATATATTATATCTAAATAAAGGAAATAATTCATTTATTTAAGATCTTTATGCTACCATAAATCAAATTTTTCTATCTTTTTCAGGGAAATGGAATCCAAAGGAGTTCTAAGGCATTTCTGCAGATATTTTAAAATTTATTAAAGGAATCTGCTACCCCACGCCGCGCTACAGCGCGCTGCGGCGCGGGGTAGCGCGCCGCAGCAGGCTGCTGCGGAAACTTCTAAACTTTATATAATTGATTGCCTAAACTAATTGAACAGTAACCGCAGAATGACCCGCTACAGCGCGCGGTCACACGCTGCAGCGATTTGCAGCGGAATTATTTCTAAACTATTCAAACAGGGGGCTCAACTAATTGAACAGTATTTTTTGCGGAATGACCCGCTACAGCGCACGGTTGGGCGCTCCAGCGGTCTGCAGTGGAAATATTCATAACTATAAAAACTGAGGCTAAATTAATTGAACAGTGTTTTTTCGCGGAATAACCCGCTACAACGCGCGGTCATGCACTGCAGCGATCTGCGGGGGAAATATTTTTACTCGAAAAAATGAAAAGAGAAGTGATTGAACAGTATTTTTTGTGGAATGACCCGCTACAGCGTGCAGTCACACACTGCAGCGGTCTGCAGCATGACATCTTCCAAAGCTCAAACGCTGTAGCGCGCGGCAGCGTGGGACTTGGCGAATGTGCGAGGGATCATGGCACGCCGCAGCGCGCCATAGCGGGCTGCCATGGCCCACCGCAAAAATTTTTTAGACATGCATTTATTGCGGCTGGGGACAAGACCTCTATCCCGCATTTTGTCCCCAGCCATCATTCCCTACTGCAGCCCATTTTATTTGAAAAAAGAAGCTTTGAGGTGATGTTTTGGGTAAACAATTGAAGATTATTATCACCTCACCATAAATGGAGGTTATTGTCATGATGAATACAGATTTTTTTATGGAAAAGCTGGTTTAAAATGAAGAGGAGGAAGGCAGCCCCCCCTTCCTATAAATACCCCTCCTCTTGACTAGAGGAGAGTTCACGATTTGAACCAAAATCTACTAAGTAAGGAGGAGAGCCAAGGGAAATGAGGAACTCTTCAAGGGTGGCAAGACAAGCTCTTGCTTTGGAAGAGGAGGAAGAAGGCATCATTAGAGACCTAAGGAGGGAACATTGAGAAGGAGAAGAAGGATTCTAGAGAACTTCTATGGAGTGTTCCTAGTATCTTCTAAACTCCACTCTTGTATTTCTTTTTAATTGACCATGAAAGGGTCCTTATCCATGTATGTATTTTTCTTCTTTTCTTATGCAATGAGTATTAAACTCCCTTGGGGAGGGTTGGGTGTGAAATCCCATTTGCATGATGTAATATTAATGTATGAATGTTTTCCCTCAAGTATAATTTGTTTGTGATTTTAATGCCTTACTAAGAAATTTTTTGTCTAATTAATCTTGAATGTGATTATGAGAAAAGAACTAAAAAACAAACTCTAAGAACTAATTAGTTTGTGCTCCATAGCTCACCTTAGGTTGGATGCTAGATTATGAGTGCATGAAGGCTTGGAACTATGTGAGAAAGTTTATAAGCTTAATGCACGTCAATCTAAGCTTAACCAAAGAGTTAATGCAAGTGATGCTAAGACCCACTAAATGAGCTCCTTAGCTCAACATAATTGAGGTAGAAGAAGGAAGTGTTAAGTGCTCATAAACTAAGTGACATAATCATTGAGCCCAGCATGTGAATCCATCATCTCAACTATGTATGATGCGAGTGATGCTCGTAGTGGAAATCAATGCTTGTAAGATCCTAAGGTTTAAAAATCAAGCTCTCCTTGATCAAGATAATAAGATTAAAATTTAAATCCCAAGAATCTTACAAGAATATTTGTGTCAAAGTAGAACTGAATGTGAGTTCATTTTGTGCACGAGATTTGAACTTATAAGACCTTGTGCTAGACTCAAGGACAATAATGTGCACTTGATTTTAATTAAATTAAATGATAAAGCTTGAGGAACCAATCTACATGAATATTATATCATGACATGTGGGATGGCCCCAACTCTCCTCTTTCTTAAATCTTGCTATTTTTACTTAGTGAATATTTATGCTAATTTTAGACCACTTATCCAATACATACTATAGCTTATATATTCGTGAGAATACATACACCTTAGTGCCAAATCAACCAATTCTCTGAGGATCAATAAATTCCTGAAAAGTTACACTTTCCACTTATTACTTCAGACCACGTACACTTGTGTGCAAGTGCAGACGTGTATTTATAGTCTATCAGCGCTATGTGGAATTTCCACTGCAGGATGCTGAAGCAGAAAATTCGCTACTGCGCACCATTACGGGTTTTCCATAGGTGCGGTTTTACCCGCTGCAGCGCGCTATCGCAGACTTTCCGCTGCAGAGCGCTGTAGCACCACAATTTTTTTTTTTTTTTTGAAATGGGTTGCCTGCCATTAAGCGCTTAATTTAACGTCCTTAGCTAGACTTTCTAACGATCAATTAGTAGGATCCGGTGGTTTTCTCTCCATAAGCTGAAAATGCTAGAGTGAGCACAACTCTCATGGGTGCTCAAACTCCTGCTATCTTCTACATCCATTAGCAGATCCATTGTTTCCAATTTAAGCTTAGGGGGAGTTTTCTTTTTTCTTTTTCCACGTCTTATTTTTCTCTTTCTTACTCCTTCCTTGCTCTCCCCTTTATTATGGAAGGAGTTGAGCTATTATCAGAATTTCTTTCTTCTATCATTAGATCATCTAGAACATCATCAATCCATAACCTTTCTTCTCTTACCCTTCTCTTCACCTCATGTTCCATCTCTCTTTGCTTAAATAAAGTGGGTTTAAGGTCAATTAATTCAGTTTTTCCTTTTACACTTACGCTCATAACCCCGTGACCTATATCAATAATAGCTTTCACACTCATTAGAAAGGGTCTCCCAAAGAAAATCGTGGAATTCTTATTCCATTGATCCCATTCACAAACCACAAAATCAGTTGGAACTATAAAATTTTCCATTTCGATTACAACATTTTTTATCATTCCAAGAGGGGTAAGGGATTCTAAATTGGCAAACTCCAAAATCATTGAGGTATATTCCATCCCTCCTACCTTTAGATATTCATAAATATGGTAGGGCATAACATTCACCGAAGCACCTAGATCATACAAGGGATCTACAAATACTTCATTTCTGATTATGTAAGGGATGCTTAACCTCCCTGGGTCATCACATTTAGGAGCTGTTAGCTTCTCACTCTTATTCCCCAATAGTTTTTTTTTTCCTCTAGCTTATAATCAGTTGCACTCGTACTTTAAATATTAATTCCACCTAACACAACTTCCAAATGTATCACACTTACTAACTCCTAGGGTTTATTTCGGTCGAACTGGGTGGGGCCCCATGCTGCTGAGAGGTCAGCTGCTTAGTGATCTACCCCAATTGGATTTCCATATTTCTCAAGGAAGCTTCTATTCCTTGGATAGAAGCATCATGGCGAGTGATAGTGGTTTCGGTGCGGCGCATAATTTAGATCGTCTTAGTCTTAAATGAGTTGAAGGCCCCTTCTAAATTTTAATGTTGGTTGCTATTATTATTTCCATTATTAATGCCTTGTTGGTTGGATGAATTTCCCCCATATTGAATTGCATTATTGTTATTATTACTCTAAGAAAAGTTGGGGTGGTTTATCCACCCTGGGTTGTAGGTGTTGGAGTAAGGGTTATTCATCGAGTTGTTGTTTCTTAAGTAATTACCTTGTTTAGTGTTAGTTTGTACAAAGGAGTTTTTTAAGTTGCAATTTTCACTGTTATGCTTACCCCCACATAAATCACAATGTACTTCTAGAACAACATTAACATTCATCCTTTCTATTCTTTCGTCAAGGCATCTATCTCTTGCTGTACTGCCGTTATTTGGTTGGACTCGTTTACCTTTAAAACTTCCTTTTTTAACCTTTTGAAAGGCCATTGATATGCATTATTGGACATTTCTTCCAAGAGGTTATAAGCCTCCTCTTAGGTTTTTCCACTAATAGAACCACCGGCAGCTACATCAATGAGTGTCCTCGTAGGAGCGTTCAAACAATTGCAAAAGGTTTGCACTTGCATCCATAAAAGGAACCCATGATGTGGGCAACGCCTGAGGCATTCCTTAAATCAGTCCCACCCATCATAAAGAGTCTCGCCTTCCAACTGAATGAAGTTGGTGATCTCAATCCTCAACCTGGCAATTTTCGCCTGAGGGAAATATTTGGCTAAGAATTTCTTAGCCAAATAATCCCATGTCCGGATGGAATCGCTACGTAGAGAGCTGAGCGAACTCTTGGCTCTATCTCTTAAAGAGAATGGGAAAATCCACAATTTAGCTGCGTCTTCAGAGACGCCATTAAACCTGAAGGTGTCACATATCTCAAGGAACGTTAAAATATGTGAGTTTGGATCTTTAGTATCCAATTCTCCAAACTGGTTATTTTGAACCATGCTCAGTGTGGAAGGTTTGATTTCAAAATTATGGGCTTCAATATTTGGCCTTACAATTGCATGGGAGATTCCCCTAATAGTGGGTAGTGCATATTCTCTTAGTGCTCTTCCCCTAGGCTCTCCTACTAGCTCCTCTTCATTTTCATTACAGTTCCCATAATGGTTTGTTCCATAATTGTTTATTGATTTGAAAGGTTTTGTTCTCTCCTAGCCTGTAAGTAAGTTCTCTCAATTTCAGGATCAAAAAGATATTCAATACAAACTCTTTTACTCATGCAACTAACAATGAGGCTATCAAGAACAATTTTAGCAATAGTGTTCAAAGAGTTACCAAAAATAAAGAAATAGAAAAGTAAATTGTTAGTTTCTAAAAATACAGAAATCAATAACTAAAAATATATGCAATAAAATACTTAAATCGCTAGCTACTTATAGATTATCCTTAATACAAAACAAATATCAATTCCCTGGCAACGGCGCTAAAAACTTGACAGACTGTAAATAGACGTTTGCGCTCACACGCAAGTGTACGTGGTCTAAAATAATAAGTGGAAAGTGTTAATTTTTGAGATTTATCGAACCACAGAGAATCGGTTGTTTTGACACTAAGGTCTATCTATTCTCGCTAATGTTTAAGCTACAATTGATTGGTTGAGTTGGCCCTAAATTTAGCACAATAATCACTATGTGAAGATAAGTTAGATAAAAGATAGAGGAGAGTTGGGTTCATCCTACATGTAATGAGAAGTTTAATAATGCATGCTGAATTCTCAAGCTTTTTATTTCATTCTTTTTGATTTAATGAAGTGAACATTGTGTTTCCTTGAGTTTTACCTCAAGGTTTCACAAGTTCAAATCTTGTGCTCAAAATGAACACACATTATGTTCTATTTTGGCCCAAAGATTCCTATAAGATTTGAGTGTTTTTATCTTATCTCTTGATCAAGGAGACATTCGATTTTAAAGTCTTTTAAATCTTATAAGCATTGATTTCACCACGAGCATCACTTGCATCACACATAGTTGAGATGAGAGATTAATATGTTGGGCTCAATGACTATGTCACTTAGTTCATGAGCACTCAACTATTTCTTCTTCTACCTCAATTATGTTGAGCTAAGGAGCTCATTTAGTGGGTCTTAGCATCACATGCATCAACACTTTGGTTGAGCTTAGATTAAGGTGCATTAAGCTCAAGAACTTTGTCACATAGTTCTAAGCTTTTATGCACTCATAAACCTAGCATCCAACCTAATGTGAGCTATGGAGCTTAAGACAAGTTAGTTCTTGAGATTATGAGTTTATTTTCCTTTCATCCACATTCAAGACTAAATAATAAAAGGCATTTCTTAACAAGGCATAGAGTTCTCACATTTTATTTGTGCTTGAGAAAACAAACTTCATACATTAAATTTAACTCATACACATGAGGATTTTCCCAACCCTCCCAAAGGGAGATTTAGCTACTCATTACAAAGGAAATAAAGAAAACACATACATGGATAAGGACCCTTTCATGATCAACTAAGAAAAGAAACTACAAAAGCAAAGTTTAGAAGATATTAGGAACGTTCCTCGGAAGTTCTCCAGATTTCTTCATCTCCTTCTTCAAGCTCCTCTCTTAGGTCACTAGTGCTGCCTTCTTTCTTCTATTCCTTAGCAAGAACTTGCTTTGCCACCCTTGGGGAGTTCCTCACTTCCACTTATGCACCCGTCCTCCTTACTTAGTGAATTGAGCAAAATTGTGAACCCTCCTCTAATCAAGAGGAGGTGTATTTATAGGAGAGGGGCTGCATCCTCCTTCATCCTCTCCATAACTAGCATTCGACAAAAAAAAATCTGAATTCATGATGGCAAATCCCAAATTAAGGGTGAAGTGACCAATATCATTTTTGTTTATCCTTCTTATCATATCAAGAGGCTGCTTTCCTTTAAAATTTGGAGCTGCTGCAGAGAATGATGGCTAGGGACAAGATGCAGGTTGGGGTCTTGTCCCAGCCACAATAAATGCTCATGACTGGCAAAAATTGCGGCGACCGCTGCAGCACACAAATGAGCAAGCAAAATCAGCTAAGTCTCCTGCTGCCGCGCGCTACTGCGTGCACGCTTTGCAAAATTACCAGCTGCAGCGCGCGGTAGCAGTTTCATTTGCAAATTGTATGCTGCAGCGCGCTATGGCGGGAGAATTTTGCAAAAATGCTCTGCTGTAGCGCGCTACCACGCCAACGGTAGCAAAAAAACCCGCTGTAATGCGCTACCGCACCGCGGTTCGAAACAGGAGTCGCTGCAGCGCACTACCGTGCCCGCGGTTTTGAAACAGGACCCGCTGCAGCGCGCTACTGCGCCCGCAATTCGAAACAGGACCCGCTGCAGCACGCTACCGTTCCTGCGGTTCGAAATAAGACCCGCTGCAGTACGCTACCGCGCCCGCAGTTCGCAAAGGACCCGCTACAGCGCGCTGAGCGGGTGGCAGTCGTTTCCTTTTGAAAAATATTAAAATTTTGTAAAAATATCTCAGAACTTCATTGGAGAGGCTATTTTCTTGAAAAAATAGACAAAATCTAATTTAGGAGCAGTTTAAAGATCAGAATTGAATGAAATTTTCCTTTATTTTAGATATATTTTATGGATTCATCAATACCCAACTTATATGCTTAGTGCTCTGTTTACTGATTTAAATTGTAAATGGCTAATGTAATATCTACTTAAAAATTAGATAGAACTTAGTGTAACTTTAAATTGTACTTAGACTTCTTAAGTCTAATCACTTATTTTTACTTTATTGGTTGTGCCCTACCATATTAGGAACCAAGTAAGTAGATCAGGAGCTTCATTTAGAACTTGAAGCTGGGACTAGTACCGGCCATCAGTAGCTTGAAGATCTGCTTCCTTTTTACTGCATTTAGTGTGGATAAGTGAATTATTTTAATTACTTTAAAATTAGTTTGTAATAACTTGTTTTGTGATGTTCTTACTTTATTTTTATGATGGATGTACTTTCATTTATGCATACTTGCTTGGTTTGGATGATGGATATAGATGCTCCAACTTTCACATTGCTTACTTGTTCATTCTTACTTCTAGCTTATTTTCCACAAAAGGATTCTTGGCTGCATAACACTTATTAAAAGGTTAGTTTCATACAAATTCAGTATTATGTGCTATGGTAACACCCTAGTATTTGATTGGTTTCCTGATTCAATATTAGGGTTGTTACAGTTGGTATCATAGCCAAAGTTGAGAAAATTAAGTTAAGTGTACATCCATCTATCCATATCAAACAACATAGAAAAGTAAAATAATAGCTTTATGGATTTCACCATACATTAATAAATGGCTTAATATATCAATAATGAATCTAACTTATTTAATTAATTAATAACTCACAGATCACGAGTTGTGAATCAGACTTGGACTATTATATTAGGTTATTCTTCCAGCATTGGGATGAAGATTGATGAATTCATAAATTATATCTAAAATAAAAGAAAATTCATTTATTTCTGACCTTTATACTGCTCCTAAATCAAATTTTATCTATCTTTTTTAGGAAAATGACATCCAAAGGAGTTTTGAGACATTTTTTTTGCAAAATTTCCAAAATTTGAAAAGAAAATTGCTACCGCGTGCTGCAGCGTGCTACAGCGCGCTGCAGTGGGTCATGTTGCAAATTAGGCTGCTATAGCACACTGCAGCGGGTGCATTTGCGAACCACGGGAGCGGTAGCACGCTGCAGTGGATCCAGTTGCGAACCGCGGGTGCGGTAGCGCGCTGCAGCGGATTTAGTTGTGAACCGCGGGCGCGGTAGCGCGCTGCAGCGGATTTAGTTGTGAACCGCGGGCGCGGTAGCGCGCTGCAGCGGGATGTTTAACAAATTAAGCCGCTACGGCGCACTGCAGCGGAGCATTTTGCGAAATGCTCCCGCTCCAGTGCGCTGCAGCGGTACGATTTGCAAAAGGAACCGCTATTGCGCGCTGCAGCGGGTAATTTTGTGAAATGTGGACTCGGTAGTGCGCGGCAGTGGGAGACTTAGCTTATTTTGCTTGCTCCATTGCGCGCTACCGTGCCCCGCAGCGCGCTGCCAAAATTTTTGCCAGTTAGGAGCATTTATTGCGGCTAGGACAAGACACCAACCTGCATTTTGTCCCCAGACATCATATTTCTGGAGCAGCTCTATTTTTTAATGGAAAGGAAGATCTTTAGGTGATGTTTTGGCTAAACAAATGGAGATATTAGTCAATTCACCATCAATGGGGATTTTTGCCATCATTGCTCAGAGTTTTCCATTGAAATGTTGGTTATGGAGAGGATGAAGGAGGGTGCAACCCCTCTCCTATAAATACACCTCCTCTTCACAAGAGGAGGGTTCACAATTTTGCTGAACACACTAAGTAAAGAGGAGGAGTGCATAAGGAGAAGTGAGGAACTCCCCAAGAGTGGCAAGGCAAGCTCTTGTTAAGGAAGAGAAGAACGAAGGCAGCACTAGCGACCTAAGGGAGGAGCTTGAAGAAGGAGAAGAAGAATTCCGGAGAACTTCCAAGGAACGTTCCTAGTATCTTCTAAACCTTACTCTTGTATTTTCTTTTCTCAATTGATCATGAAAGGGTCTATATCCATGTATGTGTTTTTCTTCATTTCCTTTGTAATGAGTAGCTAAATCTCCTTTGGGGAGAGTAGGGGAAATCCCATGTGTATGAGTTATTATTAATGTACTAAGTTTTCCTCAAGCAAAATTAAATTATAAAGAACTTAATGCCTTGTTAAGGATGCTTTTTATTATTTGGTCTTGAATGTGGACAAAATGAAAATGAATTAATTATTTCAAGAGCTAAGTTGTCTTGTGCTCCATAGCTCACCTTAGGTTGGATGCTAGGTTTATGAGTGCATGAGAGCTTAGAACTATGTGACAAAGTTTTTAAGCTTAATGCACCTTAATCTAAGCTCAACCAAAGTGTTGATGCATGTGATGCTAAGACCTACTAATTGAGCTCCTTAGCTCAACATAATTGAGGTAGGGGAGGAAATAGTTGAGTGCTCATGAACTAAGTGACATAGTCATTGAGCCCAACATATTGATCTCTCATCATAATTAGGTGGGATGCAAGTGATGCTCGTAGTGGAATCAATGCTTATAAGATTTAAAAGACTTAATAATCGATATCTCCTTGATCAAGAGGTAAGATAGAAAAACTAAACCTAAAATCTTATAGGAATCTTTGTGCCAAAATAGAATCAAAAGTGTGTTCATTTTGTGTACAATATTTGAACTTGTGAAACTTTGAGGTAAAACTCAAGGAAGAACAATGTGCACTTGATTAAATCTATGAGAATAAAAGACGAACTTGAGAATTCAACATGCATTTATAAATTTCTCATCACATGTGGGATGAACCCAACTCTCCTCTCTCTTTTATCTAACTTATCTTCACATAGTGACTATTGTGCTAAATCTAGGACCAACTCAACCAATCAATTGTAGCTTAAACATTAGTGAGAATAGATAGACCTTAGTGTCAAAACAACCAATTCTCTGAGGATCGATAAATCCCAGAAATTAACACTTTCCACTTATTACTTCAGACCACGTACACTTGCGTGTGAGCGCAGACGTGTATTTACAGTCTGTCAAGTTTTTGTCGTCGTTGCCGGGGAATTGGTATTAGTTTTGTATTACGGATAATCTATAAGTAACTAGCGATTTAAGCATTTTATTGCATATATTTTTAGTTTTTGATTTTTGTAATTATAGAAAATAACATCTTACATTTATGCTTATCTTATTTTTGCTAAACTTTTTTGAACAATATTGCTAAAATTGTTCTTGATAGCTATATTGTTAGTTGTATGAGTAAAAGAGTTTGCACTGAATATATTTTTGATCCTAAAATTGAGAGAACTTACTTACAGGCTAGTAGAGAACAAAACCTTTCGACTTAATGAGCCATTATGGAACAAACCGTTATGGGCAACTGTAATGAAAATGAAGGAGAGCCAGTAGGAGAGCCTAAGGGAAGAGCACTAAGAGACTACGCACTACCCACTATTAGGGGAATCCCCCATGTAATTATAAGACCAAATATAGAAGCCTATAATTTTGAAATTAAACCTTCCACACTGAGCATAGTTCAGAATAATCAGTTTGGGGGATTAGCTACTGAAGATCCAAACTCACATATTTCAACTTTCCTTGAAATATGTGACACCTTCAGGTTTAACGACGTCTCTGAAGACACAGTTAAATTGCGGCTTTTCCCATTCTCTTTAAGAGATAGAGCCAAGAGTTGGCTCAGCACTCTACCTAGTGATTCCATCCTGACATGGGATGATTTGGCCAAGAAATTCTTAGCCAAATATTTTCCTCCGGCAAAAACCGCCAGGTTGAGAATTGAGATCACCAACTTCACTCAGTTGGAAGGCGAGACTCTTTATGATGGGTGGGACTATTTTAAGGAATGCCTCAGGCATTGTCCACATCATGGGTTCCCTCTATGGATGCAAGTGCAAACCTTTTACAATGGTTTGAACGCTCCTATGAGGACACTTATTGATGCAGCCGCCGGTGGTTCTATTAGTGGAAAAACTGAAGAGGAAGCTTATGACCTCTTGGCGAAAATGGCAAATAATGCTTACCAATGGCCTCTCCATAGGAATAATCACCATGATAGAAAAGAATGTAACTCACTAGGAAATTCCCAACAAATTCTTGAACTGCAAAATCAAATCTCCCAACTCAATAAGAAACTAGAATATGGGTATGTAAACTCTTGTCAGGAGGATGATGGAGGGTCGAGTGACATTAATATGATCATGAATCATGGAAGGAATAGAGAAAGATTTGAAAATTGGCTTATCAAATTTCGAAATGCCACTACTTAATTCATGTATAAAATTGATTCCACTTTAAATAGGCACAAGCACACTCTTCTAAGACAAGAGGAGATGGTTAAAAGAATTGAACAAAAACTAAAAGACATAATGAAGCAGTTAGAGCAACCTTCATTAATCAGAGTGATCGGTGAGTATGGAAAAGAGTCGAGAAACGCAATAACCTTGAGAAGTGAGAAAGCAACACAGAAGATTATGAGAAAAGAGAATAGTGAAAATGTGGCAAAAATAATAGAGGAAAAGAAAGAGGAAGGAGAAATAGTCAGGGCAGAGAGAAGTGTTGCAAGGGATTTAGAAAAGAAAGAAACTAGTGATCAACCTAAGGAAATCCCTCATATACCTTATCCTCAGTGGTTGGCTAAAGAGAAACTCGATGTCTAATATCAAAATTTCCTAGAAACCTTTAAAACTCTTCATATCAATATCCCTTTTGCTGAAGCTCTAAAGCAAATGCCTAGCTATACGAAGTTTATGAAAGACATCCTCTCCAAGAAAAGCAAGATTGATGAATAGGAGACCGTGGCACTAACAGAAGAATGTAGTGCAATCCTTCAAAGAAAGATTCCCATCAAAAAGAAGGACCCAGGAAGTTTCACTATCTCTTGCACGATTGGATGCCAATCTTTCCAAAAGTCCCTTTGTGATCTTGGTGCATCTGTTAATTTGATGCCTTTCTACATATTTAAGAAACTAGAAATTGATCAATTAAAACTCACGTCTGTTCTACTCCAATTTGCCGATAGATCAGTAAAATCCCCTTTAGGAATTGTGGAAAATATTCTTGTAAGGGTTGACAAGTTCATCTTCCCTGCGGATTTCATAATCTTGGATATGGAAGATAAAAATCAAGAAATTCTTATTATACTAGGTAGACCTTTCTTAGCCACAGGACAAACCTTAATTGATGTAAATAATGGGGAATTGAAGTTGCGTTATGGGGAGGAGGAGATTATGTTTCAGGTGAATAATTCTATGAGACAGCCTTCTAAACCAAATAAGGAGTGTTGGATGATCAATTCAATTGAAGAAGCTTAGTTAATAAAAGATGTGGAAGAAGAGGGAATGTTAGCAAGCGAGGAAGATGAAGATCCCATTGACACGGAAGTTATTGAAGAACTGATCAAGGAAAAAAAGATGATTCAACCTTCGATAATTTGTCCATCTAAAACTGAATTAAAACCTCTTCCCTCACACTTAAAATACATTTACTTAGGGGAAGATGAATCACTTCCTATAATAATATCCTCATTATTAACTCAACATCAAGAGAATCTTTTATGTAAAGTTTTAAAAAAACACAAGAGAGCAATGGGATGGAGTATTGCGGATCTAAAGAGGGTTAGTCCAACTCTAAGTATGCATCGTATCCTATTGGAGGATAACTCCAAACCTTCTATTGAGCCTCAGCGGTGATTAAACCCAAACATCAAAAAACTAGTTCACAATGAAATTATCAAACTTATTGATGCTGGAATCATCTCCCCATTTCTGATAGCCCTTGGGTGAGCCCTATACATATAGTTCCCAAAAAGAGTGGGATGACTGTCATTCTCAACAGCAATAATGAGCTGATCCCCACTAGAACTATGACTGGATGGAGAGCCTGCATTGATTATAGGAGATTAAATAAAGCCACTCAAAAAGATCATTATCCCCTTCCCTTTATTGACCAAATGCTTGATAGATTGGCAAGAAATCCTTATTTCTATTTTCTTGATGGGTATTCAAGATATAATCAAATCTTGATTGCACCTGAAGACCAAGAGAAAACAACTTTGACCTGCCCCTTTGAAACATTTGCCTTTAAAAGAATGCCTTTCAGATTATGCAATGCTCCAGCTACCTTTCAACGCTGTATGATGGCAATTTTCTCTGACATGATAGGAGAGTTCTTGGAATTTTTTTGGATGATTTTTCTGTTGTCGGAACCTCTTTCGACCATTGCTTAATTAATCTGGGAAAGGTTTTAAAAAGATGTGAATAGTCAAATTTAATCTTGAATTGGGAAAAATGTCAATTCATGGTTGAAGAGGGTATTGTTCTTGGGCATTTAATTTCTAGGAGAGGGATAGAAGTTGATAAAGCAAAGATTAAAGTAATTGAAAAACTTCCCCCTCCTATCAATATAAAAGGAATTGGAAGTTTCCTTGGGCATGTTGGTTTTTATCAAAGATTTATCAAGGATTTCACAAATATAAGTATGCCGCTTTGTAGACTGCTGGGAAAGGATGTCGAGTTCAACTTTGATGAAAATTATTTAAAAGGATTCAATGCTATAAAAGCTGCCTTAATCTCTGCTCCAATAGTTTCTACTCCAATTTGGGATTCACCTTTTGAAATTATGTGTGATGGGAGTGACCTTGCAGTAGGTACTATCCTTGGGCAGCGAAGGGAGCGAACCTTCTATTCAATCTACTATGCTAGTAAACTCCTAAATGATGCTCAAAGAAATTACGCCACCACGGAAAAGGAGCTTCTTGCCGTCATTTTTGCCTTCACTAAATTTAGGTCATACCTCATTAGGTCTAAAACTATCATTTACACTGATCATGCTGCTATCAAGTATCTCCTCCAAAAGAAGGAAGCAAAACCACGCTTGATACGTTGGGTATTGCTCTTGCAAGAATTTGATCTTGAAATCCGGGATAAAAAGGGGAGTAAAAATGTGCTTGCTGATCATTTATCTAGATTGACACACCTTGATCATAATAAGTTGACCGAAATTAGTGAATCTTTCCCCGATGAGAAGCTTTATGGTGTGGCCACAAATGATCCTCCCTGGTTTGCTGACATTGCAAACTACCTTGCAGGAGGAATCATAACAAAAGATATGAGTTACCAACAAAGAAAGAAATTTTTCGCTGATATAATAAATTACTTTTGGTATGATCCCTTTTTGTTTAAATGTTGCAATGATCAACTCCTAAGGAAATGTGTTCCGAACTCTGACACCAATAATATTCTCTTTCATTATCACACATCTCCTTATGGAGGGCACCATGGTATTGAGCGAACTGCTGCAAAGGTGCTTCAATCCAGATTTGTTTGGCCCCATTTGTTCAAAGATGCCACCAACTTTATCAAAAGTTGTGACAAGTGCCAAAGAACCGAGAATTTAAGCAAAAGGGATGAGCTCCCTTTAAATGGAATTTTTGAAGTAGAACTATTCGATGTGTGGGGAATCGACTTCATGGGACCTTTTCCCTCATCTCAAGCCAATCTGTATATCCTTGTGGTGGTTGAATATGTCTCAAAAAGGGTTGAGGCGGTGGCATGTGTAAACAACGATGCTAAAATTGTGATTAAATTTCTCAAGGAACACGTGCTAGCTAGATTTGGAATGCCCAGATTCATAATTAGTGATGGGGGAAAACACTTCTGCAATAAGCAACTAGAGAATGTATTAAAAAGCTATGGGGTGAGACATAAGGTGGGTACTCCCTACCACCCCCAAACTAGCGGGCAAGTTGAAGTCTCCAACCGAGAACTTAAACAAATCTTAGAGAAGACTATGAACTAAAATAGAAAGCACTGGACTTCAAAATTTTAGGATGCCCTGTGGGCTTATAGAACTGCTTTCAAAACCCCTTTAGGAATGTCCCCCTATAAACTCATTTATGGAAAATCATGCCACCTTCCCGTAGAATTGGAACACCGAGCCTTTTGGGAAATAAAAAATTTAAATTTTGATCCCCAAAAGGTAGGTGCACAAAGAATGCTGCAACTGAATGAACTTGATGAATTTTGGTTAAACGCCTATGAAAGTGCCAAGTTGTATAAAAAGAATACAAAAAAATGGCATGATAAGCTGATAAAGCCAAAACATTTTCAACCTAGAATGAAAGTACTGCTTTTTAACTCTAGATTAAGACTATTTCCAGGAAAACTGAAGTCAAGATGGACAGGACCATTTACTATCACAAAGGTTTTTTCTCATGGAGCAATTGAGGTCGCCTCCAAAGATGGCACTTTTAAGATAAATGGAAATCTTCTAAAGCTCTACTTGGAGGAAGGAATCTTTCAAGAAAAGGGGGGATCGACCCTTCAAGACCTCCCGAATGAAGGTATCACATGAGAATTTTTCTCATGTCAGGCTGAGACAATAAAATAAGCGTTTATTGGGAGGCAACCCAGAAATAATTAGGTTGTATTTTTCTATTTTGTACATTTTTTTTTCTTTGTATTTTTCTTTTTGTGTGTTTTATTTTAAGATTTTAATCTATGAATTTTCATATCCCCTCATTTTTATGGTATTCTTAAATGGCATATTTTTTCTGAATTTTTCAAGGAAATGAAAATCATAAAAATGTAAAGATGGAATTTAATATAAGTAAAGGGGTGCTTATCAAAAATGACCAATTATATTATAAGCACTAAAGTGTTTTAATTATGGAGTCAATAGAGGATAATCTAATTTTCAAAAATTCAACATAATGCCTTGAACTAAGTGTGGGGGAAGGCATTGGACTTAGACTAGAAATTTGGTGAGTACTCTAAAAAAAGTGTACTAGGCTCCCGTAGGACTTCATGATCACAAAGATGCATATTGGGGATAAAGAAAAGTATCCCTCCCTAAGAATGAAAAGAACAAAATATATATTTAAAAATGGATGATGAAAAATATCTCTCTTAAATGATCAAAATGTGAAAGGATGAAGAAAAATATCCCTCCTTTAATCTTTTCATCTTGGTGATTCATAAAAAGGAGCACATATGGCAAAACACTTGGAATATTTTCACCACCTCTCGAGTCTAAGGTCCATTAAGAACTCTCTCCATCACCTAGTGTCTAGCATGAAAATCAAAATATTTGGAGATTAATTGATTAACCACCCTTATTACCAATGTTAAAACATTAACATGTTGCTAAATGTTTCGTTTCATTTTTGCTATGCACGTACATTGATTTATATTGACTCTAATTGAATTTTTATGACTATCATCCCAATGTAACAGAAAAAATATACCATTTTGAGCTTACTCGAGGATGAGCAAGAATTTAAGTGTGGGGGTGTGATGAATCCATAAATTATATCTAAAATAAAGGAAAACTCATTCATTTCTCACCTTTAAACTGCTCCTAAATCAAATTTTATCTATCTTTTTTAGAAAAATGGTATCCAAAGGAGTTCTGAGACATTTTTTGCAAAATTTCTAAAATTTTCATAAGGAAACCGCTGCTGCATGCTGCAGCGTGCTACAGCGTCATGTTGCAAATTAGGCCGCTCTAGCGCGCTGCTGCGGGTGCATTTGCGAACTGTGGGCGCGGTAGAGCGCTACAGCGAATCCAGTTGTGAACTGTAGGTGCGGTAGCGTGCTGCAGAAGATCTAGTTGCAAACCGCGGGTGTGGTAGCGCGCTGCAGCAGGATGTTTTGCAAATTGAGTTGCTACAGCGCGCTGCAACTGAGCATTTTGCGAAATGGTCCCGTTGCAGCGATACGATTTGCAAAAGGAACCACTATAGCCTGCTACAGCGGGTAATTTTGTGAAATGTGGACGCGGTAGCGCATGGTAGCGAGAGACTTAGCTTATTTTGCTTGCTCCATTGCACGCTACAACGCGCTGCTGCGGCCGCCAAAATTTTTGCCAGTCAGGAGAATTTATTGCTGCTAGGACAAGACCCCCAACCTGCATTTTATCCCCAGCATCATCTTTCTGCAGCAGCTCCATTTTTTAATGGAAAGGAAGATCTTGAGGTGTTGTTTTGGCTAAACAAATGGAGCTATTCGTCAATTCACTATTAATGGGGATTTTTTCCATCATTGCTCAGATTTTTCCATTGAAATGCTGGTTATGGAGAGGATGAAGGAGGATGCAGCCCCTCTCCTATAAATACACCTCCTCTTGACTAGAGGAGGGTTCACAATTTTTCTCAACACATTAAGTAAAGAGGAGGAGTGCATAAGGAGAAGTGAGGAACTCCCCAAGGGTGGCAAGGCAATCTCTTGCTAAGGAAGAGAAGAAAGAAGGAAGCACTAGTGACCTAAGGGAGGAGCTTGAAGTAGGAGAAGAAGAATTCTGGAGAACTTCCAAGGAACGTTCCTACTATCTTCTAAACCTTACTATTGTATTTTTTTTTCTTAGTTGATCATGAAAGGGTCTTTATCCATGTATGTGTTTTTCTTCATTTCCTTTTTAATGAGTAGCTAAATCTCCCTTGGGGAGAGTTGGGGAAATCCCATGTGTATTAGTTATGGTTTATGTACTAAGTTTTCCTTAAGCAAAATTAAATCATAAAGAACTTAATGCCTTGTTAAGAGATGCTTTTGATTATTTGGTCTTGAATGTGGACAAAATGAAAATGAATGAATGATTTCAAGAACTAAGTTGTCTTGTGCTCCATAGCTCGCCTTAGGTTGGACGCTAGGTTTATGAGTGCATGAGAGCTTAGAACTATGTGACAAAGTTCTTGAGCTTAATGCACCTTAATCTAAGCTCAACCAAAGTGTTGATGCATGTGATGCTAAGACCCACTAATTGAGCTCCTTAGCTAAACATAATTGAGGTAGGGGAGGAAATAGTTGAGTGCTCATAAACTAAGTGACATAGTCATTGAGCCCAACATATTGATCCCTCATCTCAACTATGTGGGATGCAAGTGATGCTCGTAGTTGAATAAATGCTTATAAGATTTAAAAGACTTAATAATCGATGTCTCCTTGATCAAGAGATAAGATAAAAACACTAAACCTAAAATCTTATAGGAATCTTTGTGCCAAAATAGAACCGAAAGTGTGTTCATTTTGTGCACAAGATTTGAACTTGTGAAACCTTGAGGTAAAATTTAAGGAAAAATAATGTGCACTAGATTAAATCTAAAAGAATAAAAGATAAAGCTTGAGAATTCAACATGCATTTATAAATTTCTCATTACATGTGGGATGAACCCAACTATCCTCTCTCTTTTATCTAACTTATCTTCACATAGTGACTATTATGCTAAATCTAGGACCAACTCAACCAATCAATTGTAGCTTAAACATTAGTGAGAATAGATAGACCTTAATGTCAAAACAACCAATTCTCTGAGGATCGATAAATCCCGGAAATTAACACTTTCCACTTATTACTTCAGACCATGTACACTTGTGTGTGAGCACAGACGTGTATTTACAGTCTGTCAAATATCACCATAACAGACTCAAGTATGGAAGGCTGTACGTCAGAATGTCTCAGGCAGGAAGTGGAATTCTCAACAAGATCCTTAAGTCATTGGTCTTCAGAGGGAACTACATTTGAGAGTTAGCTAGAGAGTGTCTTTCAAGAGTGACTGATGCATTTCATATGATTGATTGTCCAGATCTAATTATCTTTAGAGTTTTGGATCATCCTTTGAACATATATGCTGAGGAGTGGTGGGTTTGTACCTACCATTGGATGGTTCATGATAGTAGAAGATATTATCGTGCTTCTATCTATCATGAGTTTGGGATTATTTTCTATTCTTCTTTTTTTAAGTGATTGTATTAACCATTTAGTAATAGTATTCATCTATCTCTTAGTTTATTTATTTTTTTCAAACTTATATTCCAAAAGCTTTAGTATTAATGAGATTCATTTCTTTTATTAGTTCCTAAAATGTTCCTCTTTCTCTTTCCTAGCATAATTCCTGAACTCAATAGTCCTATTCCTTTTGTGGCAAAGGAAGTTGCTTCCACTTAGTCATTAACTGCAGAAGAGCTTAAGACTTTGATGTAAATGATGAAAGTAATGGCTTTATCCCCTCCTCTACCTCCACCTTCTCCTACTCCTACCCCGCAAGTTATCCACATTAGAATGCTACTAGCATTTGGTCCCGTGGTGGACAATTTTCTTCTCACTTTATTAAGGTTGAACCCACCAACTTTCAATGGTTTTGCCTCTCTAATTGAAGCTACAAACTGGTTGAAAGTCATAAATAAGGTCTTGGCCAATATCATGTGCTCTGAGAGTGAGGCCATCCATCTTACCACTCACTTATTAAGAGAAAAAGTAGATATCTGCTGGAACAGTGAACTCAAGTCTTGCTTTTCAAAAGTTAGATTCAAGGCTACTTCTTGGAAAGAATTAGAAGCAATCTTATGGAAAGAATTATATCTGTTGTCTGCTTAGATGATCATCGAGTATGAGTTCATGCAGTCAAGCCAGAGAAATAAGACAGTCTTGGACTATGAAATGGAGTTCATGAAGCTATCTAGGTTTTCCCCTGACCTAATGCATACCAAAAATGGCTAGGTGCAGTCATTTTCTTAAGGGACTGAAGGACCCCATTAAGAGTCACTTGATGTCTTAGTTCCATGATAGTTTCTCAAAGCTCTTGGAGGGTGCACAGATGATCAAATATCACCAAATCTAGAGTGAGATGAAAAAGCAATCTCACATGACAACCCCAATTTCTGAATGCTTCAAGGGTAACCGTTCTCAAGGACCTAAGGCCTATCAAATAACCCCAACCCAGCCAGGAAGATAGGGTGCTCACTACCAAAATCTATATCCCTCCAACAAATGTTGCCATTTTGGTAATAAATTATATACTAGTGGTAGAACTGGCCATAATTATTAAGATTGCTGAGAAGTATGGACCGAGGATAAAGTAAAGATCAATCACCCAGCCACAATTCACAGCCCCACTTTTGTCAATGCTCATTCCCTATCACTCATTATAATGCCACCTCCAGCTAGTGAAAATGCCAAAACCCTTGGGGAGCAACTCCATCCACTTATTGTTGGAAATACTTTCAGCACCAAGAACACTCAGCAGTAGAAGTGGTTTGACTAGCACACTCGATTGAGAACTGGTGTTGTATTGATGGTTACCAAGCAAATTCAAAATCATGAGACCACAAGGAGAAGATCATAGCACATGCATGCAAAATAAACTCAAGCACACAAACATCCAAATATAGAAGATTATGTGGAAAACCCAAGAATGGAAAAAACCACGGAGCCACACTACAAAAAATCTCCACTAAGAATCTTGAAGAGTACAGAGTTACAAATAACTTAAACTTTAACAAGAAACACACAGGCTCTTACTCTAAGATGAAAAGGAGAGGAAGAAGCCACAATCAAAAGTATCTTTTCCAACATGTAAGAGCTCTCTTGCACTATAGCTTCCTTAGGGCTTCACCTTGGGATCTCCTCAACACAGTAGCCAAATCCTCCAACAAAAATGCCAACACAGTTAGGAAACTTCACCACATGTTCCCTTAAGTATCTAGCTCAAATTTGGAGCTTAAAAGGTTTAAAATACTCTCCAAATTACTTTGGGTGTAACCTAATACCGAACTAGAATTCTGCCAGGCACTACGACACGCCATAGCGCCTGGGCTTTGAATAGCCAGCCGCTAGGGCGTGATGTAGTGCCCTGGTCTCTATTAGCCTACCGATTTGGCACACGGTATCACTTACCTCTTGAGATGACTACTGTTGGGGTGCGCAGCATTGATTTCTGCTAAGGCGCACTGCAGCACCAATTTCCACTACAAGGAGCGACAGTATATGCTTCTTTGTCTGTTGATCATTGAGGCACACAACAATGCCTCTGTCTTGAGTGAGGGTGTTCTAAAGCGCACTGCGGTGCACCATGGCCCCTACCGCACGCCATGGCACACTATGTTTTTCCTAGACTTCACACCTTGTTCTAAATCAACTAGGAACCTTCTGAAAGTGCACCAGAGCACCAATAGCATCTCCATAATAAACTAAATTGTCACTATAATACAACACCTAGAAGAAAGCACAAGCAAGGAGAAATGCAAAGGGTAAAGTTGTTATTAAATCTCCTACAGTACCTTATGTTTATGCTATGATACTCATTGTCACCCAAGAGAACAACGATATTATCACCGGTATGTTATATATTTTCACATTCTATTTTTATTCCACCATATTTACTTTGTGCTTTTTTCTTTTGCTGCAGTAGTCATTAAATAAGGTTTTATTTTCCATCACAGGAACATTGCTGAAATGCATGCTAATAAGTTTTGAATATTAGACTTCTAGGTTAGCAATCAATTTTTCTAAGCAAAGCTTATTGTTATGCCAATTATGAATTATGACATAATTTTAGGCATAAATTGGTTGAGAAAGTTCAACACATTCATAGACTGCCATCATAAAAAAGTTATGTTAAAAATAGGGAAGAAACCCGAAGTTTTTTGTATGCAAGCTTGGTTTAAAAGTATCAAAAATTAATACGGTAGAATTCAAGCACATCATTAGCAAAGGTTGTGCAAATTTAGTAACCATGATCGGTGAAGCCAAGGAAGATAGATCCTTGGAGGACACTAATGTCGTTGGAGATTTCCCGGATGTGTTTCTAGATAATTTACCAGGACTACCTACTTTGCGTAAGGTAGAGTTTTTGATTGAACTAATTCTAGGAACACAATTTAAGTTTAAGGCTCCGTATAGGATAGCTCCGAAGGAGCTGCAGAAGTTGAGAGAGCAACTAAAATAGCTGCTTGAGAATGGATACATTCATCCTAGCATGTCACCTTGAGGAGCCCCCATTTTGTTCATGAAGAAGAAGGATGGCTCAATGCAGATGTGCATTACTTACCATGAGCTGAATAAGGTGACTGTGAATAGGTATCCTCTGCTCAAAATTGATGACCTTTTTTATTAACTTGCAGTAGCAAAATTTTTTTATGATATAAACTAAAGGTTAGGTTTCTTCCATATCAAAGTTATGGATGAAGATGTTTCCAAAATTGCATTTAGGATGTGATATGGTCACTTCAAGTTCTTATTTATGTCTTTTTGACTGATGAACACTCTGTCCATATTCATGAACCTGATACAGTGTATCCTTAAGTCGTATCTTGATGATTTCCTCATAGTATTTATCAATGTTATTTTTATTTAATCAAAGTCAGAAGCTAAGCACGAGATGCAACTTCGGGCCATTCTGGAACTGCTTAAAAACCATAAGCTCTTTACTAAGTTCTCCAAGTGCAAATTTCGGCTCAATTCCATGGAATTTCTGGGTCACTTGATTGATGTTGTAGGGATTCGGGTTGACCAGAAGAAGATTCATATTATTTAGCAGTAGTACAACCCAAATCAATAACCACAATTTGTAATTTTCATGGGACTTGCTGGCTACTAAAGAAGGTTCGTTTAGGATTCTCTCAGATCGCAGTGTCATTAACTCAGATAACTAGGAAGAAAGTGTTGTTCATCTGGTACACAAACTGTGAAGAAGATTTTTAGAAGCTAAAGCATTTCTTAACTTTTGCGCCAATCCTTGTGCTATCTTTAGAGGGTAACGATTTTCAAGTTTATATTGTTGTCTCTAAGGTAGGACTTAGTTGTGTTTTAATGCAAGATGGTAGAGTGATAGCCTTTGCCTCCAAATAGTTAAGGCCTAATGTGAGAAACTACCTTGTACATGATCTTGAACTTTCAAGGGTAGTTTTTTCCCTCAAAATTGGAAAACATTACATGTACGATGTTAAGTGTGAAATATTTGATGATCATCAGAGTTTAAAGTATATTTTCTCACTGAAAAAGCCTAACTGTCATCATCATAGATGGCTTGAGCTGATTTGCCACTACAATTTGAAAATCTAGTATCATTCGGGTAACATTAACACTGTAGATAAAGCCCTAAGTCATAAAGCAGCATTGTATTCTCTTTGTGGCAATGATACTTTAATAAAATAATTTGAAAGGCTGAATCTTGAGCTAATCAAATTAGCAGATTTGAGTAGAATTCTGCTTGCTTGTCAGTAAAAATCCTCTCTGAGATCAAGGTGAGTCGAAGCTTAGAACAACGATGATGATTATTCCAATATTGTATCCGATATTGAGAATGGGAAGAGATCTGCATTATGTCTTGATGCTGATGGTGTAATCTTTCAGAAAGAAAGGTTATTGGTTCCCAAGAGTATACAGTTGGAAATTTTGTCCGAGCCCCATAATTCAGGTTACACTATTCATCCCAGTAGGAGTAAGATGTATCGGGATCTGAAGAAGTCTTTCTGGTGGCTTGGCATTAAGAGAGACATCGATGTTTTTATCTCAAAGTTCCATTCATGTTCATTAGTAAAGGATGAACATCAGATGTTTGGTGGACTTCTCAAACTGTTAGATATTTTTGAATGGATATGGTCCGACATTTTCATGGACTATGTCAAGGGTTTACCGAAGAGTAAATCAAGTTATGATGTGATTTGGGTGACTTTTAACATACTCATTAAATAATATCATTTCATTCAAATTCATCAGATTTATTATGTAGATAAGTTGGCCAAACACTACATTTAAAATCTAAGTTTGTATGAAACATCAAACTATATTATTTCAAATAAAGATAGTAGATTTACTTCTTGAATTGGGTTAGCTGTTTAACAAGACCTAGGGAGTAATTTAGCTTTGAGTACTACCTTTCATTCCTAAGCTTGTGATCAAACTGAATGTGTAACCTAGATCTTATAAGATCTTCTACATCTTTGTGTGTTAAATTTTGGTGGATCATGGGAAGACCACCTCACCATAGTTGAGTTTTCCTACAACAATAGTTATCATTTTAGCATTGGTATGCCTCCATACAAAGCACTTTATGGAAGGATATGTAATACTTCAGTTGCTTGAACAGAAGTGGGAGATACTCGGCTCTATGGTTCTGAATTGATTGAGATTACCAAGAAAAAGGTTCTACAGATCAAGCGTAATATGTTCGCAGATCCGGATAGATAGAAGAAATATAACGATGCTCGCCACTGACAGCTAGAGTCTTAGATTAGGGAGTGAGCTTATCTGAAAGTTGGTCCAGTGCGTGGTATTCAGAAGTTTGACGTGTTAAGAAAGCTGAGTCCTAGATATTTGGGACCCTTTAAAGTGATTGGTAAAGAGGGAACACATGCATAGAAGTTGGAATTGCCTGAAGATTTTATAATAATGCACAATGTTTTTCATGTCTCATCATTGAGAAGGTGTTGCTTGATCCAAGTCAGCAGGTTCATATTCCTGCAGTCAAACTGTAGCCTGATCTAACTTTCATCGTTAAGCCTATCACAATTATGGGTCGAGACCTCAAGCAATTGAGGAACCCCAATATCCCTATGGTTAGTTTTCATTGGCAGAATCACTCAATTGTAAAAGTCACTTGGAAAAAGAATATGATATGTAAAAGAAGTTTCCATAGTTCTTTCCTTAATCAAGTGTTTTGCAGTTTTTTGCTTTATTTTTTGTTCATTTTCGTATTGAATTTGTAAGGGCATTGAGGATGACACCTCTTTTAAGATAGGGAGTTTGTAATAACCCTAGTGTTATTACCCATTATTGGATAGACAAATCAGCTTAACTTCACTACCAATGCACTTATAATAGTATTAGAAGCCTACACCTAAAGTTTGGCGTGATTTGGGGTTCGTTTGCATTCAACAAATATTTTGAATGTTTTAATTAACATGAAAAATACTTAATTTATTTTGACCTCAGAATCTAAATCTGAGTTTGCCATTGAACTCATCACCCCATATTAGCTAGGGGTGATATTTTGGGAATTTTTGGAAGTCGTCAAATTTTTGCTGAATATTTTAATATATTTAAGTGCTCAAAAAATTAAGATAATTAAATTGATATTTGATTTAAAATCCAACTTCATTTTTGAGTTCCTCATCCCTCACTTTGCTAAGGATGAATTTTTGGAATTTTTCATAGCTCGTTTGGATATTTATATTTTATTAAATAAAAAAAGTTTAATTAATTAATTATTAATGTATTTTAAATAATAATATTGGCTAATTAGTAATTTAAGTGCAACAGTCATTAATAGATTGCATGGATCCCATGCGTCAGTCCAGCGCACGAGACAACAAGATCCATGCATCTGGGTCATCGAGCACTTATTTTGGAATGATCTAATGGAGAGAGCTAGATTCATTTGATATGACCATCAGATAGTTCATCAGATCCAACAGTAGAGATAACCCATTTATACATCCCCATTCTTGATCAATTGTTCGCCTGCTGTAATGGCAAGCAAGTGTACGCCTATCCACTAGTAGGTCCCTAGCTCATCTTTTAATCCCTTTGGACTCCCACTTGCTCTCATTTTCCTCCATTCCTCCATCAATAAGCCTGGGATCATATGGGAGAGCTACAGTGGATGGATCAACCACAAAACCCTAACCTTAATTTGCACCCAAGATGAAGATAATAAGATACACCTTAATTCATGCATCTACTCAACAATTATTCCCCAATCACATTTCATTTTCCTATTTCATTTGTTGGTGTATCCATGTGTGGGGTTAATTGAGCTCAATAGAGCACGATTTGACTCCTATTTTTGCTGAGTATGAACAGTCCCTAACAGTGTTTGTGCCCTCGCTTGACCACACAGAACCTAGGGCACCGCTTTTGATGGTGATTCAGCTATTGGCAGGCCCTGAATTTGTGTTTGGCACATCAATTGTGATGAGAGCTTCACGTCAACTTGCGGGCGGCACCGTGGTACCTCCAGGTTCAACCAAAAGGGTTAACCCTGGGCACGCCCCTTTCAGCACCTAACGGTGATGAAGGCACTATGCGGTTCGCTCTATTGTACAGGCCGGTCCAGCCTCTTCCTGAACCATGCCACAGAAGCATTTAAGGAATATTCATCAAATGCCAATTTTAATAATGGAATCATAGGCTTAATTAATGAAAATTTAGAAAATTATAGATATTTAAGAGTACATATCCAAATTAGACTAATATATATTATTTTGATCAGAAAAATAAGAGGAACACTAATATGAAATCAATTTTAAGATTGGATGCTTAATTATACTAATCACTTTTAGTTACAATTAGGAGTTCCAAAACCTCTAATTTTCTAATATTATCCAAATTTGACCTACTTAGTGTCATTTTACTACTTGAAATGCGAGGGTTCCATATTTACTTACTTTGTTTTGATTCGACATCAATTGGAGAAAAAAGATTTTTGGCTCCTCTAATCCTCATTAAATGTAATTTTCATAATTCTTAGCTTGCTTGTTCTAGGCTTTTACCCTAGAACAGCAAACATAGATTTTAAAATGAACTTTTATGTCACGTTAGGAAGTGAGCTTAGGCCTTGGAAATCAAAGTTAGATGTCTAATGAGTAGTCTAGCTAGCATGCAATTAAACCTTCAATAATAGGAGATATAGTGTATATTGGAAACCCTAAGCTTGATTAATTACTTATTTATGTATAGTAAACCTAAGCTTTAGGTATGAATAGCTAAGAGATTTCATTTGCAAGTAGTATTTAACCTTATCAGGACTAATTTCTAATATTTGGATTTATACTTAGTGAACCTTTTCCTTCCAGTGCAACCCTCTCTTTAACCTCTCTAGTTCCTAATTGCACCTTTTAGCTCTCTAAGAAGGATCTAGCTTCCTAAGTAAGCCCTAGAATCCCAAATATTATAACCAACCTATAACTATTAGATTGTAACATTTTCTTTAACTTTACATCTAGTACCTTCCGAGTGAGTATTTAGCTAACTTAATAAAAAATTCAGCTAGAAACAATTCAATCTAGGTTGCTTTAGTGAGTTTCAAGGTAGTGAACCTGCAATCTATATCTCTTAATTATAGAACTATAGCCTTAATTCTAGTAACCAATGAAGATAATTTGGCTTAGGAATAATATAAGATTAGTGTCATGTTACATGTATATACATATAAATTATTTTGCCATTTAAATGAATCAAAATCAATCTAATACTGTCCTAACCTCAATTACTTATAATATTATCTTTCTATTGACTTAGAGATTGATATGTCTAAGTCAATTAGGAGATTAATCAGCTCCAATCATTAATTTAGACAATTAAATTAGATGACAATGGATATTATATAATTTACCATTAAATTAATTCCTTAATCACAGCTTTGCTTTGGAACTACAACCTTGAATATTCATAACGATATCACACGGAGTAATAAGGAGACCTCACACAATATAGAGGAGTAGTGTGTGTGCTTTGGTAGACCTCTCTTTTCTTACTTAGTTAGGAAAACATGCTTAACTCCTCATTTGTTCTGTAATTTGTGCTTGCAAAACAATATCTTATATAACTTAAACAACTTAATATTAATTATTTCATAATCTTATAGATTGTGAGTTACTTTTCATAGCCTTTTGACTATGCTTACTTATCATAGTCAATGACTATGTTTACTTAGCCCATGTGACTAGGCTTCACTTTACTTTACTTACTTTATAGTTCTACTTCTTATTCGTGTTTACCTCATGTTACACTCTTTACTTTAATTGCAGCGTATGCTGATTTACTTACATTTTATGCTTCACTTATTTATCTTATTTAATACTTAGCATAATTTTAATGGACATATTCATGTATCCTTGCATGCTTACATTTACATATTAGTACTTTAGCCTTTATATAATGTACATTTTCTCATACTTGTTGTTGCTGGGTACATTTTCTCATACTTGTTGTTGCTGGCTTGAACAGACTACTAGTGAGCTCTTACTTTTTTGCCTTACTTTACTACTTTTACAAACTTTCATACCCTAGTTTCATGGTTAGTGCTTTGCTTACTCATTTCAATTGTAATTGGCCAATGTAATATCTTCATAAAAATTAAATATTACTTTGTGTAACTTTAAAATGTACTTAAGTTTTTCAAGTCTAATCACTTGTTTTTACTTTGTTGGTTGTGTCCAACCATATTAAAAACTAAATATAGTAGATCAGGAGCATCATTTGGACCTTGGATCTGAGACTAGTACCGACCATCAGTAGCTTGAAGATCTGCTTCATTTTTACTGTATTTAGTAAGGTTGAGTGAATTATTTTAATTTCTTTTAAATCAGTTTGTAATAACTTATTCCGTGATAGTTTTACTTTATTTTTGTGATGGATGTACTTTCATTTATACATACTTACTTAGTTTGGATGATGGATATAGATGCTCCTACTTTCATATTGCTTACTTGTTCATTTTTACTTCTAACTGTTTTGCCTCATAAAAATTATTGGCCACAAAGCACTTAATAATGGGTTTGTTTATTCCTAATTTAGTGTTAACTGCTATGGTAATGCTATAGTATTGGATTGGATTCTTGGTTAAATTTTATGGTCGTTACACTACTAAACTTAAACTAGAGCTAGGGTTTTTAGTTATAAGGTTAGTTTGTATGTTTACTAACCTCAAGCTGCATGAGGCCAAGTAGTGGCTTTAGCCCAGGCTCCATGAGCACTTGCCCAGGAGGCCAATTAAAGAGCTTCTTGGCCACTAAGGCCCACTAAGAGTGATCGGCCATTTTTAGAAATCTGTTTGGAGCCGTTGGAGGAAATGGGCAACAGGGTCTCACGCGGCTGAATGAAGATCCTCCTTGTTGGACACGAGCGACCCCTGGACTAAGGTGAGCAGTAGCAAACATGCTATGGCTCGTCTAATTGATCAAGAAATAAAGATGGAACAACTCTGATTTTATGAGCCAAAACGATCGATCATGGCAATGAGCAAGGATGTCAAATCGCGAACATGATCCTACGTCTGATAATGGATCCACGATGGGTTCTATATGATTGATCTCCAAATTGAACCAAAATTTTAGAGTTTACTCCTAATGATGACTAAAGGCTAAATGGAAGAGATTCTTGACTATTTTGGCCATGTTTTGCCTAAGTAGTTACCTCAGGTTATTATAAACTCCTCCATGTAAGAACGATGTCATCCTCGACATCATAACCTTAAGAAAATATAAGCAGTGAGTTAAAAATGATATTTAAAATGAAAACTGAATTAAAATTGAAATTGAAATTTGCACAGATTAGGGTGGTTCCTGATGCAATCCTATTGACTTTGGGAGCAGAGATAGTAGTCAACATAAGGACTCTTGCCAAAACTGAAGGTCAATTATTGGAATTAGCTCTTCCTTGCAAGTTCTGAATTGACGTTCTAGGCATAACAATTTGAAGTTTGTTGGGAATGAGAGTATTTGATTGTGGAGGCACTATTGCAACCATAAGAACTTCTCTGGCAAAACCATGAGTCCTATAAGCTTTATTCTAAATGGAATGAGTGATTGGCACTCCATTTATAATTTCTTTTTGAATACACTTGTAGAATCTATGTCCTGGCTTTCCACATGTGTAGCACTCATTATTGGATGATAACACTTTTCATAGGGATGTGGCTTCTAACAGTTCTAGATTTAGACAGATTAAGGTTCAACTTTCATTTTATTGACTTCAATTGGACAAGGCTTTTTGAACATTTTAACTTGACTGGATTCAGAATGAACTTTCCTTTTCCTTTCCATCTGAAGCTGATGATGTTCTTAGATACGAGCTACTTCTATTAACTCAGCAAATTCCTTGTGGATATGGGACACTAGATGTCCCATGATTTCATCATTCAGAGCTTTCAAGAACCTATTACTATGGGTCACTTTAGACCTTACTAGATCAGGTGTGATTTGAGATAGCCTTCTGAATTCCATTTCATATTTAGAAATAGCTTGCTACCTTGAGAGAGTTTTATTTAATTCATCTTTCAAAATTGTTTGGACTGATTAAGGAATGAAAGCTCATTTAAAGGCTTTAATAAAGAACTTCCATGGGATATCTTAGATCTCAAATTCTGCAAAATTGGAATTACGCTCATTTTCCCACCAAACTTCTACTTCATCTTGGAACAAATGAGTGACTAAATGCATTACTTCAGAATTATGGCACTTAATGGTGATGAGATTCTACTCCATGAACTTTAGCCAACTAATTGTGTCCATTGGGGATACCAAACCATTAAATGTGGGTGTTCATAGATGATGGAAGTTGTAAGGGATTCTAGCTACTAAAATAAGAGAAGTAGATAGAGCTGGCACATTGGTGACTGAAGGATAATGATTTGATTTGAATAATTACTAGAATCACTGGGCTTGCCCATCTTGACTTTCAATTAGCACCTTAACAAGGTTTGATGTATTATTAACATCTTCTGTTATACTGCTCAAAGACATGGGAGCCTTGATTGATGTAGGACCAAAAGGTGATTCAAGATTCATAATTAAGCTCTTGTACTGGAATGAAGGATTTAGAATGTGAGTCAAAGAATGAATACTTAATAAAAGAAAATTTCACTCTTTAGAAAAGAGTGAGATCAATCTAAGAGGTTAGACAATTACTATTTAAACTTCCAATCTCAAGAGTCTACTATTTAACTAGATTCTTACAAATTGTATTATTATTATTATTCAGATAGTTAACCTAGAATATCAATGGTAGGAGGTATGATAACCCATACTACCTGTTATCAACTAAATATTAATGTTGAATTGAATGAAACATATAAGTTATCTCTAATACCACTGTAATGCCTTGACATTAATTGAGTTAAGTATTTCATTAACCTGATTAATGATGCAAGCCAAATAAATAGATGATTAATACACATTATATGTATAGTATACCATGAATATAGTGTGCAAAAGCTTGAAAGATATATCATCCATAGTCTTATCCATCCAAGAAATAGTAAGTAAGGACATACATATTAGAAAGAAAGAAAAAAATACATCCATATAGGTTTAATTATTATAGACTTAATGAAATGTAGAAATAATCTCTCATCTCACCAAAGTAGAAAAATAGCTAAGGAAGGAGGCTCTAATAGCTACTCAACAAGCCCACACTCCTCTTTCTCTTGAATCTCCTGCAGCTCCATCGGCATAGGCTCTTAAAAGCAAACAGAATCTGATATTGTCAGATTGACAACGCCAGGGCCCCGGCCAAAAACAAAATCTTACAATGAGTCTGAGTACATTTTAGGCTCACTAAAATGCATTAATTATATTATAAAGATATTTAGAATAAAATAGTAAATAGACAAAAAAGTAATTGTAATATAAAGTAAACAATTAGATGTAACAAAAACTGCAGAAAAATAAGCAAACTAGTCTGCAATACATACCAAGAATATATGAAATGTACAAATAACACTTTATGTCATAATATGCAATAAAGAACTCCAATACATATGCCAACAGCATATATTACAAACATACAATAGAAAAGAGTGCCCAACAACACTCACAAGAAATGTGCCCAACAACACCTAAACAAAGAAAGTGTGCCCAATGCACCAATGCAACAAATATGTTGTAACAACCTGAGTGTTTTTACTTGAGTTTAGCTGTCCAAATTAGGTTAAAACCATCATCAGTAGACTCCTAATTGTATTAGGAGCCTGCATCTGAAATTTGGAGTGATTTGGAGATTATTTTTATCTCTTATGTGCATTCTGAGATAATTTGAATATCTTGGAAATTACCTAAATTACTTTGGCCTCAGAATATAAATCAGAGTTTGCTATTGAACTTGTCACCCACAAATTAGCTAGTAGTGATATTTTGGGAACTTTTGGAAGTTGCTAAATTTTTTTTAATACTATTTTAATGCTCAGAAAATTAAAATAATTAAATTAATTTCCAATCAAAAATCTAACTTCCTTTTTGAGTTCCTCACTCTTGAATTAGCTAAGGGTGAATTTTTAGGATTCTTTGGAGCTCATTTGATTATTTAATTTTAAATAGTTAAGACTTTATTTATTTTTTAATGTTCTCACATTATTAATTGTTATTAATATCATCTTTTATTCTAAATCTTTCGATGCATTTTCTGTTAGTCATTTGATCAATCAAAGATGCAGATCAGATGGCTCGTACGATATGTGCGGATCAGGATTGATCAAACCCATCCATGAGTTGATCAGCCCGATCAAACAGCAGTGATCATTTCATTGCACGCCTTCACCATTAAGCATGGTCGCGCACTCTGAGAACCAGGCACCCTTACGGTGGTCCTGCCAAACTTGGCCAAGCTCTTAATCGCATCCACGATGACTCCTCAGGCATTCGTTCGGTCACTTTGGAAAAGCTGAGGCCACCGGAAGTTTTTGAACATGCTGGAGCTGCAGTTGGCGTCAGACTCAAGCCCTAACCCTAAATAGAAAAACTCATAAAGGTACCTCAGAATTCCTCATTCTTTATTCTTATCTTTTGAATTGTTATTTCAAACCATGTAAGATCGACTGATGAGCCTTGATTGAGCTCAATCGAGCTCAATCTGTGGCTAATTTGAATGTCAGTAATAGTAGCGACCACTGGACTCATCTACGTCGGTCTCGTTGTATCTAGAGCAAAATATTTAGGGAGACTCATGTGGTTGGGCATAGGGTTTTTGGGTTGGGCATGTTGGCCATGGAGAGGGCTTCCCACAGAGCTGTGGATCATGTCCTAAAGTGGAGTGTAGCTCGAGTGTAGTCATGCCTGAAGCATTGTCCCCGTCGCCCAGATGGGTAGGGATGTAGGTCTCGGGCTGGGTTGGGTCAGACTTGACTTTTGTAATTCAGCCCTAGATCCTTACCCATGCGCCACTGATGCGTATTGGGCTGATCAATTAATGGAAATTTAAATAAATAAATAAATAAGTTATTTAAAATTTTGAAAACTTCAATACATTGTAATTTTAAAATACAAATCCTAATATAACGATATTATATACCATTTTGAATAGAAAAATGCGATGAGCAATAATATGAATTTAAATTTCAAGTTTGAAGATTAATTTCACTAATCTCTATTTTAATTAATTAATTAAATAATTAATTAATCAAATCTTAAAAGTGTGGTAACTTAGCCAATTTCATCCAAATTTGACGATCCAATAGTTCATTCAATCACAAAAATATATAGGACAACAATATGCCATCAAATTTCTAATATGAAATCTAATTTTGCTAATGACCTTCTAAGTGTCATTAAAAGTCATTAAAAATACCAATTAACCATTTGATGTATACTTTGACCTTTCTTAGTATTTATGCTATAAGAAAGTTGTAGCCGTTATGTTTATATTATTTGGATAACAAATGGAAAATATTAGCTTTTGGCCTTTGAATAAAATAATATTAAATTCTCAATTTTGGGTTTTGCGTGTTTAGACCTCATAAAGGCTAGTACACCTTAGAAAACATCCCTTATGATATATTGCAACATTATATGTTACTTTAATTAGTAAAACAACTAGGTTATCCTATATTAGGCTTAGCACTAGCAAACCTAGCAAGGAGCCTCAACATAGGAATGAATTGATCTTGTATATTCCTAATGCTTGATTTGGTACAAAAGGATTGTAGTAGTCCTAAACTCTAGGGTGGATTGAACTAGTTAGTTCTTTATGATCATAAGAACCACTAGTAAGAACCTTAATGGCTAGATTGGACTTAGGTATATTCTATACATTACCTAAGTCTAGGATTGACTCTAGTCAGTCCATTGTGCAACTTAGTGACTTTAACCCAATTTAGTGGCATAAACACTTAGCTAAACCCTAAGATTCCTCGTGCCTTGACATGAACTCAGTGGTTATGGATTTGAATACCTTCGCTTAAGCATCTTACCTATTAAGCATAAATTAGATTCTAGTTAGCCAACTTATTAGGTTGATTGATTTGGATCTTTTAACCCTAAGAGTCTTTAATGAACTTAAGGATAGAAATCCTTCATGGCAATTGATAAATCCAAGATTTATAGGAAAATAAAGGATTAAAACAGCACTTAAGAATGCATACTTTGATTAGAATCTTATCATTTCAGGTAAAAATAGGAGAAGGGCAATTCTGGAGAAGAAAAAGAATTTCTGGAAGAAAATTATTGTGGTGTGCTGCAGTGCTCCAGAGCGGGCCATGGCGTTTTGCTGAATATAGCTCTCCTCGAGCATGCCTGCAAGTCTAGAAGTAGAACCTCTATAGCATGCCATGGTGTCAATTCCCAGAGAATATTTTTAACCATATGAGAATTAATTGAACAACAATTTTCCACACTTTTGTAATTTCAACCGCTGTAGCGCGCTAGAGCGGGCCATTATATCATTTCCCAGAGAATATTTTTGACCATATGAAAATTAATTGAATAGTGATTTTCCGTGTTTTCATAAATTTAACAGATGCAGCTTACCTCCAGCGCACCCTAGCGCACCTGGGTACAATGAACTAAAACATAGACCTAGAAGGATTACGCTATAGCGCGCCCCAGCGTGCTACAGTAGGTCGCGATGCAATTTCATCAAAACTTTCCAAAATAAGAAAAAAAAGATTAATTGAACAGTGAATTTACAACTCAAACTGCCTTAGTGTGCTGCGGTGAGAAACCGAATTAATTCGACTCGCCACAGTGTGCTACAGCAGAACAAGGTTGCCATAGCGTGCCACAGCGGATCCCTGGTAAACAACATATCTGGAGCCTTAAACAACATAATTAGATGCAACTGCTACAGTGCGCCACCGTGCTCGATGTAGTTTTTCCTAGGTAAAGGCATTAATGACAGCATAGGGAAGGCAAAAAAATTAAGCTTTTGGCCTTCCCCAGCCATTTGGAACTTGCAAAAGTAGTAAATCCTACTGTATCCAAGAGGAATAAAGAAATAATATTAAATGGCTTTGCATGAATTCAAGGAAGAGAAAGGGTTGGACAAAATTTATGACGAAGGTTGAAGGAACCCCTATCAAAATAACATTTTGAAACTAAAAGAGGGTTCCCAATTTTAACATTCAAAAGACCTATAGATGGAGGCTGTAGGAGGAGAAAAAAAAAGAACTCTTCAAGGAACAAGAGGCGGACTGTGAAGAATAGAAAGAAGAAGGTAGCAAATGGAAGGCAGAGAATTCATGTAGAAGCAAAGGAGGAAGATTAAGAGAACCTTATAAAATCTCTAGGTGTTTCCTAGTACTATCTTTAAACTTATATTTTTTTTTTATTCTGTTGTAAACTGATGTCAAGGCTTACTTCTTTTTGCATGTGTGCTTTGATTTAATCTTTAATGGAAAGCTAAATCTCCTTGGAGAGGGTTGGGAAGTAATTGTAGGAAAATGTAAGGCTGTAATGATGTTGGAATGGAGTTATTTTAATGAATAAAATTGATTTCTATTTTATTGTTTATTATTATTATTGTGATTAAATTCTTGGATGAAACTCTGTCAAAATACTTTGCTAAAATAAAACTTAAATGAATTTTCAATTAAGAAAAAAATTTGAGATCATGCTCATCATGTGGACAAGAGCAAGGAAAATAGTACAAATAGAACTGAGAACTATGTGATAAGTTCTCAAGCTCACTTGGACCTTTTCTCAAGAGCTCTACCAAGAGATTTGATGTTCAGAACAAAGTTCCCATTAACTTTACTCTACTACTCAGTAAAGTGGAAGGGATGAGAGGATGTTGGAAATCCAATGGACAATATAACATAGTCCATTTGACCCAACACATCCTCTCATCTAGCTAAATCACGTGTGTAAGCATATGATACAATGTTGATGGAAATCATGTTTGTGAGATCTAACAATTAAAAGATAATATTTGGTAACCTAGATGTAGGAAATCAAAATAAAATTTAAATCACGATCTTATAAAGGTTTTGGTGCCAAGATAGAACCCCAAGGGGAGTTCTCCTTGTTGCACTAAATCTAAACCTATTGAAATTAGAGGTTAACTCCAATTCTAATAGTGTTCAATTGATTTAATTAGGCATGAAAAAATTAAATTATACATTTCAATAATGAAGTAACAATACCAAGTCCTTACAAGTCCTATAATGAAACTCCAACTCTCTCCTTTTGAAAAAATTGTACCTTACCCTAAGGTAAATTGTATTGATAATTTATGAACCATCTCAAACTAAAATATCAATATTCTAAACATTACAGAAAGAATATAAGACTTTGTATCAAATCCACTGTTCCTTGAGGACGATAAATCTCATAACTAAACTTCAACTAATTACATCAGACCACGTACACTTGCGTGCAAGCGCAGGCACAAATTTATGGTCTGTAAAGTTATTGGAGCCATTGTTGGGGAATAGTTTTCATTTTGTATTAAGTATAATCTTCAAGTAAATAGTCATTTAGACTTTTTACTTATTTGCATATATTTTTATTTTCTATAATTATATCATTTTGTGCTAACTGAAGTGTAACTTTGATTTTTAATTTAGTTTCACTAGGTGCCTGAAACTTTTAAATTTTTGAAATATATGTACTAAATTGTTTGCAAAAAAACTAAATTGATGAATATTTGAACTACTAAAAATTGAATTTGCTTAAACTAAATTGCTGAACTGAATTGCTGGAAATCCAAGTTTCTGAATTTGTTTTGTTGAAATTGTAGTGCTTATTAGCTCTCTTAGAGTGGTTTGAAGTGCTAAATTGTTCATCTTGATTATTTTGATTGTTTTGTCTAGCTGAATTTGAAAACTGCATGAATATGAGAGAAAATGTTGATATCTTGTTTGATCTTGAAATTGAGCGAACTTACTTGAGAGTTAGAAGAGAACAACACTTGCTGAATTGGAACCAGGTTGCGATGGATAATCTAGAAGCTAATCTATTAGGAGAACAATGGGGAAGAGCACAAAGAATAAACATAGAAGAAAATTTTAGAGAGTTGTTTTGAGAACCTAGGGGTAGAATGTTAATAGATTATGAGTTGCCTATTATTTGAGGCATCCCTCATGCAATTGTTAGACCGAATATAGAAGCAAATAACTTTGAAATCAAACCCTCAACACTTAGCATGGTTAAAAATAACCAATTTGGTGGATTAGCCACGGAGGATCCTAATTCACATATCTCCAACTTCCTTGAGATTTGTGACACATTCAAATTAAACGGCATTTCTGAAGACGCCTTAAACTCTGACTTTTCCCATTTTCACTTAGAGATAGAGCCAAGAGTTGGCTCAGTTCACTTTCGGGTGATTCTATTCGCACTTGGGATGATTTGGCTAGGAAATTCCTAGCCAATATTTTCCTCCTGCAAAAATAGCCCGATTAAAAATTGAGCTAACGAATTTCAACCAATTTGAGGGGGAGACTTTGTATGACAGCTGGAGAAGATTTAAGGAGTGCCTGAGGTGATTTTCCTCAATGTATGCAAGTTCAAACCTCTTATAATGGTTTGAATGCGCAAACGAGGACACTCATTGATGCTACTGCCAGAGGGTCACTTGGTAGCAGGACCCAGAAAGTAGCTTATAATCTCTTAGAAGAGATGGCCAGCAATGTTTACCAATGGCCCATTAAGAGACTTAACCATAACAAGAGGGAAGCAAACCAAGATAATGAAACTGATCAAATTTTAGCTCTTCAAAATGAGACTAATGCTATAAACAACAAGATAAAGAGTATGACTATCAACTATGTTCAAGAAGCCTATTGTGAGCTATGTAGAGGGAAACACATGAGCAAAAATTGCAACCTGAATAATCCATTTGCACCCTCTAACACTGAGCAAGTTAATTACTTAAGAAACAACAATGCTGGGCAAAACAATGCACAAAATCCATATTCCAATACCTACAACCCTGGATGGAAACTACATCCTAACTTTACCTAGTAACAATAACAACAACAATGGAAATTTTATCATAGGAAATAATATAAATAAATAAGGGTACAATCAAGTTAACAACAATCCAACCCAACATTCTAACCTTGAGGGAGCCTTTAATTCATTTAAAGGGGAAACCCTTCAGTTCATTAGAAGAACTGAAGTAACACTCAATAGGCATGAGGCCTCTTTCTAAGAGATAGAGGCATCCCTCAGGAATATTAAAGTCTAGCTAGGATAAATTTCCCAGCAGCTGTCCACTCGACAGTAGGGAACTTTACCTAGCTCGATTGAATTTAATCCAAGGGAAATAGTAAGTGTCATTCATTTAGATAAAACTGAATAGGACCGCCTTAATGTCAAAATAGAAGTAAATAAATCTAAATGGGGGTTAGAAAGTGAACGGGGGAATAGTACAATTGATAGATTAGTGGCAAAAAAGAAGTAGGATCTGGGAAGGTTGAATATCCCTTGCGTGATAGGGGATGAGGTTCTTCTAGATTCCTTATGTGATCTTGGAACCTCGGTAAATATCATGCCATACCATGTGTACAAGGAACTGGATTTCAGAGGGATGGAGACTACCTTAATGATCTTAGAATTTGCAAATCTTGATTATAGAACTCCTTTAGGAATAATTATAAATGTACCTATTGGTTTAGGAAAGTTCATCATTCCAACTGATTTTACTATTTGCGAATGGGATACGTGGAATAAAAATTCCACTATCATATTTGGGTGACCTTTCCTAGCTAGCACCAATGCCATAATCGATGTAGTCAAGGGTATAATGATCATTAAGATCAAGGTTAAGGCTGCTGTCATCGATCTAAAACCCACCTTGTTTAAAAAGAAAATGATTGAATTTGCTTGGAAAAGGAATTTGAGTAAAGAAGACATGTGCAAAGTGTTGCATCTTAAAAGCCTAGTATTGAGTGAGAAAAATTCTGAGAATGGTATGAGCTCTCCATCTGGAGGGGAGGCCGAGGAAAAAGTGACTAAAAGAAAGAAACAGTCTAGTAGAGCAAGAAAATAAAGAGGGGAATTCCTACTCAAAATGCTGAGAATGGGGGATTTGGGAAGGAAACTAGTGAGTCTATGAGTTGGAGCACAGCCACTACTAGTTCCCACTCATATAATTCAAAGGTGTGGAAAAGAAAACCTCTAATTAAAGAATCCCCTTAGAATGATCTTGAATGTGTCGGGCCGATGACATTAAACCAAGCGCTTTTTGAGAGACAACCCAAATTTCTATTTTATTTGACTTTTGCACTTAGGAGTAGTTTAATAATAATAAACAACCAAAAGCTTTAACTATAAAAAAAAATGGATGAAATTTAAATGTTGGAAAAATTTCTGCTTAGAAGTCCGTCGCAGCGCGCCGTAGCAGATTTATCCGCCACTGCGTGTCGCCGCGGATTTCGCCGCTACCGTGTGCTTTAGTGGACGTCTTACAAATCACAAAATTTGTCCCAAGGCACCACCGTACGTCGTGGCGCACTACAGCACACTGCAGTGCAAGGTGTCCAGCTGAAGTTGAACTTCACTGCCTTAGATTCCCAAGGCAGTCAAAGATACTATAATGTGCCTAGGAACTCCAAAACTAAAAGTTAAGTGCTAGAAAAGCTGTACTTTTCCACCTTTTTGACTGAAACTTGAAGCACACTTATGGCATGATTTAAGACTAGCTTTGACCATGAATTCAAGTGCCATAAATGTGATTAATTAATTTAAGCATCCATAAATTTTTTCGCCCTTTACTATTTAAGGTTGTTAGAGGGGAGTGTGAGGCTACACCTCTTGAGAATTCAAGCACCTCGGTCTTAACTTCTTCCCGGCTACAAATAATTTCTCATTCCTCTCAATCTCTCCTTATTTCAATTCATTAAAAGAGAATGTCATCCGGGAAGAAGTCGATAGCAAGCAAGGGAACCACTACCCCCACAACTAGCAGGGCATATAACAAGAAGAGATTTACTTCGATTGAAGCTGAACAACGCTTCAACCAAGTGGTATCGAAGCAGAAATTAATCTAGAAATGGGGATTTGGGCTCCCATACCCTCTGAATCATGATAAAGTCATGAACAGGGGATGGGAGCACTTGGTGAGTCCCACACACCAGACTAACCCCTCCATCGTGCAGGAGGTTTACGCTAATGCTATCAACGCAGTAAAGAATAAAATTTTTGTGAGGGCTAAGCGCGTAGAATTTGGGAGATGGGAATATGAATGATTTTATTTGTTATGAGAGGTACATGACTATTCTTACCTCCAACTTATTGGCTCCCAATTTGACCCACCTGCAATTGTAAGTGAGATCATCTACACTGATGCGGGGTGGAGAGGAAATTTGGCAAACATTTCTCAAGCACTCCTAATGGAGTCGAGTAATGCTTGGCATGTATTCGTCTCCAGTTTCTTCATGCCCTATGGGCATCTCAGCGAAGTGAGCCGGTCACGGGAGCTGCTTCTTTGTGCCTTACAATGGATTGGAGATATTCACATCTCCAGCATTATAATAGAGCAGCTCTAAAATGCCCCGACCAGGCCTTGTGCTGCTCTTGCATTTTGGTCACTTATCTCATATATGTGTGAGGATCAAGGGCTTAAGATTCTCTCTTTCGACATTACGATCCCTCCCCATACTCCTTTAGAATTAACCAACTTGAGCACCCACACCCACGTGGGGGTGCGGGCCTAGAAGAGAAGGGGGGAGGAAGGAGAAGCGTCAACTTCCACTGTCCGGACCATAGCTGATAAAATGATGATGCGGATGTACGCTCATCAAAGGGACTAGGCTCCTGTAGGACTTAATGACCATAAGTAACTAAATCAAGGATGAAGAAAAAAGTCTCTCCCTTGAGCTAAGCAAATAGGGATGATGAAAATATCTTTCCCAAAGTGCAAAAATTGATAAACTAGGATGAAGAAATATCTCTCTCCTAAAAATGTAAATGTTCCTTGTGACTCATAAGAAGGAGCACACATGGCACAACACTATTGTCACTCACCAAATGCACAGCTAAGGTTTGAAAGTCCTAAGGTAATTACCCCCCCAAATGAAGACATAAGCACGAACATTTGAGATTGGAGCTAGATTGTAACTAGAACTTGGAGCTTGAATAAGGAAGGCAGCAGAGGTTGAAATTCTGAAATCACCTTAGCCTAGAGTAACGTTCAGTGACTAAAACATTTCACATTGACATCCTACATTGAGTTCATAAATCAAAAAATTCAAAAAATACACTTTGATCTTACTTGACGACAAGCAAGAATTTAAGTATGGGGGTGTGATAAATCCAAGATTATAGTAAAATAAAGGATTATAAACATTCAAAACAACATTTGAACAAGCATAATTTGATTAGAATCTTATAAATTTTAGCTAAAAATAGAAGAAGAAGCATTTCCGGAGAAGAAAAAGAATTTATGGAACAAAACTGCTGCGGTGCGCCGCAGCGCGCCATAATAGGCCATGGCGGTCTGCTGAATAAAGCTCACCTGGAGCATACCTGCAAGCCTGGAAGTAGAACCACTGCAGCATGCCATATCACGGCACGACATCATTTCTCAGAGAATATTTTTGACCATAAGAAAATTAAACAGTGATTTTCCGAATTTTTGTAACTTCAACCGTTGCAGCGCGCCACAGCGTGCCAGAGTGGGCCACGACATCATTTCCCGGAGAATATTTTTTTAACCATAAGAGAATTAATTGAATAGTGATTTTCCAAATTTTCGTAACTTTAACCGCTGCAGCGTGCCACAACACGCCTGGGTACAAAGAACTAAAATACATACCTTAAAGGATTACGTTATAGCGCGCCCCAGCGCGCTACAGTGGGCCGCGATGTAATTTCATCAAAACTTTATAAAATAAGAAAAAAAAAGATTAATTGAACAGTGAATTCATAACTCAAACCACCTCAGCATGCTGCAGCAAGAAACCGAATTATTTCGACTTGCCACAGAGTGCTGCAATGGAACAGTGTTTCGAACATGGCTGCCATAGCGGGCCACGGTGGATCCCCAGTAAACAGCATGTCTGGAGCCTTGAACAGTAGAATTAGATGCAATCACTGTAGTGTGCCACAGTGTGCTGCAGCATGCCATAGTGCCTGATGTAGTTTTACCCAGGTAAAGGCATTAATGACAGCATAGGGAATGCAAAAAATTAAGCCTTTGGCCTTCCCCAACCATTTGGAAATTGCAAAAGCTGTAAACCCTACTGTATCTAAGAGGAGAAAAGGAATAATATTAAATGGCTTTGCATGAATTCAAGAAAGAGAAAGGGTTGGACAAAATTTATGAAGAAGGCTGAAGTATTTTGAAACTAAAAGAGGGTTCCCTATTTCAACATTCAAAAGACCTAAAAATGGAGGTTGCATGAGGAGAAAAGAAGAAAAATCTTCAAGGAATAAGACGTGGACTGTGAAGAGTAAAGAGAAGAAGGCAGCAAAGGAAAGGCAGAGAATCAAGTAGAAGCTAAGGAGGAAGATCAAGAGAACCCTAGAAAAGCTCTAGGTGTTTCCTAGTACTATCCCTGAACTTATATTTATTTTTCTCCTATAAAGCAATGTCAAGGGTTACTTCTTTCTGCATGTGTGCTTTGATTTATTCTTTAATGGAAAGCTAAATCTCTTTGGAGAGGGTTGGGAAGTAATTGTAGGAAAATGTAAGGCTGTAATGGTGTTGGAATGGATTTATTTTAATGAATAAAATTAATTTCTATTTTATTGTTTATTATTATTATTGTCATTGAATGCCTGGATGAAACTCTATTAAAATACTTTGCTAAAATAAAACTTAAATGAATTATTAATTAAGAAAAGAACTTGAGTTCCAAGCTCATCAATTGGACAAGAGCAAGAAAAATATTACAAATTGAGCTGAGAACTATATTACAAGTTCTCAAGCTCACTGCACCTTTCTTTAAAAGCTATACCAAAAGATTTGATGTTTGAGAAACAAGTTCCTATCAACTTTGCTCTACTGCTCAACAAAGTAGAAGGGATGAGAGGACATTGGAAATCTAATGGATGATGTGACAAAGTTTATTTGACCCGAAGTATCCTCTCATCTAGCTAAACTGCATGTGTAAGCGCATGATGCAATGTTGATGGAAATCAAGTTTGTGAGATCTAACAATTAAAGGATAATATTTGGTAACCTAGGCGAAGGAAACCAAAGATAGATTTAAATCACAATCTCATAATGGTTTTGGTGCCAAGGTAGAACCCCAATGGGAGTTCTCCTTGTTATATTAAATTTGAACCTATTATAATTGGAGGTTAACTCCCATTCTAACAGTGTTCACTTTATTTAATTATGTACGGTAATATCAATTTAAACATTTTAATAATGAAGTAACAACACTAAGTCCTTACAAGTCCTACATTGAAATCCCAACTCTCTCTTGTTGTATAATTCGTATCTTACCCGAATGTAAATTGTATTATTTATTTAGGAACCATCTCAAACTAAAAAATCAATATTCTAAAGATTACTGAAAGAAGATACAACTTAGTACCAAAACCTCCATTCCCTCAGGACAATAAATCTCAGAACTAAACATCCACTTATTACTTCAAACCACGTACACTTGCGTGCAAGTGCAGACACGAAATTAAGGTCTGTCAGCAACCTTCTAGCTAAAGAACATGTCCACTAGTATAAGTCCTGTAAGTTAATGAGATTAAGAAGTTAGTACATTATTAAGCATCCAATCCATATTAGATTAGCACTTACACTATTATTGTCATTTAGATGCTTTAAATGAATCTTAGCTTATAGGGTTGTGGACTGTAGATCATCTTAGATTGTGTGAGATACTTAGAATGACGTTAAGTAATACTTAGAGTATCTCATGTAACTAAAGAGAACTTAGAAGATAACTAAAATGGAAACTTCTTGGGAAGTCTAGTGCCTCTTGCTTATACTTTAGGAGTAACCTGAGTGATTAAGTGTAACCTACTTAGTGAAGTGTAGTTAATCATTCTTATATTAGAACTTAGGATCATTTAGAAAGATTAAATTACTAAGTTGAAAATAGAAGTGAGCTTAAGTAATAAGCATGTTAGGACCATAAGTGTCGAGCATCTAAGTCAGAGGTAAGAGACTTAGAATCCCTTAAATGAAAATCATCAATATAAGAAGTGAGACCGAGGGTCCATATTAATTAATTATAGAATCACTTAAAATGACAAAGTGATTAGGTTAAAGCTAGATATTATCTTAGGAGTTAAAAATTTATAATCTTTTAAGTGCTTAGTATTTGGAATTTAACTTAGGGTCTTAGTGTTTCTAGTATTAAGGTTTGGAACCTTAGGATTTATGAGAATAACATTAATGTTATAATAGGTGGATTAATGTGAGTATTAATGAGATAATAATAATGCAAGTAATATCATCCATTTAGCCTTGCCTTATCAGACTAGAAGCTTTAATAATATTATTAAGTCTAAGAATAGGTCAATATTATACTACTAGAGAGTAAAGCAACTAAATTAATTAGATAATTGAACCTTTTTAAGCATAGAATCTTTTAGATGTTAATAAAATAAAAGGTTTATAGATTAAATATTAACTTAAGTATTTGGATATTTTAAGTCAAGAGAGCTCTATATCTTAAGTGTAGTGTAACATTGAGCTTAATAGCTATAGAGTCTTATAGCTGAACCTTCAAGTGATCTAACTTATAGGAATTTAGTAACTTTAGTGGCGTATCAGTGAGGCCTTTAGTATGTGCTTAGAATGCCCTATTAGAATAAGAAAAGGTTTATTGATAGTACAGATGATTGTAGTGTTCGAGATAGGATAGAATATTTATTTCTAACAAGTCAATTATATTTATAAATTATGTTGTCACATGAGTAAGACCTTAATCAAACAAATACTTTTAAACCTCATTTAAAATAGTATATTTTTATTGTATCAATTGTTGAAGATATTCAATGAATGTCAGTTAATTGAGTTTGATTAGCTCCACTAATAGGGTAGATATCTGATAAATCTAAGATTTATAGTAAAATAAGATGATAAATACAAACACTTTTATGCTGGAAATGTATACTTTAATTATTTCTTTTACTAGTTTCAAGAAAAAGAAATGCCGAGCTGAATCTGGGCCAAAACAAAAACACTGGAAGAAAACTGTAGCGGCACGCCCAAGCCCGCCACAGCGTGCCTAAGCGTACCAAAGCCGCGAGATCGGCGCTATCGCGCCTACATCGGATTTGACTCGAGAGCTCGGCACTATCGTGCCTACATCGGATTTGACTCGAGAGCTCGGCACTACCGCGCACTATGGTGGATTCGACTTGAAACCTCGCCACTCCAGCGTGCTGCAGTGAAATGAAAATTATTTAGATCCGCTCTAGTGCACTACAGCGGATTCAGTTCGAAAGCTAGGCGCTACAGCGCACTGTAGCGCACCACTGTAAAACTACTCATGAATAGGCATTTAATCAACATTGGGAAGAGGATGAGACATAATTTTTCCTCTTCCGACAGCAAGAATTTAAAGCACTACATTAAAATTTCTTCATTTTCAAGGAATTGAAAGAATATTTCTTAAAGAAACAATTTATGAGGAAGATGGAAGGAATGACTGCACTAAATATTGAGAAGATTCCCAAAAATTATAATAGCACAGATTTATGATAACATGGGGGAGAGCAAGAGGCTGATTTAATTCTTTTACATAGTAAAACATAAATGCAACATCTTAAGACCCTTCATTCCAAAGGAATAAAAGAATAGTCATTTAATGAAAGCACAAGTTTTTTAAATGGGATTTATTGGCTGAATTAAATTTAAAAAAGCTGAAAAGAAGTTTATAAAAGGGAGAATTGAATATTGAGAAAGTGTTTCCCTTTTTGACATTAATTCATCAGAAATACAAAGATTGTTATAAGAGAAGAGGAAGGAGACCTCTCCAAGGAAGGAGAAGAGTACCATTGCTAGAAAAAGAAAGACTACTACCACGAAGCTAAAATGAAGAATATAGGAAGGCTAAGGAAGAACCAACGAATGCCACGAAAGGGTTGTTCCTAGTATTCTCCTTAGCTCTTCTTGTTGATTTTCTTTTAGTTGAACCATAATAGAGTTCTATTTCTTAAATGTATCTTTTTTTTTCTATGGTAATGAAAGGCTAAACCCTCCTTGAGGAGGGTTGGGCCTTCATCATGTAAGAGTAAAGGGGAAAAGGGTGTTTGTATGAATTTTCATTAATAAATAAAATCTTTTCATTTGATGTTGAGATATGTTATTGTTTGCATGTTGTGAAATGATTGGAAATATTTTATTAGTTAAAGTGAATGTAATGAAATAATGCTAAGTCAACTTGACACTTCAAGCTAAGAAGGAATGCACATAAAGCTCCTCACCATGAAAACAAGTTTGCTGTGCGAGGATTCTCGGTGTAAAACAACTTGGGATTAAAATGGAAGGTTGGTTGAGTACATTAATTCTCTTGTGCCCCATAGCTCACCAATTGGCATAAAGCTAGGTATGTGTGTGTTAATTCTTAGAGCCCAGTAACAAGTCCTTGAGCCTAACTGCACCATTCCTTGAGCTCAGTCGAGAAGTTAATGCATGTGCGCTAACAGCCGCCAATCAAGCTATGCGGCGCAACAGGCGTTAAAGGAGGAAGAGGACTCATCGAGTTCAAATGGATGATGTGACATAGTCCATGTGGCCCTATGAATCCACTTCCTTTTCTAAACTTTGCATGTAGCGTGTGATGCTAGTTGGTGGAATTCAAGCTTGTGTGATCATCGAATTAAAAGAATATTTTGATAACCTATACATAAGAAATCTTAATTAACTCAATACGATCACATGAGAGTCTATGTGCTAAGATCAAACCCTTGCATGTTCATCTTGTGCACTAGACATGAGTTTGTTAGAATTAGAGGACCAATCTAAAGAACACTAATTTCACTTAATTTTAACTTGCATGAAGACAATTTCATTAAAAGTTAATTGAATTTGAGTATTGACACCTATCCCTTAATAATTGCATGATGAAAACCCTACTCTCATTTCTTTATCAAATAGTATCTTAATTTAAGATCTTTGCTTTATTAATTAGGAGCCACTAAAAATCCAAAATAGCTTAGTCTAAACATTATTAAAAGTAGATACACCATATTATCAAAACACACCGTCCCCTGAGGATGATAAATCTTAGAACTTACCTTCCAATTATTGCTTCACACCACGTACACTTGCATGCAAGCACAGATGTGTATTTGCCGTCTGTCAAGTTTTTGGCGTGGTTGCCGGGAAATGATTTCTTATTTTGTATTAAGGATAACCGACAAGTAAATAGTGATTTAGAAATATCTTTATTCTACATATATTTTTTTATTTTTGTAACTTACTTTTCTATTAATTTTTGTAGTTTTTATTTTCAAATATAGAGTACTCAAATTTCATGGTCATGCATAATAATAATCAAAATTAGTGTATATGGTGTGGGAAAATGCATTTAAGTTTTGATTGTATTACAAACAACCCTTTTGCACCTTTAAGAACAAAACTGATTAATGATATTAAGTTTGATCATAACTTGCAACAAAATTACTCTCACTCTGATATGAACATTGATAACACAAACTGGTCGAGTGAGCCATCTTACTTAGAAGAATCGGTGGAAGATTTTAGTGGTTATGTGAACAACAATTTGCACAAAACTGAACTAACCTTGATTAGGCATGAGTTTAATCTGGAAGATCAAGAGCATCTATGTAAATCAATTGAGGCTAAGTTAGAATTTATATTGCAATAATTAGCTAACCTTATCTAATAAGTTGTTATAACTGAGTAGATAAAGGAACAAACTGAAGAAGTGTTGATTTGTAAGGAAGAACTTTAAATCAAATAAATAATGAAAATAAGAAAGAGTTAGAGAATCAAATCAATTTAGATCAATTAGAAATTCAACAAGATTTTCAAATGAAAAAAGTTGATCAAACGCAATCCAAAATTTTTATCTCTTATATGCCACAAGTTCATCTACATTTAGAAAATGGAAAACTAAAGTAGTCAAGAGAAAGGAAAGCATTAGTATGCAACTTGTAAGATGCTGAATCTTTCTAATCACCTTGTTAAGTAATACATTAAATGGCAAAAACACTTTACACATATCCCATTAAATTTTGTAATATTGAAAATCAGAAAAATTCATTTTTTGAGCTTACTCGAGGACGAGCAAAACTTTAAATGAGGGTGTGATAAATCTAAGATTTATAGTAAAATAAGATAATAAATACAATCATTTTTATGCTGTGAATGTATAATTTAACCGTGTTTTTACTAATTTCAGGGAAAAAGAAATGCTGAGCTGAATATGGGCCAAAATAGAAATCTGGAAGAAATTTGCTGCGGCGCGCCCAAGCACGCTACAGTGCGCCTAAGCGTACCAAAGCTAAGATCTCGGTGCTACTGCACGCTGTAGCGAATTTGACTCGAAAGCTCACTACTCCAGCGCACCACAGCAAAATGAAAGTTAAATAGATCCGCTCCAGCACACTGTAGTGAATTCAGTTCGAATGCTAGGCACAACAGCGTGCCATAGCGCACTGAAGAGCATCGCAACAGCCGCCAAAAAACTACTCTTATGCGAGGATTCTCAGTGTAAAACACCTTGGGATTGAAATGGAAGGTTGATTGAGTAACATTAATTCTCTTGCACCCCATAGCTCACTAATCGACGTAAAGCTAGGTATGTGTGCATTACTACTTTGAGCCCAGTGATAAGCTCTTGAGCCTAACTGCACCACGCTTTGAGCTCAGTCAAGAAGTCAATGCATGTGAGTTAAGACCCGCCAATCAAGCTCCGCGGCTCAGCAAATGTTAAAAGAGGAAGAGGACTCATCGAGTGCTCATGGATGATGTGACATAGTCCAAGTGGCCCGATGAATCCACTTCCTTATCTAAACAGCGCATGTAGCACGTGATGCTAGTTGGTGGAAATCAAGCTTATGTGATCGCCAAATTAAAAGAATGTTTTGATAACTTTGATGTATGAAATCTTAATTAACTCAATACAATCACATGAGAGTCTATGTGCTAAGATCAAACCCTTGCATGTTCATCTTGTGCACTAGACATGAGTTTGTCAGAATTAGGGGACCAATCTAAGGAACACTAATTTCACTTAATTTTAACTGGCATGAAGATAATTTCATTAAAAGTTAATTGAATTTGAGTATTGACACCTGTCCCTTAATAATTGCATGATGAAAACCCAACTCTCCCTTCTTTATCAGATAGTATCTTAATTTAAGATCTTTGCATTGTTAATTAGGAACCACTAAAAATCCAAAATATCTTATTCTAAATATTATTAAAAGTAAATACACCTTAGTATCAATACACAACATTCCCTGAGGATAATAAATCTTAGAACTTACCTTCCAATTATTACTTCAGACCATGTACACTTGCATGCAAGCGCAGACATGTATTTCTCATCTGTCAATAACTAAAGTAAATAACAATGGATATCACATGGCAAACAATTAGCTTAAACATCCTTGAATGTCACAATGAATTGAGATTATATCATTGAATATATTCATAAAGATAATATGCATAAAACAAAACACTTAACTCAAGATAAGTAACTTATCATCTTATAATCCTTTATGATTGTTCTTACTTTTCCCACCATCTTCGTGACTGTGGATAATATATCATAGCCTTCGAACTATGTTTACTCAATCCCTTATGACTGCAGTCCCTTATGACTATATTTACTATTATAATCTTCGAACTATGTTTATTCGGTCTTTCATGAATGTTGATTTTACTTTGCACTTAGTCTTTTATGATTGCTTTCATTATGCACTCAGTCCTTGAGATTGAGATTTTCATTACAAACATATATTACAGGTTCACCTGTATTTACAGCTCTTTTTCTTACTTACTTGTAGTGTATGTTCTTATCACTTACATTTGTGCTCAAACTGCTTTCTCTTATTTTACTCAGCGTGTGTCTTTTTATACACATTTGTTTAATTCTTTCATTGAATACTTATTAGTATAGATGCACCTATTTTTCCTAATATAGATGATGCATGTTGTACTAGCTTTTCTATCTTACTACCTTATAACCTTTTATTGCTTACAATCATTTACTTTACTTAGTTTACTTTCCTTTTTTACTAAATTGAGCTCCGTTTAAATAATAATTATAAATGTCTAATATGACATCGACTTAACTTATAAATAGATTAGTTGCCTTAAAATGTATTTAGACTTTTTAAGTTTAATAACTTATTTTTCTTTTATTGGTTGAGCCCAATCGTATTAAAAACCAAATATGGTAGATAAGGTGCTTGGAGTGGATCTTGTACCTAAGGTAGATCAGATCCAGTAGTTGCTGCTTTGTAGACCTTTTACTTTTCGCTCTTTTACTTTATACATCTCGTGAGGACGGGTGTCATTACATCTAAAGTTTGTATAAATTTAATTAACTCCGAATGTCTTACTTTATTGTTTCGTGTTGTGTTCTTACTTTCTTTTTTGGATGGCTGGAATGTTTTATTTTTACTTAATGTTTATGCATCTAATTTTCCTCGTTAGAGACTCTAGGCTCCCCATAGTGCTTAATATGGGTTAAGACTTATTAACCCAATATTAAGTACTATTATAACATCTAATATTGAATTGGGTTACTGATCCAATATCGGGGTCATTATATATGTGCCCAATGCACCCATATAAAAAATATGTGCCCAACGAACCCAAAACATAGCTATATATATTCCTTTGTTTGTGTCCAATGCACCACTATTAATATGTGCCAAATGCATTGATAATAAATCCTTAAGTTGTGCCCAACACACAACTATATATATTCCTAAGTTGTACCCAATGCACCGCTAACAATATAGCATATGAATTGTGTCAATGCACCGATAAATAGAATAAGAAAATGTGCCCAATGCATTGAATTCAATAAGGATTGTGCCCAATGGCACCGATCAACAACAATATGCTATGCATGATTGTCATTATAAAATATACATAAACCATGGGACAGAAACTCAACAAATCAAGGAGATGCTAAAATACTATATGAAATCACATTCATAATCACCAGAACTATTTAAGAGTACGATAAAATTGGAAAGCATTGAAAGCACGAAACCAATATCCCTTTTATTATCTAATTACCTGAAATTATCTACCAATACAAATGCTAAGACATAATCAAGTCTTCGCCTAAATATAAGGCTAACAAATCTGATATATTCAATAATAACTTAATCAACATTTTGAGTATCTCATTAATAGCATATAATTCTAATAATACTACCCTAAACTAGCTTTATCAATCTATCTCATCAATTTATTTTATCCATTCATTTAATTATACAAGCTTAACATTTTAAGCTTGTATCTGATCAAATTTATAAAAATCAACGTATTCCAAATCCTTAAATATTATAGCTTAAAATTACCTTAATAGTTTAACAAGGTTCTAAGATTAGCTAAAGATTTAGGACTTAGGATTTAATCCTTAAGTGTAGTATTATAAGCCTTTCTATGGATTTTACACTAAACAGTTAAGGCTCACAATGGATACTTAATCAATCAAGGAAGAAAAATACCCGCTATACACTAAATAGTTGATTAATGTTCATCATCTTTTTTGATCAAAATGGTATATAAGTTTGTTAACATTGGAAAAAAAATGACTTAAAATTATCAAACCCTAATTTCCATGTATTTTATATCGTTTGGACTTAGTGATTTAAGAAAATCAAATGATATAATTCCATTTCAGGGTTCGAGTTCTGTCGGGTCAATCGAGACTCGACGGGCTGGCTCAGTGCAAAACTGTGCGGATCAATTTTGACCTGACGACCATGCACTGTCGAACAGCGCGGACCTCGCGTCGGCCTGGCCCGAGATGTTCTACTCCGTCCTAGTACTAACGGAGAAGGACCGTGAGGTGGAGATTTAGGGTTTTATAGAAACCCTAAATCCACACTAACCAGTTCATCAATTCTGCATTTAATGGCTTAAAATTAAGCTATTGTCAAACCTTACACTAATAACCCTAACACTTTATCTAAGGTGCTCTAGATCTGCCACGCCTCAATCCTTTACCTCGGGTCCTATAGTTTACTATGGAGGGGAAATTCTCCCTCCACCGTAAAACCCACAGTCAGCAGCTATTCCTATCATGTTCCTTGAGTTAAGATTGGCCTAAGGAACATCTTGGTTTGATGGGAAGTTACCGAGATCACTAATTAGCCATTTGGGTTTGGGCACTATACTCCACTGTACAAGTCAGAGCCAGCATCCGCTCAATTGGATTTGATCAAACCTAGTCGATGATGGGAATTGATCAAACCATAACAAAATAGTACTTGTGATGATCAATTACAAGGAACATAAACTTGGTACTTGCCAGAGGAGTACCTAGTTTGGCTGATTTTGCCGATCCTTCAAACAAAGTTCGTGATAGAGGCGAGACTAATTCGTAGACGGCACTGATCTAATTCAATCCTGATGCCTTAGCCGATGCTGAGGAAACTTTAGAAAGATGCTAGTTAGCTTGCTCGGGGAAGGAGACGTTGATCCAACGGTTGGAGGAGGAGCCGAGCTCTTGGGCAGAAATAGGGGAAAAAGAAAGCCGATGCAAATGTTCAGCAGCTTCGAATGGTAGAGAGAATGGATTAAGAAGGAATGAAGAGGAGAAAGCTAGTCATGGGGACAAGCGCTGGCAGGGAAGGAAAGGGATTGGATTAGATGCATGCACTAGCAAGAGAAGATCGCTGATAATGAGCACAAGTGTGTGCATACGTTGCGACTTGGGGAAGACAAACCACACTGCTCTTTGGATCTAAGCCGTTGGATCAGATTTGGCAACTCAGACCTGGGCCATTGGATCAGATCTAGCAACTTACCTCTGATCCTCAACAAACAAAAATAGTGGATTGGATCCTGTTCATTGGATCCTGACTCAAATCCATTGGTTAGATCCGGTTCAACCCGTTGAAGCAGCGCAAACAATTCGATCTGGTCAAGCGAGTTGTAGAACTACCGGGATTGGACCAATCTGCGTGGTTCAAGGAGAGAGGAAATAGATAACATGGTTATAGCCATTGGGAAGTCTTAAATAAGAGTATTTAATTATTTTAAAAAATTTGAAATACCTATTTCAACAAATGGACTCTAAGAAATACCAAAAATTTACCCATAACTAATTTGGGTGCTGGGAATTTAAAAATATTATTGAATTTTTTATCTGAGGTCAAAATAATTATTTTATTTTCATAATTGAATAATTTAGCTAAAATTATCAAGTGATCCTATTTATCTTCAAATTGAACCAAAAATTCAAGGTTTGCTCTGAACAATGATTAAAGACTAATGGAAGAGATTCTAGACTATTTGGCTAGATTTTTCCTAAGTAACAATCTCGGGTTTCTCTAGGTTGGGAGCTTAATGTACATGATGATCTATATGAGTTCAGACATTGCAAATATAGTAGAAGTGGTCTGAAAATTCATAGGATGCACCATTTGGAAGCAATCTAGTGGATTCTAAGATATTTGAAGGGTACAGCGGGCAAAATATTATGTCGTGGCTGGTTGAATATTACTGTACATGGATTTAAAGATTGAGACCTTGCAAAAGATGTTGATAGTCAGAGGAGCACTGCCATATATGTTTTCACATTAGAAATTGTAGTAGTGAGTTAGATCTACAAGCTACAAAACATTGTTGTCTTATCTAGTAAGGAGGCTAAGTATATCGCCATCACTGAGGCATGCAAGAAGATGATTTGGTCAAAGAACTTTATGGCAAAATTGGGCAAGAAAAAAGAGAAAGTAAGGCTCTATAATAATAGAATGAGCATGATTTGCTTTGCAATGAATGTTTCATTTAATGCCAGGACAAAGCATATACAACTTCAATACCATTTCATCCAAACATTATGGGAAGAAGATCAACTATCATTAGAAAAGATTCACACATCAAATAATCCAACTGACATGCAAATGAAGACTATAACATTAAATAAATTGAAGCTATGTGCTACTTCAGTTGTCCTCATTATGTTATTAGAGGGCCAGGAGATCCACACTGCATCCTTTAGCACGGATGGAAGCAATGCTAAACAATATCTAAGTTTAATGGTGGAACGATCTCAATAGGTATCCAAGTGAGAAATTATTAGGACGTGGAGACCATTTTGATCATCTATGAATTTGCTAATTAAATTTTTTATGGGTTTACGAGAAGTCATGGGGGTTTCAAGAAAAGTCGAGGGCAATTCGGGCTCTCCGATGCTCCTTTGCATGCCCATCAGTCACTGAACCTAAGGCCTAAGCACCATAGCATGTCATGGTCCCTAGGATTTATGAGTGAAGTGCTACAACAAGATGTGGTGCTCATATGGGGCACCCATGCTTATTCTAACATCTGTGGTTAAAACTTGGGATGTCATAGAGCATTTTAGCAACAATGGAAACCTTGTCACTAGTTTTGGTAGTACCCTAAGTATTTTAAGTGGTATTTTAGGTCATTTGGAGTTTTTGCAAAGCCTGGGTACTTAAGGGAACATGTGATGGAAGCTAAGTGAGTTCAATCTTAATCCATTAGAGTGTGTAGGTTTTTCTCTTCTTCCCATAACCAAGAGTGAAAGCTGAAGCAAATCTGAGAGGCGGAGTATATCTAGAAGCATGGAAGTTATAGATCCTTATTGGCCTTTAGATAAGGAAACTCTATGTAACTATATAACATTTTTATTCATAGTGAATCTTTTCTTTATGGTGTGGATCTACAATTTTTTCTATTTCTTAGTTTTTCACATAAATCCATATCTTTGTATGTTCTTATAGTTTATGTTTTGATTGATTTATGCTATGGAATATTTCATGCTTGTGTTTCATGTTTGCTTTTAAAAGTATTATTTTGGTAACACCAATGAAAACATATCTTTCATATTTTAAAGTACATGCCTCCCCCACAACTAGTATGTTTCATCACTTGATTAAGTTGAGAAGTTATTTTTACCAATTTATCAAGTTCTGTAACACTTATTCATATTTTGTTTGGTTTCCTTTTTCTATCAGGGCATTCACTATGCACCCTACCCCATTTGATGTAACAAAGTCAAGTGACAGACAGAAATACACGTCTGCGTTTGCACGCAAGTGTACGTGGTCTGAAGTAATAAGTGGAAAGTCTAATTTTTGGGATTTATCAAACCTCAGGCAACCGATGTTCTGATAATAAGTTATATTTTCTTTCACTAATATTTAGATGGCAAGTTTGGTTGATTTTCTTGGTTCCTAATTAGCGATACAAAAGACCTTAAGTGAAGGTACAATATGATTAAAAAGGAGAGAGTTGAGATTTCATTGCAATATTTGTGAGGGTTGGTTATATAACTTCATTGTATGAATGTAGACGTTCAATTTATTTGCTTTATTAAATCAAGGGAACACCATTGGAATTAGAATACGTTGCAATTACAGTGGGTTCAAATTTTGTGCACAAAGAGAACTCGTTTTGGGTTCTCCCTTAGCACATAAACTCTTATGAGATAATGATCGATTAATTAGATTTTGATTCCCTACGTCTAGGTTACCAAAAGATCTCTTTTAATTATGATGGTCTCACAAGCATGACTTCCATTAACCATGCATCATGTGCTTCACACGTAGTTTAGCTAAATGGGAGAATGCATTGGGTCAATGGACTATGTCACATCATCCATGGAGGTTACCATCGTCCTCTCATCACTTCTACCATGCTGAGCAGCAGAGCAAGGTTAATGGAGAACTTGGTTCTCAAGCATCAATCTATTAGGAGAGCTATTAAGGGGGGATGCAAGTGAGCTTTGAGAATTTTGTCACATATATCTCAGCTCTACTTGCACTACCTTCCTTGATCTTACCCAATTGACGAGCATTGGAACACAAGTTCTTTATAAGAAAATAATTACAACTACATCTCAACACTCTCCGAGGGGTATTTAGCCTTCCATTACTAAGCAAGAAAGAGCATACATACAAAGAAAAGTGAACGACGTCATCAGTTCAAAGTAAGAAATAAATCAAGGGAGTTTAGGAAAAATACAAGGAATCACCCAGAGGTTTTCTGGGGTTCTCCTTACTTTTCCTGTGTTGTCCTCTTGAAGCTCCACCTTTTGTTCTTTGTTATCTTCTCTTTCTTCCTATTCTTGGTCCTCTTTTTCCCTTGTAGAGATCTCCTTCTTTCTCTTCCTATAGCCTTTCTTTTTGGTCTTTGAATAATAAAGTTGGAACCCTCTAAAGGTCTGAGATTGGACCTTAAATAAGGATGCACTCAGCCTTAGAGTGTTAATTATGTGACTTTTCCTCTTTTTTGGCTTTAAATCCAATCCCTTTTAATATTTCCTTCATTTATTTTGTTGGGATTCAGTAGTAATAAAGCTTTTCAGGTTTTCAAGATTTTAGGGAAGGCCAAGGGTTGCATTTTGTGGCCTTCCTTATGCTGCAATTATTGCGGTTCAAGATTTTTTGGACCGTATGTGGCGGCGTGCTACGGCAGCAGCTTCCAAACACCATTCCACTGCAGCGCGCTGCGGCAACTGCGTTCCAAATCTTATTCCACTACGGTGGACTATAGCAGCAGTGCTCCAAACGCTGTTCCTGCATACAAGTTGGTATCTTTTTTGTTCAATCGCTGCGGTGTCCGCTGTGACGCGCTACAGCGGATAAACTTTTAGGTTCAGTGTTCAATTAGTTATGTTATAGTCTTATTGAATAAAAATTTACCCACTGCGGAATACTGTTGCGCACTACAGTGGACAAACTATCGAATTCACTGTTCAATTAGTTCATCAATAATTTTATAAAATGAAAATTTACCTGCTGCGGCGAGCTACAGCGAGCGACAGCGGAGAAAGTTGCGTGATACTATTCAATTACTTGCTTACAAAGTTTTAATAGGTCCTCGAGAAATGATGTTGCGGCGCGACGTGGCACTGCAACATGCAAACATGCATATTATTGTTCAATACTCATCTATATAATTTTAATTTATTTTTATCGACATGACGCTGCGACGCACTGCAGCATGCTGTGGCGCGCTTCAGTGGTCATTCTCCAGGTCTGCAGTTTTGCTTATAGATAAGAAGTTTTTAACGGGCCGCCATGGTGCGCGGCGGCAGTTTTGTCCCAGAATTTGGTAATTCCGCCCGTGCATTCTGTTTTCTTCAATTACTTGAAAAAGTATAATTTTCTACTCAAACTATAGGGACATAATGGTGACATGAATGTTTAAGCACTATATTTTTGCTATAAATTCTGGTTATATCACAGCCCCACACTTAAATTCTTGCTCGTCCTTGAGTAAGCTCAAAAATGTGATTTTCTGAATTTTGTTTCTTTTGTTTTGTCTAAGGATTCAATGTGCTAAGCTAATGTATAATGAATTTAGTTGTCAAGCATGCTATAGTCAAGATTACTTTATGTCTCCAAGTTTCTACTACCCTTCCAATCAAGCTCCTTTTTTGACACTTCATTAGGTTTCAAATCAAAATGTCATGCTTTGTGTTTTAATATGAGAGGTGATCATGAAATTCCAACCATAATGATGCAATTGGTGATTCTTTGAGTGTTGTGTAATGTGTACCCCTTCTTATGATTCACAAGGAACATCTTAACATTTTAAGAGAGATATTTTTTTCATCCTAAATATTCACTTTGCTTAGATTGGGAGAGATATTTTTCATCATCCTTTTATATATTTATTTTTCTTTGCAAATAACTTTTAAAGGGAGAGCTATTTTTTCATCCCTTAATTTAGTTCCTTGTGGTCATTAATTCCTACAGGAGCCTAGCACCTCAATTTTTCACTCACCGCATGCCACCTTGGTTTTTGTCTCAAATTTCACTTTGCTTAGATTGAGAGAGATATTTTTCATCATTCCTTTATATATTTATTTTTCTTTGCAAATTCCTTTTAAAGGGAGAGCTATTTTTTTTCATCCCTTAATTTAGTTCCTTTTGGTCATTAAGTCCTACAGGAGCCTAGCACCTCAATTTTTCACTCACCGCATGCCACCTTGGTTTTTGTTCTCAAATTCCCCCCCCCCCCCCCACACTTAAACTTAAGCACATTTGATTTTAAGTCATGGAAACCAAGCTTAGTAGACTCATAAACTGAATAAGGGGTGTATAACTTAAGTTCATTTTCATCTTTATCTCAAACATACTTACATCTTAAATCAAACCATAAATTTTTGACATTGAATCCAGAATTTGATCCCATTCAGAAAATTATTTTTCAAGTTTAATTTTTGCAAAATTGAAGGTGTGTTATATACAAAATCTATTTTATTTAATGAGAACAAAAATTACAAAGCAGAAAACTTAAAAACATATAGCAGAAAAAGCACAACCATATCAATCCTCAGGCTCATCTTCTTTCCCCTCATAGAGATACAAATAATCCATCGGCTAGTCATCGTCCGGGAGTGGCTCTCCTGCAGGAGGGCATGGCAACCTTGACCCATCTAATCCTCCACTCAAACTCCACTCTTGGAATATTGTTCCGAGAGCTTCATAGAATTTCGTTTGGAAGTTATGTTGCTGAGCCACTTCTGCCTTGAGGTAACGCACGTCACGCGCTAAGACGATTCCCAAATCTCGCTGATGCGCATACATGAGCATCAACATACTGTCGGTCGATGTCCGGCCAGCTGATGTTGAAGATTCGCCTTCTTCTCCCCTCCTCTTTCTTAGCTCGCGCCCCCTCTTGGGTATGAATGCTCAAGTTTGTCAGTTCTAGAGGAGCGCGGGGTGGAATTGCAACATTGGTAGGGAGGAGTTTCACTCCTTGGGCCTCACAAATTCCTAAAATTAGTGACCCAGAAGCAATAGCAGCACATGGCCCAGTCATGGTGTTTAAGAGATGCTCCTTTATAACGCTAAAGATGAGAATATCTCCCTCCCTTTGTAGTTCACAAAGGAGCAATGTTCGTGACCAAGTTACCTCGTTGAGATGCCTAGATGGCATCACAAAACTGGAGACAAACACATGCCAAGCATTGCTCGACTCCGTGAGAAGTGCTCGAGGAATGTTGGCTAAGTTCCCTCTCCAGCCTGAATTAGAGAGGATAATCTCGCTTGCTATTACGGCTGGGTCGTATTGGGAGCTCAGCAGGTCAAAATAAATGTAGCTCTCCACCTCACCCATAATATGCAAACCTTCAATGGCCTTGAGCCCAAACTTCATATCCTTACCCCTCATAAAAATTTTATCTCCCACCACATTGATTGCGTTGGTGTACACTTCCTACACTATGGAGAGGTATGTGGAGTTTGTGGGACTCACAAAGTGGTCCCATCTCCAGTTCAAAAGTTGGTCCAAGTTTACAGGGTAAGGGAGTCTGAATCCATGCTGAGGGATTAGCTTCCTCTTGGTGATGTCTTGGTTGAAGCGATGTTCCACTTCAACTGAAGAGAACCATTTTTTATTGAACACTCCACCAGCTAGGGAGGTTGAAGCTCCCTTGCCTGCAACATTTTTATTTATTGAAGACATGTCTCTTTAGATGAAAATAGGTATAGATTGAGAGAATTGATGTTAAGAACAATTGAAGGTTGCTTGAGCTGAAGAGTTAAGATCTTCAATGAAGTGCAATCATCAGCCCACCCCTCTAATGGCACATTAAAACTTAGTCAACGGTAGATTCAATGCATGCCATAAGTGTGACTTGATTTCTGCTCAAAGAAGATGAAAATTTTCAGCTTTTCCTGCACATTTAGCAGTTTGGGAATTCCAAGGCGTGTTGTAGCATCATTGACTGCCATGGGAATCCAAGGCAATTAATTTTGCTTCAGCTGGACTTTTTTTGCAGCAGCGCTCTGTGGTGCCCCTTGAAAGAATCATGCTGAGCTATCCGCTAGAGCACGCTGTGGCAACGAATACCGCTGCAGCGCACCATGGTGATTAAATCCACTGTGGCACGCTGCGGCGGTTTTCAAGCAAAAAATTTTTCAACAAAAATTAAGATTTACTTCCAGAGAAAATATTTTTGGTTGTGATTAAATTTATTCCACTCCTAAAATAGGATTTAAATAAAAATAGGAAATTGGGTTGGGTTGCCTTCCAACAAGCGCTTTGTTTAATATCGTCAGCCCGACATGTTCAAGATCAACTTGGATTCTTGTCCCTAGGAGGTTTTCTCACCCAAATTTTTGAATGAAATGAGTGAGCACTAACTGAGGTTGGGCTCAAACTCATTTGTTTGCTGTTGGATTCATTTTTTACCTTACCTTCCTTGTTAACAAGGGGTGCTCCTTTTTTCTTCTTTTTACCTCTCCTTGGTTTTCTCTTCTTCTTTTCTCCATTAATGTCTTTTCCTCCAAACGGGGTATCATTGTGATCCACAAAATCTATAGAACTCCTTATCTCCTTCTCTTCTTCCAACTATCTATTTACTTTCTCCCATTTTTCCTTTATAATTCTTTCTTTAAATAATGAAGGAATTAGATCAATAACTTCCTCTAGACCCTTAACTCTAACTTTCATGAATCCCCTTTCAATATTTATGATAGCTTGGGAGCTAGCTAAGAATGGCCTCCCAAAAATTGCAGTGGAGTTTTCACTCCAACTGTCCCGCTTGCAAACTACAAAATCAGTGGGGATCACAAAGCTCCCTATTCCTAGGGGGACGTCCTTAACAATTCCCAAAGGGGTTTGAGATGCAAGATTAGCAAATTCCAAAATTATTGGTGCCTCCTCCATCCCACTTATCCCTAATTTTGTATAAATGTGACATGGCATAACAATTACCGAAGCCCCTAGATCACATGAGGGATCTAAAAGGATATTGCCTTCAATCATGCATGGAATGTTTAACCTATTGGGGTCACCCCTTTTTGTTGCTACTCTCTTCCTTCCATCATTTAGATTAGGAATTCTTATTAGATCTTTATCTTCCTCATTACTATGATCACTGCAATTCATCTTCTTAGTGTCTACATTTATAATGCTCACCATTTCTCTAGGATTTAATTCAGTTGAGCTAGGGAGCATACCTTGTTGTCTAGTAGACAACTATTTAGAAATATGTCCTAATTGTACTTCAATGTTCCTTATTGATACCTCAATTCCTTGAATGGAGGTTTCATGATGGTTCATTGTCATTTCAGTTCTTTTCATAAATTGCATTGTCTCAGTTTTAAACATCTAAAATGATTGTTCTAAACCAGATTCCTATTTATTATTTTGATTTTGCTTATATGAATTATTTCCATTGTGCATTGGCCAATTTTGTTGTTGGGCGTTGAGGTTTTCTTGAGCGTTTCCCTCACTTCAAGAAAAGTTTGGATGGTTTTTCCATCTCGGATTGTAAGAGTTGGAGTAGGGGTTGTTATGGGAGTTATTGTTCATGTTATTGTTTCTCATAAAGTTTACTTATTCTGTTTATAAGGGGGCGAATGGATTGGTTAAGTTACAATATTCACTATTATGACTCCGCCCATATAACTCACAACTAATATCATGAACAGTACTAACATTCATATTCTTAATTTTATTAGTTAGAATTTCCACTTCCCTTTACAAAGAGGCCAATTGGGTTGATTCATTTAGATTGTTTACCTCCTTTTTAATAGAGCTTAGCCGCTCAGTCGGTCATTGGTAAGCGTTGTTAGACATTTTCTCGAGGAGATCAAAAGCCTCCTCAAGAGTTTTACTACTTAATTATTCTCCTGCGACTGTATCAATGAGGGTCCTTGTGGGTTCATTTAATCCATTGTAAAAAATCTGCACTTGCATCCACAAAGGGAACCCATGATATGGGCAACGCTTTAAGCAGCCCTTAAAGCATTCCCAGCCATCATACAAGTTCTCACCATGCTGCTAAGAGAAGTTTGAAATTTCATTTCTCAGCCTGGCGGTCTTGGCGGGTGGGAAATACTTGGCTAGGAATTTACTTGCCAAGTCATCCCAAGTCCGTATAGACTCACCGGGTAGGGAACCGAGCTAAGCTTTAGCTTGATCTTTTAGAAAGAATGGGAATAATCTAAATCTCAAGGTGTCATCGGATACCCCATTGAATAGGAAGGTGTCGCATATTTCCAGAAAATTTGAAATATGTGCATTCGGGTCATCCGATGACATCCCACTAAATTGATTGTTTTGAATCATGTTTAAAGTGGATGGTTTTATTTCAAAATTATTGGCTTGTATATGAGGTCTAACAATGGCATTTGGAACTCCCTCTACTATCGAAAGTGCATATTCTCTAAGTAATCTTCTCCTAGCATTTACCATAGGTTATGCTGGGTTTATATCAAAGTCTTCTATTTGTGCGTTTTGTTGGTTTAAAATGATTTTCTCTCTCCTAGCTCTCAAATACATTCTATCAATTTCGGGATCGTAAAAGAATTCAATAAGATTTCTCTTACTCATGCAGTTAAGGGTTCGCTAGCTAGAACAAGTTTCAGCAATCAATATTTAGCAATAAATATTCACTATAAATGACAGCAGAAATTTCAATAAGATAATATGCAATAATGTTCAGCACCAGTTCTTTTTAGAATTTTTTTTTTTCAAATTTTTCACAAAGCAAGCAAATATAACATTAATTATAGGTAAGTATGAAAATATGCACAAATTAATTAGCTCTAAATCACTAGTTACAAAAAAATTTTACTTGATTCAAAACGAAAACTATTCCCTGGCAATGACGCCAAAAACTTGACAGACGGAAATACACGTCTGCGTTTGCACGCAAGTGTACGTGGTCTGAAGTAATAAATGAAAAGTTTAATTTTTGAGATTTATCGAACCTGAAGTAATGGGTGTTCTGATACCAAGTTGTATTTTCTTTCACTAATGTTTAGATGATAAATTTGATTGATTTTGTTAGTTCCTAATTGGTGATACAAAGGACCTTAAGTAAAGATACAATACGATTAAAAAGGAGAGAGCTGAGATTTCTTTGTTTGAATGTATACATTCAATTTTTTGTTTTATTTAATCAAGTGAATACCATTGGAATTTGAGTACCCTCTGATTACATTGGGTTCAAGTTTAGTGCACAAAGAGAACTCCTTTTGGGTTCTCCCTTTACACATAAACTCTTATGAGATAATGATCAATTAATTAGATTTTGATTCCCTACATCTAGGTTACCAAAATATCTCTTTTAATTATGATGGTCTCACAAGCATGACTTCCATTAACCATGCATCATGCGCTTCACACGTGGTTTAGCTAGATGTGAGGATGCATTGGGTCAATGGACTATGTCACATCATCCATGGAGGTTCCCAATGTCCTCTCATCCCTTCTACTTGCTGAGCAGCAGAGCAAGGTTAATGGAAAACTTGGTTCTCAAGCATCAATCTATTAGGAGAGCTATTAAGGGGGGTGCAAGTGAGCTTTGAGAATTTTGTAACATAATTCTCAGCTCTACTTGCACTACTTTCCTTGCTCTTACCCAATTGATGAGCATTGGAACACAAGTTCTTTATAAGAAAATAATTTAGATTTCAGTTCATCCAAGCATTCATTTCAATATTAAATTTAATAATAAAAACATTCTTTCATTATATTCAAATAATGTCATCATACACCAATACTCTCATAGGGGTATTTAGCCTTCCATTACTAAGCGAGAAAGAGCATACATACAAAGAAAAGTGAATGATGTCATCAGTTCATGGCAAGAAATAAATCAAGGGAGTTGAGGAAAAATACAAGGAATCCCCCGGAGGTTTTCTGAGATTTTCCTTACTTTTCCTACGCTGTCCTCTTGAAACTCCACCTTTCATTCTTTGTTGTCTTCCCTTTGTTCCTGTTTATGGTCCTCTTTTCCCCTTGGAGAGTTCTCTTTCTTTTTCTTCCTGCAGCCTTTCTTTTTGGTCTTTGAATAACAAAACTTGAAACCCTCTTAAGGTTTGAGATTGACCCTTAAATAAGGATGCACTCTGCCTTAGAGTGTTAATTATGTGACTTTTCCTCTTCCTTGGCTTTAAATCCAATCCCTATTAATGTTTCCTTCATTTATTCTATTGAGATTCAGCAGTAATAAAGCTCTTCAGGTTTTCAAGACATTGGGGAAGGCCAAAGGTTGCATTTTGTGGCCTTCCCTATGCTGCAATAGTTGCTGTTCTGGAATTTCTGGACCGTTCACTGCAGCGTGCTATCGCGTGTGGCAGGCACAGCATTCCAAACACTATTTCACTGCGGTGCACTACGACAACCACGTTCCAAATCACGTTCTGCTGCAGCACGCTGGAGCAGCAATGCTCCAAACGCTGTTCCTACATGCAAGTTAGTATCTTTTTCGTTCGGTCACTGCGGCATCCGCTGGGCCGTCTACTGTGGCTTCCGCTGTGGCATGCTACATCGGATAAACTTTCAGGTTCACTGTTCAATTAGTTCTTTTATAGTTTTATAAAATAAAAATTTACCCGCTGTGGCGCACTGTAGCGCGCTACAACGTTCAAACTTTTGGATTCACTGTTCAATTAGTTCATCTATAATTTTACAAAATGATAATTTACCCACTATGGCGCACTACAGCAGAGAAAGTTGCGTGATATCGTTCAACTACTTGTTTATAAAGTTTTAATTAGTCCTCGAGAAATGACGCGAGGGCGTGCGGCGGCGCCCGTGACGCGCCGCAGTGTGCAAATTTGCATATTACTGTATAATTACTCATATATATGATTTTAATTTATTTTTACCGACATGACGCAGTGGCGCGTTGTAGCATGCTGTGGCGCACTGCAACGGTTTTTCTCCAGGCCTGCGGTGGTTTTGTCCCAGAATTTGGTATTTCAACCCATGCACTCTGTTTTCTTTAATTACTTGAAAGAGCATCATTTTTTACATAAAGTATAGGAATATATATGATGATATGAATGTTTAAGCACTATATTTTTATTATAATTTCAGGCTATATCATTAATCTTGGTTTTAACCAAATTTTTAAAAGATAAAATTCTCAGATTCATTTTCCCTAATCATCAAACCACTAATCTTAATCATTACTCTTAGATGAACACGTAAATGGATGACAAACTTAAAAAAAAATAAAAATAGAAAGATACAAAAATAGAAAGAAAGAAAAGAAAAATACAACCTTATTAAATTTAGAAAAAAAACGAAAAATGACAAAAATAAGAAAATGACAAAAATAGAAATTACACAAATTATAATATATATATATATAAAAGAAAATGACAGAAATAAAAGTTTTAAGAACTATGAAATATATATATATATATATATAAAAAGAAAATAATAAAAATGAAAGTTATAAAAATTAATAAATATCTACATATATTAAGAGAAAGATAATAACTAAAATTGAAATTACAGTAATTAAGAAATATATACATATATATAAATAAAGAAAATGACATAAATAAAAGTTACAAAAATTCATAAATATATACATGTATCAAAAAAAAGAAAATGACTGAAATGAAAGTTGCAGAAATTAAGAAATACATATATATATAGGAAAAAAATGAAAATGACCGAAATGTAAGTTGCAAAAATTAGGAAACATATATATATTGCAAAAAAGAAAAATGACAAAAATGAAAGTTACACAAATTAGTAAATATATACATTGCTAGAAAAAAAGAAAATGATATAAATTAAAGTTACAAAAATTTGGAAATATATACATATATCGAAAAAAAGAAAATTTGCATAAAAAGAAATTTGCATAATAATAATAGTAATAATAACATTAATAATAATAATAATAATAATAACATTATTATTATTAAAAGAAGAAAAAAAATGAAAAGAATAGAAAAAAAATATTTATCTCCTTCATCCATTATTTGGCAGAAAAAAATGAAAAGAATATAAACTTTTTAATTAATTAATTAGTTTTCTCCATCCATTATTTAGCTGAAAATAAATTTGTCATCTTTTTCAAAATTGTTGTGAGTGTTTAATTTGACTTTCTTTTCCTCTTTTTTATATATTCTTTCTCTTCTCTTTCCCTCTCTGCTTTCTCTCTCTTCCATTTTTTTTCAAAAAAATAATGAAACTTGACAAGAAGGTTTATCTTGATGAGGATAGATATGCAATTTTTTTTTATTTGGAGCATTATTTTTTATTAATTTTTGAAGATAAAAACTTAAATAATTAATTATGATATATCCGTAGCTCAAAATTCGACAAAAGTTTGTGTAGTCTTTTTATAATATTCTTAATTCAACGACTCTAAAATCATTGAATTGAGACTTTTATTTAATTTTCTCAATTTACTGAATTTAAATAATTTAGAAATTAATTTAAGTATATCCGTTATCTAGATTACTCCCAAATTTGAGCATTATGTTCACATAAATATACCATATTAAACAGTATTTTTAGTTTACCCTAATTTTGAAGTCAGGATCCTGATTTTTGAGTCGAGTTAAGTCCTAATTAATCTAGTAACAACTTGGGTCGTTATACCCTACTCATAAATGATGTCATCCTCAACATCATATTAAATTTTAAAGTCTAAGAAAAATAAGGAGATTGAATTTACCTTGATTCTTAAATAGTTTTGAATACTTTTTTCACTTAGTATCTTCTCTTTCCCAAGTAACTTCTTTAGCACTATAATTTTTCTACTAAATTTTTATCTGAAATAAGGTCATTCCAATACAGAACAGATAACTATTATTGTATGTAAATTCCACTAATGGAAGGTGATCTTCCCAACTACTGTCAAAGTCTAATATGCTTAAACAAAGAAGATCTTCAAGTACTTGGCTTATTCTCTCAGTCTGACCATATGCTTAAGAGTGAGAGGCTGTACTCATAGCCAATATTGTCCCCAAATCTTGATGTACTACCTTCCCAAAAGGAGAGGTAAATTTTCCTTCACTATCCACGATGACAATAGTTTTATGGATTCCATGAAGCTTGATTATTTCTTTAATATATAACTTGGCCAGTTTTTAATCAAATTTGTTTACTTAATCAAAAGGAAGTGTGTTGATTTCATTAGACAGTCTATATTTACCCAAATTGCATCTACTATAGTAGGGCTTTTGGGCAATCCCATCACAAAGTCTAGAAATATCTGACCATTTCCACTATGGGATATCTAATGGATGTAATACTCCACCTGGCCTTTGATGTTTTTCTTTTACCAAACTACAAACATGACATATAGTAGTGCATTCAGCTATATTTTTCTTTAATCCAATCCACCAAAAAGACTCTTTCAAATCTCTATACATTTTATTATTTCCAGGGTGAATTGTGTACCCTGACTTGTGAGCTTCAGTTAGAATTTAATTCTAAATGTATGAACCATTTAGAATCCAAATCATTTTTCCATAATAAATATAAACTCCTTTTTGCAGATGTAAGCCTATTATGTAACCATTTTTGATGTCTGCTTTTAGCTTGGAATATCCCCTATCATTCTCTTGAGCAATTGTTATGCACTGCATGAACGTCAGCTTTGTAATATTATTTTCAAGTAAATTATTTAACTGCTTTTCATTAATAGGTCTTATGCATAACTTTCTTAATTCCTTTATTAATGGACTTACCATTATAGCATTTAGGTCTGTTTTTTTGCTGAGGGCATCAGCTACTACATTAGCTTTACTAGGATGATATTGTATGTCTAAGAAAAAGTCACTGATCAATTCCAACCATTATCTTTGTTGACAGTTCAACTCTTTCTAAGTGCAATTATATTTTAGACTTGATGATCAGTAAGAATTTCACATCTCACTCCTTATAGGTATTGCCTGCATCTTTTTAAAGCAAATACTACTGATGCCAGTTCTAAGTCATGCACTAGGTAGTTCTTTTCATGAATCCTTAATTGCCTAGATGCATATGTTACTACCTTCTTCTCTTGCATGTGAACACATCCAATCCCTACTATGGACGCATTAGTATAAACTTAATAATTTGTTGTCTCTTGTCGTAGAGTTAGTACTTGTGCAATTGTTAATGTATGTTTTAATTGTTGAAAAGATTCCTAACAATGCTGACTCCAAATGAATGGAACTACTTTATTTATTAATTTGGTGAAAGGTACACCTATTTGCGAAAATTCCTTGATAATAACCAACTAAACCAAGAAAACTATGAATATTTGTCATCATCTTTAGTTGGGACCATTCTTGAACAGCTCTTAGGTGATTCTTGAACATCTTTTTTTGATCGACCTTGATTCCTTCGGCATCCACTGCATGGTCTAAGAATGCTACATAATTTAGCCAAAATTCATGTTTAGAATATTTGGCGTATAGCTGATGTTGCCTTAGAGTTTTTAGAACAGCTCTTAGGTGATTTTCATGTTCTTCCTTTCTCTAAGAATAGATTAGAATATCATCGAAGAATATAATTACAAACTTATCCAAATATGGTCTAATAACTCCTTGCATTTAGTTCATAAAAATGGACAGAGCATTGATTAGATCAAAGGGCATGACCATGAACTCATAATGCCCGAAGCGAGTTCTAAATAGTGTTTTTAAAATATCTTCTTCTTTGACTCACAATTGATGATAGAATGATCTTAAATCTACTTTGCAAAATATCTTAACTCCAGCCAATTGATCAAATAGGTCATCAAAAAGAGGCAAAGCGTACTTATTCTTAATGGTTACCTTGTTGAGTTCATGATAATCGATGCACATTTGCGTCGAACTATCTTTCTTCCTTACAAAGAGCACTAGAGCACCCCATGGTGACATGCTTTGTCAAATAAGACATTTGTTCATCAGCTCTTGCAGTTGTTTACTTAGCTCTTGCAGTTCTTTGGGTGCCATGCGGTCAAGTGCCTTTGTTAATCACTGAGTTTTAGGAATTTACTCAATTGAGGATTTGATTTATCTTACTGGTGGTAATCTAGACAATTCATTAAGGAATGAATCTTTAAACTCTTTTATAATTTGAGTGTCTGCTAAAGGAATTTCTTCCATCTTTTCTCCCATCATTATTACAAAGTACGCATTACACTGCTTTCAATTGAATTTTTTTGCTTGTGATGCATTGATTAAAGATATTGAAATGCCTAACTTTTCCATAAATACTTCGGGCTTTCTCCCACCCTTGATAATGACCTTCTTTTTTTGTTAATCAATCATAACTATATACTTGCTAAGTTAATTCATTCCTAAAATAATGTCAAAATTTACTATAGGATGTACTATTATGTTTGCTTCATATACCTTATCATTAAGAGGTATGTTATAGTCGCAACATTTTTGTGCACTCATGAGATCACCAGATGGTAACCTGACGTTTAAGGCTTTAGCTAAGTTGTAATATGGTAGTTCAAGAATTTTGGTAAATCTTTATAAAATGAATGAGTGTCTTGCACCAGTGTCAAATAATGTACCACAAGATTTGTCATAAAAATGTAAGGTTCCTAGGGTTTAAACTAAATTATAATTCATACTTTATTTAAATATAATATGAAAGATATTTATAAAAAAAATAATATGGTACCTGATACCACATCATTATCTTTTGGGGCTAGAACTGGGGTGAGTGTATATATCCTTGCATGTGTAGCTTCTTAGGGAGAAATTGGTCTTCCCCTTTGATTAGCAGCTAGTACCTTAGGAGAAATGGGTGAACCTATCGTTTGTATTAGAGCTACTATAGGTACAAGAACTGGTCAGGCTACTGGTGTGAGTTCTTGCCTTCCAGCGGGTATAGGTGCTTATCGTTGCATCTGAGAAGAATGAGTGATCCACTGATTTTCCACTATACAGATTGATTAACATTACAAAAAGTTGTGACCCGATTGTCCACACATATAACATATTCTGCTCTAATGATAATAATTAGTGTAAGGATGCGGTCGTTTGCACTTACCAGTAGGTGTATGTTAAGCTATTTGATAAACCCTTGCTTTATGCGGTCTTGGCCTTTTGCATTCAATTTGTTATACATGTGCAAATAGGATCATTTTTCTTTGCTCTTCTACTTCTTCTTGTTCTAATAATTTTTCACTTTCAAGTATATCTAAGAAATTGGAGATTCAAAGAGCCATAAGCATTGTCTTGATAGAAAGTTTTAATCCTTTTAAAAAGCATCTTCAGAGAGCATACTTGGTGCTCACTAGTAGTGGTCATAATAGGATAGCCTTTGAAATTTAATATCATATTCAGTAACACTACGGCTACTCGACATAAGTTCATAAAAAAATCTTCCATGATGGCTTGAGCAGAATGAGGGATGTATTTGTCTCTAAAGGCTTTGTCAAATTCTTCCCATTGAATATTATCAGTATCTATGCCTACGAATTGTAAGCTTGTATGGTTTCCCACCAGCATTTTGCTTCTCTTTCCAACCTAAAGATAGTTAATCTAATTACATCTGTAGGTGGGCATTTTATACTAGTTATAATATTTAGAAATACCAGAATAATAAAAGAAATATATTCATTACAAAGATAATAATTAACTTACAAAATCTATTCCATATTAAGCAAGAATTTGAAAACTTTAAGAAAATTAGCATCTAAGTTGATCTATCATACATCAGCACCTCCTCAAGGACTTGATCCAAAAATTGTTCCTGAACTACCATATATATATATATATATATATATATATATGCTTGTATATGGCAAGGTTAACCGATAAAAAGAAAAGAAAAGAAAATATTTAATTAGACACAAATGTCTAAGTAAGGTTTGACGAATATCAAAATTTTCATATAATATTAAGTGACATAATTCTGCATGAGAAGCATATACAAAGAAAATGTGATCTTTAAGAATGATATGCTTGCAAAATTATCAGGATTATGAATGCAATATACATATTTAAGATATGTGCTCATTCTAAGAGTAAATACAACAAGATATAATATTAAATATATTGGATAAAATTACTGAATAATTGAGGAGTTAGATACATCTATCTAAATATCTAAGATGTGGGTTCCTAACTAGCTACATATTCCTTCTCAAAGGTTATGTGCAGTCTCTGTATTTCTCCAAAATTAGGCTATATTGGCCTAACGTATTATTTGTATAGACATGAGACCAACCTGAATGAACCCATGATATTGATTTTTGATTGATTATTTGAAGTTAGGAGCACCAAATCTCATATGAGTATATCAAAGTGGGTCAAATTTTAATAGCGATGCAAAAACTACAAATAAAATAATTAATTGAAAAAAATAATATCATTCATTTTATTTTAATAAAAATATCATTGTTAAAATTATATTGGTTATTTAACTTTATATATTAAAAATAAAATTTTTTATTATTATAAGAAATAATATAAATATATATATATATATATATCAATTGGAATTCTTTGATTTCCCACCTTAACCAATACATCTTTGACTACTACCATAGAGGTCAACGAGGATAGATTAGCAAGTTGAATAGTTAGTGCAGTCCTCTTTATCCCATTTAAATCTATTTGCTTATAAATATTATATGGCATAATATTTATAGATGCTCTTGTGTCATAAAGAGGATCTAAGTATCTTATAGCTCTAATGATGTACGGAATAGTTAATCTCCCATGGTCCTTACTCTTGTAGAAATTGAATTTTGTGTGTTTAAAAGTTTTTTTCCTCTTGTTGCTCTTCTTCATTAATTTTTAAATTTTTAAAAGCTTAACAATCTACATCTATGTAGCTATTTTCAAACTTTGTCTCACTATATCTTATATTTCTTGAATTCTTACACACTCTATTTGGCTCATTAGTTTGAATTACTCCCACCATTTCTTTCGATTGATATTAGTTGTGCTTAGGAGTGTACCCTATGGTCAATTCACTAATTGTGTAAAATTTGGCCCAATTGTACCTCAGTATTACACAGGGTCACCTCAATTTTTTGTATTGAACTCTCATAATGATTTAGTATGGCTTCTATCCACTATATGAACTATAGTGTTTTTGCCCTAAAAGAGTTAAATGATGTTTTACTGGGCAACTTAGTATACTTTCTATTTGTTTCCCAGAACTATTGTGGTTGGGCTAGGATTATCCTTGTGAAGGCTGGGATATAGCTACACCATTACTATTGCTCCATGAGAACTTTTGATGGTTTCTCCATCTTAAATTATATGTATTGGAATAAGGACTATTGCTAGGTTTTTGGTAGTTATTATAATTTCTCATAGAATTTACTTGTTTTTTATTTTATGGTGCAAAGAGGTTTCTTAAGTCAAAATTTATACTCAGATGTGATCCCCCACACAAATCACAAATAACTTCTTATGCTACATTTATACTCATGGCATCGAATTCTTATTTAGTAGGGTATTTTCCTTCGCAGAGTGGTCATCTAGTTGTTTTTAAGAAATTTACAAGTTCTCTCTTATTGTGATTTAGTAGACCAATCTGCCACTGATATGATATGTTTGCCATTTCCTCAAAGAAATCGTATGCTTCTTTCTATGTTATGCTATTTAATGAACCTCAAGAAGTTGCATCAAAATGAGTCTCGTGGGTGCATTCAATCCATTAAAAAATATTTGAATTTGTATTCATAGAGGAAACCCATGATGTGGGCAGTGTCTAAAACATTCTTTAAATCACTCCCAACTTTCATATAATGATTCTCCTCCTAAGTGAGTGTAATTTTATATTTTTATTCCATGTCTAGTAGTTTTTGCTAGTGGGAAGTACTTAGCTATAATGTTCTCTTAGTTCATCCCATACTAATGTTGAATCGGTAGGCTGTGAGATCAACAAACCCTTAGTTATATTTCTTAAGGAAAAACAAATATTCTTGGTCATATAGCATTATCAATGACACCATTATACTTAAATCTATCACATATTTCTAAGAAGTTTGAAATGTGAGTGTTGGGATCTTCATTATATTGTTCATAAAATTGGGCTTTTTTAACCATTTACAAGTTTGATGGTTTTATCACAAAGTTGTTGCCCTGAACATTTGGTCTTATTATGGCATTTGGTATACCCTTAATAGTGGGTAAGGTATAATCCCATAGAGCTTTACTATAACAACCCAAAGTTGTTACCCAGCTTAATTTGAGCCTAATCATATCTTAATTATCATTCTATTAATTTCATCTAGCTTTTAGAACCAAACACTGAAGGTTTGGAGCAATTCAGAGCTAAATCCAATATTTTAGATTATTTTAATATTTAATTAATTAGAAAATTGATGTATTTATTTTGACCTTGAAATTGAAATCCGACTTCGCCGTTGCGATCGTCACCCCCAAATTAGCTAGGGGTGATGTTTTGGACGCATTTGGAAGTTGTCAGATTTTCACGAATATTTTAATATAATTAAATGCACCAAAAAAGGGAATAATTAAATAATCATCGAAATCAAATTCTGACTTCATCGTTGAATTCCTCACCCCCAAATTAGCTAGGGGTGAATTTTTGGGAATTTTTGGAGGGCATTTCAAAAACTAGAATTTTTGAATGATTAGAGAAAATAAATAAGTAATTAGGTAATACGTAATTTGTAATTTCTCCCTCCCTCTCTCCTAGCTGGCACTTCATTCGGTGCCCTCCCTATTTTGCACGCAAGAGTAATGGCTGAGAGCCATTCCTCCCTCCCATGCCTTCCCCTCACCTCCTAGCTCTATAGCCAATGATGGAGCCTCCCTTTCCTCCTTCCTTAAAGGGAAGCTTCAGCCCCTTTTTATTTCCCTTTGTTGAAAGCTGAAAGCTCCCCTTCTCCCATTGCTACTCCATTGCTGAACCTTGAAGGAATTCCTCCAAAGTTTTAAAGAAAATAGAGAAGTCTTCATCCCCACTCCTTCTAAGGACAAAAAGGTACTCCTTTGCTCCTCTCCTTGTCTTCATTATGTTGTTATAAGCTTGAATGTATCTTTAGAATTTCATAAGTATGAATGTCATTAAGACTCTTAAAAGCTTCACAGAAATCTACTCTATTTTCATCTATTCTGCACACCCTGTCTTTTATTCATATATTTCGTATAGTTAGGATGCTCCATTTGTGCTAATTTTGGTGTCGATGGAAAAAGGTATCGGAAAGACCTTTCCATTGATATATGGCACCACTCATGGAACTCTCTGGATTGAGAGTATTTAAGCTTGAAAATAGGCCTTACAGTTTTTGTCCCGGTGAAAATCACCGTCTGGCGCTGCAGCGCCCGAATTTGCAAATCGGGCCGCTCCAACACGCTGCAGCGGGCTGCAGCGGAATTTCAGAAAAAACATATAATAACATTTAATAAAAGTAATTAAACAGTAAAAATGCAAAATGGGCCGCTACAGCGCACTAATGTGTGAGTATTAGAATGATGATTGAGTATCAGTGATGATTTATGGGTTACGAAATGTTGCATACATTGACTGGGGCATTTCAGGATGCAACGGTATATCAGTATACGGTATTCCCAACTGGATGTATATATACATTGGACCGTAATACTCATAGCAGTTCAGTGATATTGTGGTTGCATATCAGGAGCATATAGTATTATGGCATATTCAGATGCACAGTTTCAGTGACATATAGCATAGTTTAATAGATGATTACTCAATTTTAGATTCATTACTGTTTTGGTTTATTTTCGTTATTCAGTCTATAGTTCAGCTTTACCTTACTTACCTTACCTCAATTTTGCATGGTTTATACAGTTTTATGCTTTCAGTCATATTTACAGTATTTCTACAAATTTAATTATATTATATAAATGTTAAATGAATTATTAGAACTATTAGATTAGTTTCAATGTGGTAGACTTATTATCTAACATGGGGTACTTTTGGGATCCGGTAATTTGCTAGATCCTGAGCAGTATATTGATCTAAGTCAGGAGGATACCCAGGAGATTCAGGAGGAGCTAGTAGAGCACTAATGGACTCTCATTCAGTTTTACTTTCTGCTTAGTATTTTCAGTTCAGTACTTAGTCTTATTTCAGTATTTCAATAAATTGTTTGTAATAATTCTGGATGTATTTTCTTTTCTTTTCTGAGATGGATGTTTTCTTATAGCTTCTGTGATGAATGTTTTTGGATGTTTGCTTTAAGCTTCTGCACTCTGTTATATTCTACTTATACTTAGTATTGGATATGATCAGTTTACTGGAAATGTTGATATCTTATACATATATTGGATTCGTTATGTTGTATTCTAAATCCAATGTATGTATTTGTCTAATACTTAGGAAAAGAATACTACTCTTATCTTAAGTATTAGCTCTCAACTCTCCTTGAGGTTGAGTCAGCAGCCCTTCAGAGGGGTTCGGTTTTTTTCAGCTATTCGGGGAGACGGGTTATTCCTCCCTAAGTGGCGCGCCGCTCTGCCGCCAAAATTGATTATAACTATCTCTTTTGCACGCGTCTAAAGTAATATAGGAATGGTTCGTTCCCTAGATCTATCATCCTCAATGAATGGTGTATGTTAGTTATTAAATGCTTCATTTTTCCAATAATGTTTGAATAATCAAAATTATATTTTTAACTAAATTTAAGATCAAACTACAAGGTTTTAATCAATTGGAGAAGATTGGGGAGCGTTAGGCCGGAACATATAAAATGAAATAAATTAGTACACTGCAATTTTTATCTAGTACATGTGAGAGATAACTTATTAATTTTTTTACATGGAGTTTTAGTTATGTAGATTCATTTATGATGCTCACACACCTGAATCGCCTCACATTCAACTATGAGATTATCTTTAGCCAATCTCCTTCAAGACCCCTTGACTTTAAATCATTGCTTAACTATGATGATGTTTTGTAATTACTATTGTACTCTACTTGGTTTTGTTATGATACACACAATGGTTCAAGAAAATACACGTGTATCTTAGTTATCAAGATAAGTCATTCTAGTGAATCCTTTGAGAGCCCTTGACTTTAAATCTTAACTTTAACTATGATGGTGTTATGCATCAAGCTTATTATCTAAAGTTGAGCAGTGAAAGCTCAATGATTAATATCTTTGAATATTTTAGCTTAGTGTAGCATAATTATTATAATTTAACAAAATAAATATTTTTATATGATCACATGATTACTCTCATGGAGATACTAGAAAATGAAATTGATTGCATTGCACAATGAAAAATAATATAATTATAGTTCTTAGTCTATTCCTTGTTAATAAGCACGGAGATACATTCAACATAGAATTACAATACATCTTTTACCAAGGATTTTAAATCAAGATATAAGAAAATAGATACAATACAGAGAGAACAATTGATTGTATTCTTCACGTAGATCTAATATTCTTATCTTGCTCTAAGCCTCTGTCCTAGTGTCCTGAACTATTTTCCTTGTCTTTGGCTACCTCCCATCAATAGAAACTCATGAAGCATTTTTATTTAGTTTTTGCTAGGGTTTCTCCTATTATGAATCCTCCAAAGGATCCTAACTGTTGATATATTTTTCCCTTAAATATCTTCTCTTCCTCTTAGACCTTGGGGGCTGAATCAATTTATTTCTCTTATTTCTTATATAATTCTTCCCTTTAATCAACCTTGGGAGCTAAGATTTTTAATTGCTTAATTCATTGAATACTCTCTTTTTAATCACTTTTGAGAGTTTAAGGTGTTGAATACTTAATGCATTGACTTTTCCTCTCATGAATAAGCTTTATGAGTAAAAAGGATTTATAAATTAATTTCCTTGAACTCCCAACCATTCAATTTTATTTGGATTTATAAATGGCTAGTGGCAGGGTATGCCTAAGCACATGTGTCTCAGCTTGCATTCAATGCTACATGTGTCGTTTAGCACTAAATCCAATACCATGGCGCATGGCTCTCTAGGCCAGTGCTACGGCATGCCATTGTGCATTGGTTTCGGGCTGGGGTGCAAAAATGTGTAATTGCAATGGTCTTCAGAATGCCTTGGTGCACCATAGCACCTGGCTCTATGGATTAGGTGTTAGGGCATGCCATAGGATCCATAGTTTGAGAGATTTATTTTGTGCGCTTTTTATTTCTAGGCGGCACAATGCGTCATTGCGCCTAGTGCTTTAGATAGATCCTCAAGGCGCAATGCAGCGTCTGCGGTTTGAGAAATCACATTGTGCATTCCCTTACTTTTTGGCAAAATAGTGCGCCAAATTGCTTGGCATTCTAGATTAATCTCCATGGCATCCTGTAGCACCTAGTGCCCTGGATATGGCACAAGGGCATGTCATAGCATCTGACGTTCTAGTCCTTTGAAATGCAATATCAATCATTTTTCTAGATCTTCTCTTTATGCTACAAAAACATAACATCATGCAAATAATTCTTGAAAATATACAAGTCACATCAAAGAACCCCAAAATTAACATACAATAATACCATAAACACAACATCCATCAGCAACCATACAAATTCAAGGAAGTTGAGGCCGGGGACACCCATAAAAATCTTGAATCTTGGCTGGAGAACTACAAAAGCATAGGAAAGAAGACCAGCCAACAGCTCAGCTGGTCGCAAAGCCTACTCGATATAAGCACCAATGCCACTTCCTCAATGCTTAGTGATGCAAAAGTTGGATAAACACTTTGGAAAGTTGTTAGAAGTTTTCAAGAAACTACATATCAACATGCAATTTTTGAAAGCATTAGAGTTGATGCTAAGCTATGCAAAATTCATAAAGTAGATCCTATCTAACAAATGGAGGCTTGAAGATAAGGATACAATGACACTTACAGAAGAATGTAAAAAATTATACAAAGAATGATTCTGCACAAGAAGATGAATCTGGGAAGTTTCACTATCCCTTGCACAATTGGTAATCAGACTTTCTCTAAAGCATTATTTAATTTGTGGGATTCTATAAATTTCAGGCCATACTATGTATATAAGAAGATAGATGTTGATTATAAAATACCCGCTGCCAATTATTTGCAGTTGGTAGACCGCTCCATCAAAACCCTTATTAGCACTTTGGATGATGTGCTGGACAAGGAAAATAAATTCATCTTCCTTGCATATTTTATAATGATGGGTATAGAAGAAGATAATCACAAAGTACTAATCATATTGAGAAGGACATTTTCAGTGTTAGGAAAAACATTTACTGATGTGTATAAGAGAGAATTGTTATTTTACTTTGAAGGTGAGGAAGTCACATTTTACATTGCCCCTACCATGAAATAGCTTAGCCATTTTGATGAGAGTTGAGTGCAAGTTGAAGCTATGCAAATATGCAAGGAATGTGCTTTGAAGGAAGACAATTTTACACTCCATTTTATAAGATGAAGTTGAGGATGAAATTAATGATGATGTTGCTGAGTTGATTGAGAAGAGAAGTATACCTATTCCTTCTATTGAGAAGCCACCTGACTTGGAGTTAAAGCCACTCCCTTCACACTTTAAATACATATATTCAAGAGCAGCTTCTATACTTTTCATTATCATTTAAACATCATTAGAGGTTCAACATATAGAACTGCTATGTGTATTATTAAAAAATTATAAGTTAATTATCGATTGGAGAATTACTGATATCAATTCCATTAGCCCAACTCTGTGTATGCATCAAATATTGTGGAAGAATATTTTAATCCATGTAAACTAAAAAATAAAAGTCAGGAAGCTAAAGTTTAACCGAGCACTGGTTGAGAGATAGCCCAACTAATAATTTTATGATCGTGTTTCTTGTTTGTTTCCATTTTTGTCAATAATGTGAGTGTATGTTAGCAATGGAGCAAGAGGAACATCATAGATGGTGGCAGTAATGGCAGTCTGCCATTGTCTTTCTTCTACTTATTGCAGTTTTATTTTAGTCAATCTTTATCATTGTGCATTATAGTTTTCTCATGTGCTCTAGTATAGTAATTTAGTATTTTGTTTTGAGTATTATTTAGTAAATTTATATAATTCATGCATAGTTCTTGCTAGGCTCACTGTAATTGAATTAAGAGTTTTAGTAAAAAAATTCGATTGCATTATTACCTAATTTTATATGTTTTGAGTGTTGATTTCATTATTTTAAAAATAACTTAATAAATTTTCTAGAGTGATGTTGGATAAGTGAAGTTGAATTAGATCCTTTATTCATTAACATTTAATTGAATGAGATATGACTTGAAGTATGCCAAAAAACACTAAACTAAAATAGAGTGATATATTAGACAAAGTATGGGGGAATTCATTATAATGTGGTGAATCAATATGCATTTAATAGGGTGTGTTGCACTCTCATTGGCTTACTTATTAAAAAAATTGAGTGAGTATTATCACGCGAATAAATAAGAAAAGAATTGAAAAGAAAAGAGAGATAATGAAAAATATCCCTCCCTTAATTGCTAAGTAACACTTAAATTCCCATCTCATTAGACGTTTGATGAACTACGGAGGATCGAATTACCCACACTGAAAAATGGAATTAAAAAAATTGGGTTATGATAATATTAGGAGATGACATGGAGTTGAGTATGTATTTTAAGTAAGATTAAATTGTTTGCCTATGCACTTCAATAGAATAGTCATAAATCAATTAGTCTTGATTACTCTTAATTCATCTTACTCAAGGATGAGTAAGAACTTTAGTGTGGGGGGGTGATCTACCTGAAATTTATACCATTTAAACCCAATTATAACGTTTGTTTTATTGAGAATGACAAGATATTTAAGAGTTTGTGTTATTTTATGATTGTAGAAGTGTTTGTGTGGCAAATAAGGTTTTGACAGGTTGATGTGTTGAGTACGTGGAATTATTGTGCTGGTAGCAATTTGGGCACCTAGGCACACCAATACACCTTCCATCAGCAAACCATATGAAATGAAGCATAAAGTTGAGCATCCAAACATGTCCTCATTCTTTCCATCGGCAAATCAAAAGCCAAAAAATACAAGGCTGAGCGACCCAGCGCTAACTTCTCCAATGCCACCAGTAAACTAGGCGCCCAGGCACGCCCAAACCAATGTAGTGGTTATTCTACTAATTGATGCAATTTTTCATGATTTAAGATGACGATTGGGTATATTTAAGAGTATCTTTAGATAAGAGAAAATTGAAGAAACCAGAGAGGGAAAGGGACAATTTGATGATAGGTCAATGTGTGTTGTGTTGTGGAGACCATTTAATCCATCATGGAGATGCTAATGGTGCTCCCGTGAGCTTCTAAAAGGTTCCGAGGCAATTTAGAACAAGGTGTGAAGTCTAGGAACAACACATGTGCTGCAGCAAACTGTGCTGCAGCGAACTGTGAAGCACCACAACATACCTTGGCTGTCCCTCACTAAGCAAATAGAGAAGCGGGCACTACAGTGCACCGCAGTGGAAATCGGTGCTACAACGCACCGCAGTGGAATTCGGTGCTACAGTGCATCGCAGTAGTAGAAAATCTGAGAGGAGGGCGCTACAGCGCATTGCAGTTGCAAGCAACCTGAGAGGTTGTAGTGCCTAGCTACCCGAGACCCAGGCGCAACCGTAGCACCAAGCAAATTTTTGCTCAAGTTCAGGTTTCGTTCTAAGTAGTTTGGAAGGAATTTTGGACCATTTGGGGTCCAAAAATGAGCTGTGTACTTAAGGGAACAAGTTAGGAAGAGTTTCCTAAGTTAGTATTTTAGATTAAGAGGTTTTGGCTGCTAGAGGAGATGATCCCAAGGTGAAACCCTAAGGAAGCTGCAGTGCAAGAGAGCTCTTGCATGTTGGAGAAGATACTCCTAGTGGTGGTTGCTTCCTCTCCTCTTCATCTTAGAGTAAGATCTTGTATTTCTTATCAATGGTTAAGCTCTTTGTAACTCTGTAATTTTTCCCATTCTTAAGTTTTCCACGTAATATTCTATGGTTGGATGTTTGTGTGCTTTAACTTTCTTTGCATGCATGTGCTGTGACCTATTCTTTGTGGATTTGTGATTTTGGATTTGCTTAGTAACTATCAACGCATGTATGTGCTGTGACCTAATATGGTTGGTCCTCGATCGAGCATGCTAACCAAACTACTTCCACTGCGAAGAGTGTTCTTGGTGCTAGAAAATTTTTTGTTGTACCAACAAGTGGTATCCGGGCATGAGATTACGTTATTGGTCCTAGGGTTTGCTATTTTAGTGGGATTAATGATCGACGAGATAAGACACAAAATAGAGAAATTTAGCAGAATGAACTATGAGTTTTAAGAAATGTAGATGAAGGATCAGCTTTACCAGAAAAAATTATATCTTCCATTGAAAGGAGCTGACAGAAAACCTGCAACAATGACTAATGAAGAGTAAGAAGTTCTTGATAAATTGCACTTGTTTGATTCATTTATCTTTGTCTTCTTCTATTACATTTAATATTGTTATTGAGAAAACCACTACAGATCTCATGGATGAGCTGACAAGAATGTATGAGAATCCCTCAGCTTCTAACAATGTTTTTCTAATGAAAAGACAATTCAACATGAATATGAGGGATGGTTATTCAATGGCTAAACACCTCAATGGGTTCAGCACGATGACGAGCCAGTTAAGTTCAATGGGCATCAATTTTTATAACGAAGTCTAAGCTTGGTTGTTCCTCTCTTCTTTGCTAGACATTTTGGATGGGCTGGTTACAAAAATCAGTAACTCATCAGAAAATGTGTCATTGAGATTCAACGATATTATCGGGCTTGTGCTGAATGAGGAGGTGTGGAAGAAATCCCAAGAAGAGACATCCACCTCAGCACTAAATATTGAAAGTAGATGAAGACATACTGAAAGGAGACAACAAAAATGGGTCAATATCTTAATGAGGAAAATCAAGACCCAAAAAAGGTAAGCCAGATTGCTGGAACTGTGGGAAGGTAGGTCACTTCAAGAAAGATTGCCCTACCATAAAAAGGCCAAGTGGTGGAGGTAAAATGATGAACCCCACTGTGAATGTTTTAGCTAAGGAGGATCAAGATGCGTTGATGCTCTCACTTATTATCACGAAGTCCTGGGTAGTGAACTCGTGCACATCCTTTCAGGCAACTCCATCAAGGAGTGCCTTCAAGAACTATACCAAGGGTGACTTGGGAATATTTTATATTGGAGATGCCAAGACATGCGACATTATTAGCAATGGTGATGTGGATGTTCAGCTACCAAGTGGCATAGTTTGAAAGCTCATGGATGTTAGACATGTGCCATGTCTAAAAAAAAATCTGATTTTTGTGAGCGAGTTTACTAGAGAAGGCTACAATAATTGTTTTTCTGAGGACTCGTGGAAGGTCACTAAGGGTGCACTCATTATTGCATGGGACAATATGGAAAGTACACTTTACTTGATCAATAAAGTGTCTGATTCTATTGCAGCTGCAAAAGAGATAGATGCAGATCTATGGCGTCGGAGGCTTTGCCATATGAGCGAGTGGGGATTGAAATCCCTATATTCAAAGGGAAATCTCCATGGATTATAATTAGTAGACTTGGAGTTTTGTGAAGACTATGTGCTAGGCAAGCAAAAGAAGGTTTCATTCTCCAAAGTTGGAAGAGAGCTGAAAAGCAAGAAAGGTATGGGTGCCAGCTCTTACTTCTTCCCACAATTATTTCGTTATTTCTTACTTCTTCCCACAATAAGATATACTTGAGTTGGTACATATAGATGTATGGGTGCTAGCTCTTACTTCTTCCATAGGTGGAGCCACATATTTCGTCACCTTCATTGATAAGCATACAAGAAAGGTATGGGCTGACTTTCTAAAATATTAATCTGACATATTTGATGTGTTTGAAAAGTGACTAGCTTTGGTGGAGAATGAGATAAGATTAAAACTTAACATCATATGTGCTCTTGAATGAAGGGATTCTCAAGGAAACTTGGAGCAAAAAGGATATGAAATTGAACCACCTCAAGTTATTTGGTTGTTCATCATATGTGCACATTGATGCAAGTTCCAGGAGCAAGCTTGACGCAAATGTGATCAAGTGCACATTCATCGGATATGGCGCGGGCAAGTTTGGTTACAAATTCTGGGACAATTAGAATCAGAAGGTCATCAGAAGCAGGGATGTCACTAATAATGAAAGTGGAAGGCACATGGACTATATTGAAGTAAAGATTGATTCCAAGGATGCTTCAGATGTTGAGCCCCGACACATAGAAATTGATGATAATGTTAAGCCAGATGTTGGAGTACATGAAAAAGTTAAGGAGGGTGTCAATGTTGAACCACAAACACCCATGTTAAGAAGTACCACAAGTGTTATAAGACTACCACAGAAGTACACTACTTCCTTTTTTTACCTATTACTAACGAATGCTGGTGAACCAAAAATCTTGGAACAGGCACGTTAGGTTGAAGATTCAATCACGTGGGAGGTTGCCATGAATGATGAAATGGCATCACTCATGTCAAATGGGACATGGGAGTTGGCACCTATACCAGCTGGAAAGAAGGCCCTTCAGAATAAGTGGGTTTAGCGGGTGAAGGAAGAACCAAATGGGAGCAAGTGCAACAAGGTGAGGCTTGTAGTAAAGGGATTCTAGCAAAAGCATTCGGTTAACTACAGTGAGATCATTGACCCAGATGAGATGACAACCATTATGGTTGTATTGAATACTATAGCAGTTGATGATTTGCATCTGAAGCAAATGGATGTCAAAATTGCCTTTCTTCATGGAGAGCTGGAGGAGGTGCTCTATATGTAACAATATGAAGGTTACAAGGCTCAAGAGAAGAGAAAAGTTGAGCTAGAGTACAAGCTTAAGAATACCCTCTAAGGCATGAACCAAGCTCCAAGGAAGTTGTACAAAAGATTTGACAGGTTCATATTAGAATCAAGGTACAAGAGATGTCAAGCGGATCCCAGTTGTTACATAAAATAGAATAAGTTCTCTTACATCATTTAGTTAATGTATGTAGATGATATGTTTGCAAGAATAGACATGGAGGAGATAAAAATGCTAAAAGAGATGATATCAAAGGAGTTTGACATGAAGAACTTGAGGCTAAGCAAATTCTTGGGATGAGAATCAATAGGGAAAGAAGTGCATGAATCCTGAAGCTTTCACAGAAAGAATATGTTGAAAAGGTGTTAAAAAGATTCAACATGAGTGAGGCAAATCTAGTGGGCACTCTCCTAGCAAGTCAATTCAACTTATCAAAGGAATAGATGTTGAAGTCTAAAGAATATAAAGAGCATATGCTGAAGGTTCCTTATACTTCTGTAGTTGGGAGCTTGATGTATGTAATGATATATCCAAGACTGGATATTGCCCATGTAGTGAGAGTGGTCAGCAAATTCATGGGAAACCCAGGGAAACACCATTGGGATGCGGTGATGTGGATCCTTAGGTAACTGAAAGGTATAGCGGGTAAAGCTTTATGCTTTGGAAGATCTGACATTGCTTTACATGACTATATTAACATGAACATTGCTAGAGATGTTGATAGCCAGAGAAGCACTATGGGTTTTGTGTATACAATGGAAAGTGCGGCGGTGAGCTAGATCACCAAGCTACAAAACATCGTGTCTATATCTACCACAGAGGTGAAATATGTTGACATTATAGAGGTAAGTAAAGAGATGATCTAGTTGAATAGTTTTATGGCAAAATTTGACAAGGAGTAGGAGGATGTAAAGCTCTATAGCAATATTATGAGCACTATTCATCTTGCAAAGAATGCAGCATTTCAAGCCGGGATAAAGAACATTTAACTCAATTATAATTTCATCTGGACAATATAGGAAGAAGGATAGCTTGGATTAGAGATGATCCACATTTCTATGAATCCAGCTGATATGCTTACAAAAGCAGTAACAATGGACAAACTAAAGCTATGTGCAGCTTTAGTTGGCCTTGTTATGTGAAGAGAGTTCAGGGGTGAGCCACACCACATTCTTAACAAGAAAAGAAAAAGACAATGAAGGATCAAGAGTCGAAGGGGATGATTACATAAAGGTCTCCAAGTGGGAAATTGTTGTGTTATGGAGACCTTTTAGTTCGTCATGGTGATGCTAATGGTACTTTGGTGAGCTTCCGGGAGGTTCCGAGGCATATTGGAACAAGGTGTGAAGTTTGTGAACAACATAGGCAATGCAGCACACCGAGGTGCCCCGAGGCATGCCGCAGCGCCCGTTGGTGGTCCTTCAACCAAGACAAAAGCACTATCACGCATCTTTGTAGTTAGAAATCACAAAAGCATACTCTATAAAGTACTGCAGTGAAACTTTGGCGCTACAGCATGCTGGAGCGATAGAAAACCTGAGAGGTAGGCGCTCCAGCACACCTCAGAGCAATTCAGCGCTAGAGCCCGCCGCAGCGGCAGATAGCTCAAGAGGCGAGCACTCCATTACATCGCAGTAGCTAGCAATCGGAGAGGTAGGCGCTCCAGAGCGGTGCTGTGCCTAGCTACTCAAGACCCCGGTGCTACAATACGCTGTAGCGCTTAGCAGATTCTGCTCTAGTTCAAGATTCTCCTTAAGTAATTTGGAGGGCATTTTGGAGTATTTGGGGTTCAAAAATGAGCTGGGTACTTAAGGGAGCAAGTTGGGAGGAATTTATTATGTTGGCATTTCATATTAAGAAGCTTTGGCTGCTGTGAGGCGGCGGTCCCAAGGTGAAACCCAAAGGAAGGTGCAGTACAAGAGAGCTCTTGTATGTTGGAGAAGATACTATTGGTGGTGGCTGCTTCCTCTCCACTCCATCTTAAGGTAAGAGCTTGTGTTTCTTGTCAATGGTTAAGCTCTTTGTAACTGCGTACTCTTCAAGATTCTTAGTGGATAACTTTTATTGTGATGCTTAGTATTAAATCAATAGTACAAGATAAAGTTCTTAAATTGTTACAATTATGAAGCTTACATCATTATTTAATTCCTTAATAAAAAATAGACAAAAGCAAAATAAAGAAATGCAAAACAAGTATATGTATATTCTTAGCGTTATCTATAATAAGTGTAAGTAAACAGTAAGAAATCTATGATAAGTATAAGTAAACAGTAAGAAATTTAGCATCCTATAGGTAAGTAAGCAGGTAAAGTAAGGCTGACTAAAGTAAAATGTAACAGTAAATGGTAAATAATAAATAGTAAACAGTATGTACTGACTACTATATCAGAAGAGGGCTAATCTAGCCTGCTATAACAAGTATATGTATATTCTTAGTGTTATCTGAGGCTAGGCTGGAATAACAGAACAAAAATTGAACCATAAATGCAGTAATGTTTTAGTTATTTACTTTACTTATGTTGACAAATCCAGAAGTAGCTGAGGAGTCAAGCACATCTGTAAGAATAAGCGAGTTCCAACTTAACACAACACTCCTCAATAAGTAATGTTAAGTAATCCTTATTTCTCCTTACCTCTGTCAAGTTGGGTAAAATGTGCAAGATTGACAAGTGACTAAACATGCAAATATTATCCTAATCATTCTATATTTTTATTTCATACAACAATGATATCTTGTATGGCATGTTCAAGGAATAAGGCACATAATATAAGGAATGCAAAAGCACAAGTAAACAATAGTGAGCAAGGGACTCTACTACACAAGGTAGCATCAGTCGTTACCTATTAAACCATTATAACTATTCTAAGTTACACAAATTCAGGATCTCCAATTCCTACTATCGAGTGCAACTTAGAAGCACGACCTTAATAAGTTAAAAGCAATTAAAACTGATCAGGTTCTAATTTATTTCAATCAATTATGAATATAAGTTAAATAAGAGATCATCACATCCTAATTTATGAATTTAGATGTTCTAAACTACGATATGATCAAGATCTACTAAGGCTAGGGATTATGCATTAAACACCATGAATTGGAGTTAATCACATAATCCAAAGAGTAAGGCTTAAGGACTACAGCTTAAGTCTAAATGTGAACTAATAATTAAGGCAAATTCTATTAAGCACAATCAAGCTTAATAGAAAAAATCTCTTATTCTTAATCCAGAGTTGAAAGATAAAATAATCAGAATTAAATTATGAAAATCTAGAAGCTAATAGAATCAAGGTTCCATTCATTGAATAACCCACTTTATTCAATGAATGAAATTTAACCTAATGTATATTACTAAGCTTAAGGAAAAGATCCTAAGGTGGAGTGTATATCCTAAGAAGCTCCTAATAAAAGACTTAAGGGATTTTAAGAGATTATGATAGTTATTACAATTTATCTTTATATGTTGTCCTAAGTTACTCAAAGAGGTGTGTGATTAGGACTAAGTTAGAAGCATTAATTTACTTAGGAGTTTTTAAGAATTGAAATGAGAATTTTACTAAATTACTTAATTATGAGGTTAAGGGTTCTAAATTGATTTTAAATCAGTTTTATTACTTGTTTTAATGATTTAAATGATGGTTTGGAGATTAAGGGCACTTAACCTAAATTTTGGGCAAAATAACTATTTTGCCCCTACTTAAGTATTTAAAATGTTACTTTTTGATTAAAGGTTTTAAATTATATTTTATTATTGCCAATGATTCATTGCTATCTTACATGAAGATGGATAGTAGGTACATCAAATTTGGACAAGCATTATGTCTAATTGGTCCAATTTAAGGATTTTAACCTATAAGGGCATTTTTGTAATTTTACTTGTAAAATCTAAAAAATCAGTTATTTTACTAATGTTTACTATCCAAGGATTCCATATAGTCCAAAAACTCTGAATTTTGATGTATAATGATCAAATTATGGTCATTTTAATGTAAGGGTTCTATTTTCATGAAAGGGGTCAAAACCTAATTTTTCTATATTCAAAAATCACTTACAATTTTATACAATGCCTAATTTTACTAAGACTAAATATTGATATATTTTGGCCCCAATGGGGTCATAGGGTCAGTAGAATACAAAATATGTAAAGTTTTAGCCATTCCAGATAATTTTGGGCAGTTCCGAAAAGTTTTGGGCGCTACGGTACGCTGTAACACCTTCTGGCCAAAAGTCAGGTGCTGTGGTGCGCTGCAGTGGATCTCAGTGCTGTGGCATGCTACAACGCTTTCAGGCACTGCGGCTTTCTATGACGCTAGACTTCCCAGGATTAGGATGCGACGACGCGCTGTAGTGCTCCTAGGCCGAGAGCCAGGCGCTACGGCGAGCTGCAGCGCTTTTAGGAGCTGTGGTGAATTTCTGTGCTGTGACGCATTTTATTTAATTTCATCAAATATGCCGCTGTGGCGCACTACAGTGCACTGTTGTGGATTCATCCCGAGACTCGGGCGCTATGGTGTGCTGTAGCTCCCAACGGTGATTTCACCTGTGCGAAAACTGTGATATGTCTCCTTTCGCACTAAAGTACTCCCAATTTAGAGCACCTAATATATGGTGCCACATGCAGATGGAAAGGTATTTTTGAGACCTTTCAATTGATACCAAAATCGATATGAAACAATTATTTTAATAACATAAATAGAGAGGTTAAATCTTTAGGTATGCAAGAAGAAGGAAAAATATAGCTGATTTTCTTCCCTAAAATTTTCTATCTCAAGGAGCTCTAATAAATTCCATATCCTAATCACAGATTTCTAAGGATGCAAAGTAAGCATAAGAGCAAAATGAAGTAGCCATTGAATCCATTCAAGGGGGGAAAAGGAGATACCTTAGACTTGCAAATGGAAGTTCCTTCAATGAATCCTTGGGAACCTGAGAGCTCGAGAGGCTGTAGAGCTTCTCTTCAACAGCTAGTATAGCAAAAATGGAGAATGGGGGAGAGAGCTTTAGCTAAGTTAATGGAGGGAAGAAGAGAGGAGAGCTCTGCTTGATATCAAGGGAAAGAAGGAGAGCTGAGAGCTACCTTTAAAGGAGAAGGAGGAGAGGAGGTGGTAGGCATGACTTATGGGAAAGGAGAAAGTTCTTTCCCATCACAGCATGGAGGAGAAAGGGAGGGGGCTCTGCCTCTTGCATGTGCAGACTAGGGCCGAATGGAGAAAAGTACAGGTCCCAGCTAGAGGAAAGGAGAAAGGAAATAAAAAAAAATGAATTTTATTAATTTTAACTTAATTTATTTAAATTAATTAATGCTTTATAAATCAGATTTTATAATATGCTCCTAAAAATCCCACAAATTCACCCCTAGCTAATTCAAGGGTGAGAAATGTAACGAGAAAGTCAGATTTTGATTTTGATGAGTATTTAATTTACCTATTTTTTGAGATATTTAATTACATTAAAAATTTGCTAAAATCCAACGACTTCCAAACACGTCCAAAACATCACCCCAAGCTAATTTGGGGGTGACGATCGTAATGACAAAGTTGGATTTTGTTTTTGAGGTCGAATTAAATATCTCAATTTTTTAATTAATTAAATATTATTAAAATATTCAACAAAATTTTGACGACTTCCAGTTGCCACCAAAATATCACCCCTATCTAATTTGGAGGCAATGATCACAATGGCAAAGTTTGATTTTTGATCTGAGGTCAAAATAGTTAGGTCAATTTTCAGGGTTCCTGAAATTTCTAAAATCATGGTTTGATCCATTTGACCTCTAATTTGGACTAGGTCGCGGTCGTGAACTCCTAATGACTTGATTAGTGCACTAAGATCAAAATTAGGACTTGGATTGGTCCTAATTGGCTAGGGTAACAACTTGAGTAGTTACAATCTTGAACCTGAGGTAGATCGTATTCAATAACTGCTGATTCAAAACCCTTACTTTTTACTGTAATTTCATTAGCATTCTGTAAGGACGAGTGTGATTACGTCGAATGTTTGCATAACTTTAATTAAACTTTGAATGTTATAATTTACTATTCTATGATGTGCTTTTCTTTCTTTTTTGGATGGCAGGAATGATATATATATATATATATATATATATATATATATATATATATATATATATATATATATATATATATATATATTATACATCTAGTTTCCCTCTTTAGATACCCTTGGCTCCCCATAGTACTTAATAGTTGGTTAAGACTCACAAACCCAGTAATAAGTACTACAGTCATACCTAATGTTAGATTGGCTTCTTGATCTAATACTGGAGTTGTTATGCCTAACCCCATCAAAACCCCTTCATTCCCTTTCTACTTCAGTATTTCACCATTTGCAAGAATTAGGGAGTCTTGAGAAATATCCTTTTTATCAAAAAGACTCGTCAGAGTTGAATCAAGATTGACCTTAGGAGTGACCATTCCATCCCATATATTTAGTTAATACCATAAATCTAATTTTCTTCTCCATTTCATGTAATCACCTATAATCTACCAAACTCAATTGAGCTTTAGTGAGTCTATTTGAGGCTAGGCAGCTTGGGCATGCATAATTTTGTACAGTGCCCGAGCTTACCTGCAACCATCTGGCAACTCAGCTACTCCCAAAAATCATTTAACATATCCTTGGGTCAGCTTTGACCTAAGGATCATGATGATATTTTAGTGAAACCTAATTGTTCACCTTGGAGGGAGAAATGGCCTTCCACAGTAAGCCCTAGAGGTCCTCTTTGGCTAATTAGGGTTAGGACATTATGGCTGCCATAAGCTGGGGTTTTTGGTGTTGCCGTATAGGCCACCACATGGGAATCATTTTGACATCTCATACACCATGTGAGGTAGCCTGTTTAATCAGAATTTGCGATTTCCCCATAACTCTAATTTTTGGGCTCCATCGTTCACTGTCGACACGATGAAGCATAGTGTCGGGTAGGTTAACCCGTGACCCACGCGACACTGTGTGAGAATATTCAGCAAACATATTTCTTGGCCCATCAGGCCCATAAACCTGACTGGTCCAATGCCGTTACCACCATTCTCAGAGAATATTCTTAGGGATACTCCCTATTTAATAAATCTAAACATAGGGAAATTTAATGCTGATTAAATTAATAAAATAATTGGATAAATATAAATCCAAATATATTGAAATTATGTATCAAAATGATAAGAAAATTGAGCAGAATAATAATATGATATTAAATTTTTTATTGATCAATTAGTTTCACTAATGATTTTACTAATCATTATTTACGGTGATTAGCTCATTATTGAGCCTATAGAGCTCCAAATTCAGCAAACTTATAGTCATTGGAATCCTTATTTCATAAGAATCAATAATTAATTACTTTTTTTTTAATTTGACACCCAAATAAAAAAATCACTTTTAGGACTTAGAAAATTCTTATTTTAATTAATTTTGGGATTTTTCTTAATTAATTTTCTTAATCCTTAAGTTACATAAAGGATATGAAAGAAATCTGAAATTTTTGTAGGAAATTAGGCATTATAACCTCTATAGTAAATGTAATAGAAGAAAAAAGGTTGATAAGGAAAGGTTGCGATGTGTATTTAATAACCCTACTGGGAGAAGCTAAAGAAGATAAACCAATAGAAGAGACTAAAGTGGTAAAAGAGTTCATGGATGTTTTTCCTGATGAACTGGTAGAACTACCTCCTATGCGGGAAGTGGAGTTCTCAGTAGAGTGAATCCTTGGGATGCAACCCAATTCTAAGACGCCATATAGAAGGGCTTCCAAAAAACTGCAAGAACTAGGAGAGAAGTTACAAGAACTTTAAGATAAGGGATTTATAAGGTCTAGCATGTCCCCATGGGGAGCTCCAGTTTAATTTTTATTAAGAAGAAAGATAGTTCCATGTGAAGGTGCACAGATTACCACAATCTAAATAAAGTAACCGTCAAGAATAAACATTCATTGCAGAGGATCGACGATCTATTTAATTGTTCAGTAAGAGCTAAAATATCTTCAAAAATAGATCTAATATTGGGATATTATCAAATAAGGGTAAGGGACAAAGAAATTCCTAAAATTTCATTCAGCGTTAGATATGGACATTAAGAGTTCTTTGTCATTTCCTTTATTTTAACTAATGCACCATCCATATTTATGGATCTAATGTAGTGAATCTTGAATCATTACTTAACCAAATTCATGATTGTATTTATATATGATATTTTAATCTATTTTGAGAATTAAGCTGATCATGAAAAACACCTCAAAGTAGTTTTGGAATTATTGAGAGTTAAAATGTTTTTGTAAAATATTCCAAGTGCTAGTTTTGGTTAAATGTAGTGGATTTGTTAGGCCATGTTATTGATTCTAAAAAAATGAAAGTTGACAAAAAAAAAGATCAGTGCTATCCAAGAATGGGTTCATCCAAAATTAGTTACTAAAATTAGAATTTTTCTGGGTCTAGATGGTTATTACAAAAGATTCATCCACGGATTTGCCCAGATAACTGCACATTTAACCCAATTGAATCGTAAGGAAGTTACATTTATGTAGAGTCAAGATTGCATGGAAGCTTTTCAAAAATTAATTTAAGCATTGACCTCTGCACTTGTGTTAGTATTACCTCAGGAAAGAAAGAACTTACAAGTGTATACTTACAGTTCTAAGTTAGAACTTGAATATGTCCTAATATAGGATAATAAAGTTAATGCTTTTATCTCCAGATAGATGAAGCCAAATGAGAGAAACTACCTTGTCCACAATTTTGAATTGATAGTTATAGTGTTTGCCCTAAAAATCTTGGGAAACTATCTATATGGAGTTAAATACAAAATATTCACAGACCACCAAAGCCTTAAGTACATCTTCACCTAGAAGGAGTTGAATTGTTGAAAGAGAAGATGGCTAGAACTAATATGTGATAATGATTTAGAAATCCAGTATTATCCCAGTAAAGAAATTATTGTAACTGATACATGAGTAGAAAACAACCTTATCATCCCTATTGATTGATGGTGTGTTAGCAGAAGAATTGGAAAAAATGCAAATTGAATTGATTAAGACAACAGATTTACATAATCTCTTAGTAGATTTATGGAATTGAACAATCCTTGAATATAAGAATTTTTGTTTTCCTAAAGAAAGATGATAGTTATTATAAAGTCTAGGTTAATATAGAAAATGGAAAAATATCCAATTTACAGCTGAAAAGTAGTGATTCCATTTTTAAAGGGGAAAGAATTTGGGCTCCAAAGAGATTTTAATTGGAAGTTTTGGTAGAAGTTCATAATTCTGGCTATATTATTCATCTTGGGAAAAATAAAATATACCATGATCTTAAAAGGACTTTTAAGTGGCTAGGCATGAAGTGAGATATAGCAATTTTTGTATCTAAATACCATCTATGTTGTTTAGTAAAGGTAGAGCATCAAAGATCAGGTGGACTTTTAAAATCTTTAGAATTTCTTGAATGGAAATGGACTGATATTTTTATAGATTTTGTAGTGGGTTTGCCTAGAAGTAGATAAGGGCTGTTGCAATTTGGGATATTATCGATAGGTTAAATAAATCAGCCCATTTTATACTTGTTTAATAGACTGATTCAATCGAGAAATTAGTTAGGCTGTATTTTATGGAAGTCGTCCATCTTTATGGTACACTGACAATAGATACATATCTTACTTTTGGCAATTAGTTTAATAAGATTTGGGAACTAATTTAGCCATGAGTATAGCCTTCCATCCTCAAATTGATGGATAGATTGAGAGAGTGAATAATATACTATTATGTTTATGGGTGCTAGATTTGGGTGGGAACTAGGAAGAACATGTAGAACTATTAGAGTTTGCATACAATAAAAATTATCAAACAAATATAGGTATGGAACCCAAAGAAGCATTGTATGGCAGAAGATGCAACACCCCATTGGATTGGACTAAAGTTGGTGATGTTCAACTATTTGGATCCGAGCTAGTTGAAGAGATGAATAAGAAAATACTTTTAACCGAGAATAGACTACTGGTAGCACAAGATAGGCAAAAGAAATTTTTTGATGCTCACCACCATTAGTTAGAATTTCAAGTTGGTTATAGGGTTTATCTTAAAGTGAGTCCAATGAAATTATTGCAAATATTTAGAGTGTCAGCAAAATAAAGTTCTAAATATGTGGGACAATTTGAAGTGATTGCTAGATCTTTAATTTTAGCATATCGACTAAATCTAACAGATGAATTTGTAGTAGTGTATAAGGTCTTTCATGTTTCTTCCCTAAGGAAGTGTCTATTAAATCCAAATCAACCTATCCAAATGCCAATAGAATTGCAACATAATATATCCTATGTAGTGAAGCCTATTAGGAATTCTAGGAAAAGATCTTAAGTAATTAAGAAGTCATAGTATTCCTTTGATTAAAGTTCAGTGGCAAAATCATTCAGTAGAAGAGGCCACGTGGGAAAAAGAGGAAGAAATGCGAAAGAAATACCCAAAACTCTTTTATTAACCAGGTATTCTTTTTTTGTAATCTCTTACTTATAAAAAAGAATTATTTAATTATGAAATTAAATCAATTGGCATCAAGGACTATACTTATTTTTATGAGGGAGAGTCTGTAACAACCCAAGGGTTGTTACCCATTAATAACTGGTTTAATTAGCCTAAAAACTTGACTATTAGTTTTCTGTCATCACTAAGTTCAAACCCTTAAATTATGAATCAATTTGGAAGTTATTTAATTTTAGTGAATTTATTAATCAATTTAAATAGTTAAAAAATAGGATAATTATTTTAACCTCTAATCAAAAATCTAATTGCCTTTTTGAATTTCTCATCCCCAAATTAGCCAAGAGTGAATTTTTAAAAATTTTTGAAGTTCTTTTGATCAATAAAATTTGAATAATTTAAATTGTATTAATTGTTATTAATTAGACTTAATTAAAACCACTTAAAATCTCTTTTAAAGGATAAATAGCCTTTCAATTCTAATGGCGAAGATCCATTGTCCATTCCCAAACAAGAGACTGCTGTATTAGTAGATCTGGGCCATCCTGTTGTTTTGGTGATACTGGTCAAACAAAATAGATAATATCCACGATAGATCTAATCTCAACTACTATATCAAAGCTCAGACCAAACGACTAAGGCAATGCCCGGGGTTCATCAGTTCTTGAGATTTGATCCACGTCGTCTGATCAGGCAGGTGGCTGAGATGCAACTAAGCACTATGCTCTATCACTTTCTCCAGCTCCGCCACATCAGTGCACGACCGTGTGAGGCCATAGTACTGGCGTCCTGCTAGCATCTTTCTGATCCTCTAACCTTGCCAAGACCCTCCATCCCATTCTCTTTTGACATTTTACCATTTGCAAGCATCATGGAGTCTTATGAAGGATCATCTGTGTTGGAAAGGCTCATTGGAGTTGTGTTAGAATGGACCTTAGGCATGACAATTCCATCATATTCCTTTAGTTAATACTGCAAACCTGATTACAATTATCAATTTCATGCAACCATCTATCTTCTCCCAAGCTTAATTGAACTTAAGTGAGTTCATTTTAGGCTAAGCAGTCCATGCCTATCCAATTATGAATAGTGCCCGAGCCCACCTGCAGCCTTCTTGCATGTCAGCTAGTCTCAAACACCATTGAAGTGTTCCTTAGTTCATTCGTGACCCAAGGATCATTATGAGATTTCATCCAAACCTAATTTCCCAATATGGAGGGAGCAATAGCCCTACACAGTAACCTTAGAGGTCCCCATCGGCAGAGTAGGACTAGGACATTATGGTCGTCATTAGTTAGGGATTTTTGTGTTGACGTGTAGGACACCTCATGGAAATCATTTTGACACTTCATACGCCCGATGAGGTGACTTGTGAGATCGAAATTTGAGATTTCCCCGTAACCCTAATACTCGGGCTCCGTCATTCGCAGGTGAGATTACAGAGCACAGTGCTAGGCGAATCAGCCAGTGACATGCGCAACACTGTGCAAGAATATTTGTCAAATATTCTTTGCCCATGGGGTGCGTAAACCCGACCGGCCCAAGCGTCATTACCACTGTTACTATAGAATATTTTTAGGGATATTTCCATTTAAGAAAATTTGAACATTGGGAAAATTTAATGCAGATTAAATTAACAAAATAATTTGGTAGATAAAAATAAAAGTATATTAAAAGTTCATATCAAAATAATCAGAAAAATGAGTAAAAGAATAATATTACATTAAATTTCTGATTTAATAATTTATTTTAATAATGACTTTACTAGTTACCATCAAAGGTTGTTAGCTCATTATTGAGCCTATAGAGCTCAAGATTTAGCAAAATTACAATCATTGGAAACTTTCTTCCATAAGGATCAATAATTTACTATTATTTCATTAATTTGATACCCAAATAAAAAAATTATTTTAAGGACTTAAAAGTTATTTTTCTATCAAATTACAAAATTTTTTCAATTAATTTTCTTAATCCTTAGGTAAATTTAGATGGATTTTTGGTATGATAAAATTGATAAATTTGAAAGATTATAGATAGGAAAACACTTAGATTAAGCTTGAGTTAGCCTACCCTAGTCCACTTAAGAAAGGAAGCTAGCATGTGCTTCATAGTTTATTCAATTCTAGGACTAAAATTAAATTACTTTCACTTCAGTACTTTATATATTAAGTTTACTTTCAACTTTTTATGGTGTATGTCTATACAATTTTATAGTTACATTTTCATACAGTGCTTTCATATTTACACAGCTCTAGTATACCTATATATTTATACCTATTCCTTTTTCTTAACACATTTTATGCAAGTTTTGAGCAACTATATCTGTACATATATTTACTTAAATTATCTGTTATTTTCTAATCATTACTTTACTTTTAATACCTTTTCTTTATAGTGTACCTCCTTAAATAATTGTAAATATTGAATATGATATCCCATAACATAGTAATAAAATTATCAACCCTAAAATGTAATTAAACTTAGTAAGTTTAACCACTTTTTTTATTTTCATGACTGTTTCCTACCGTATTAATAATCAAATACGGCAGATCAAGAGCTTAGAGATGAACTTGATTGAATGGCGGAATTTCAGCACCAAAAGCAACATTCAAGACTTCAGTTTTTGTTTTATTTTTTTCTTGTGAGGACAGGTGCTATTACGTCAAATACAATTTGTAACCTTTATTAACTGTGGTTGTTCTTACTTACTTTTCTATGGTGATTACTTTCTTTTATTTATCTAGATGTTTAGTATGGTAGTTTTGTTGTATTCATTATACAGCTATGCATTTGCTTTTCTACTCTCACATATTCTTAGCCTAATGAATTTTTTATAGTAGGTTTGTTTCTACTAATTTAGTATTAAGTACTACAGTTACACTTAGTATTGGATTAAGATACTTAATTTAACACGAGCATTATTGTTCTTCTCATTGAACCTCTACTAGTTGTTGGCCTGTCACATTTCCAAATTTTGGGCATTCGAATAGGGTTTAGTATCAAAATTAAGAGTAATATGATATCAAACTTTGCATTTTTAAATTTGTGAGAGGTATGCAATAAACATAAAATAGAGAAAACAAATGTAAAATGTAAATACATTTGTTCCTTCAAAATAACCTGTTATGTTTCATAAGAGATTCATATTTCCTTCAATATTATTTCTTTTCATGAACTCGAGAAATATAGATAAATTAGTGGATGACTTATATTCTTATAAATTTATTTGTGTTGTAATTTTGTATTTTTAATGTACTTTTATGAAAAAGAACTCAATATCTAAAGTATGGAATAATATGAGCATTGAACAAAATTTAGCACGCTACAGCGCACTATAGTGTCTCACAAACAATAAGCTCAGCGTTACACCGTGCCGCAGTGCCCTCCTGCCCGAGGGAACGGCACCCTTGCGCGCCATAATGGACTAAACCCGAGAGTTTCATGCTCACGCGAGCTGCAGCGTGACTCAACCAAAAAGCCTGGCACTCCTGCGCGCCGCAGTAGTCCTAACCTGAGAGGTTCGCGCTCAAGCGCGCCGCAGCGGACCAAACCCGAGAGGTCCGCGATCAAGCGCGCCGCAGCGCGACTCAACCCGAAAGACTGGCGCTACCGCGTGCCGCAGCGAACCAAACCCGAGAGGTCCGCGGTACTGCGCGCCACGACGCCTCTCGGCCCAAAAGCAAGGCGCTACCGCACGTCATAGTGGACTGAACCCGAGAAGTCCGCGCTATCATGCACCGCAGCACCATTCTACTTATACACAAAGAAGAAAGGGGAGCACTACAGTACGTTGCAGCAGACGCAAGATAGAAATCCCTGTGCTCTCGCACATCGTAGCACCTTTAAGACAAAGAACCTGCACTACCGCGCGCCGTAGTGCCCGCTATAGTGTTTCTCTGTAAACAAAGCTTTCAATTCAGCATTGGGAAGGCCAATGGACATGACTTTTTTTTCAAATAGCCAAAATTCATTACGAACATTAAGACTTTTCATTTCCAATAGAATAACAAAATAAAACTTAATAAAACTCAATTCTCAAGGAATGGGAAAAGTTGGCTGCATAAATTTTGAATAGAAAATAAATGAGTATAAAAGCAAAAGGAGAAATGCCGAATAAGGGTTTTGTTTTCAGAAATTCACGAGTTCAAGGGTTCTTTGACCAAAGATTACTGTAGATCAAAAATAAGTAGAGACCTTTCACAATGAAGGAGAAGACTGCTGCCTGTGAGGAAGAAAAGCGCAAGAGACAGAAGAGAAGAGGGGATCCAAGATAGAGAGAGAGTCACCCAGTTGTTCCCTAGTATTGTGCCCTATCTTTACTCCTTTGATTTTTTCTATAAAAGCTATGCAAATGCTTTCAACTTCTTGTAATTTTTCTTTTATTTACATTTCAATGGTAGCCTAAAGCCTCATTGGGAAGGGTTGGGTATATGCATGTAATGACTTAAGAGTGAACGTGCTTGTACTCTCAATATTAATGAATGTCTTTTGGTCATGTCTTTTTGATTGAATGATATGAATAATGGATTTGATAAGTTAATTTTGACATGAAAATATTTAAGCAAACAAAGTTTTTAACAGTGAAAACCAACGAGCTCATCACTTAGAGCTAAGGATTTGCATGCTGAGCATCCATGCCGTGAATGTCCATGACAACATTCGATGAGCAAAAATGACCAATGCAAACCTTTAGATCTGAGTTGATCGATAGAACCATGGGATAATTAATGATCTCCGAGTTCTACTACTCCCCATTAGCTTATGCAAGGAATGTGTGCTTGACAGCTTAGATCCTTGAGACAAGCTCTGTGAGCATCATAGCATAGTTTTTTTGCTAAGTTGAGAAGTTGATGCGTGTGAGCCGAGTGCCACTAGTCAAGCTCCATAACTAGTTCTAGGTTTATGCGATGGTTTAGATGCATTGAGTGTTGTGGGTGATGTAACATAACCCATTTAGCCCAATGACTCTTCTCTTTAGCTGAACCTAGGATTGATGCATGTGAGCTATTAGTGAAATCAAGTTCATGTGATGCTTAACTAAAATAGCATATTTCATAACTTAGACGTAAGCATTGAAATTTATCAATATTGATCACATGAGGGTCTATGTGCCAATATTGAACCTTCTTATGCTCATCTCTGAGCATTAAATGAGGCTCATCATATTTAGGGGACTCCTCAGAGAGGCTGTGTTTCTTGATTATAATTAAATCATTTAATCCATTTGATGCTACATTGATAAAGAAGAATACTTACATGAACCATTAAGGAATTTTATGCTGAAACCCAACTCTCCTTAATTTTAATCAAATAGTATTCTCATCAAAGAATACTTGATTGCATGAATTCACGACTAAACCAAAATACATATTTTAAATTTAAACATTAATGAACCTAGGTACACTCTAATAACAAAACAAAATACCATTTCCAGAGGATGATAAATCTCGAGATCTTACCATCTCATATTACTCCAGATCACGTGCACTTGCATGTAAGCGCAGACACATATTTTTAGTCTGTCATCTTTCTCTTTCTTTCTCTCTTCCTCATCGTTATTCTTCCGAATATGATAATAGTAAAAATAAGGAAAATTAATAATGGAATGGCATTAGAATGTTTATAAGAATTCTGAATATAATAGTAATAATAATGATGATAATAATAATAATAATGATGATGATGATGCTAATAATGATGATAATAATAATAATAATAATAATAATAATAATAATAATAATATAAAATAAATTGACAAAAAATTAAACGACATAAAATAATTAAGAAAATTGACATTAAGAGAAAATAAGAGTGCTAAATAATTATACTATTTATAATCTTAAATAATCATTTTATTGACTAAAATAATTATTTGAGATAAATAAGAGTTTTATATTATGATAAATCATGGTACATGTTAAAATTATTATTTCTATAAGATTAATAAAAGAAAATTGACAATAAAGTGAAATTGACAGAAATAAAATGACAATAAGCAATTAATTAAATGATAGAAATGGCAAAATAAAAATTAACAATAAATGGAAATATTAAAAATATTATTAATATAATATATTATTTATTTAATAATAATTATAATGTTTATTTCATATTTAAAATTTCTACTATTTATAATTATTTTTGATATTAATTATTAAAAAAAGAAATTAAAAAAAAAGTTATTCAATTTGAGCTTTCTATCCTACTCTCTCTCTATCTCTCATTATTCTCACAGTGGTGAGATCGCCGACATAAGGAGCGACGACAGCAGACTCGTTTGGTAGAGGAGATGCTAGTTAGGGGGTTGAAGAGGCCAAGAGGAGGGTGGCAGCGCTCAACTGGCCAGGGAGGAGGAGGAGAAATAGGGTTTAATAGGGGTTTAGGGTTTCATTTATAGGATGGGAATGGGGAGAGAGAAGGGAGGTCGGGCTGCCAGCCGATTGACGTTGCTGGTCAGTGTTGTGACAACCCAAAGTTGTTACCCAACTTAATTTAAGCATAATCATATCCTTATTATCATTCTATTAAGTTCAACTAGTCATTAGAACCAAACCCTGAAGGTTTGGAGCAAATCGGAGCTCAATTGATTATTTTGGAATATTTTAATATTTAATTAATTAGAAAATTGGGGTATTTATTTTAACCACAAAATTGAAATCCGACTTCACCGTTGCGATCATCACCCCCAAATTAGCTAGGGGTGATTTTTTGGACGCGTTTGGAAGTCGTCGGATTTTTGTGAATATTTTAATGTAATTAAATGCACCGAAAAATAGAATAAATAAATAATCATCAGAATCGAAATCCGACTTCGCCGTTGAATTCCTCACCCCAAATTAGCTAGGGGAGAATTTTTAGGAATCTTTGAGAATTTTTGGAGCGTGCTTCTAAAATCTGAATTTTTAAGTAATCAAAGAAAATAAATAAGGGATTATCTAGTCCAAAATTTGCAATTTTCCCCTAATTTTCTAATGCATCATGTCAGCTCCTCTAACATTTTTGGCTGGCCATCCCATCCCCCTCCCCTTAGCCATGCCTCAATGCCCCTAAGATCATGATGGCTCCCCTAGCTCCCTAACTCATAATGAAGCCTCCATATCCTTCATCTCCTGTAAGAAGGAATCTCAGCCTCTTCTCTTTGGCTTGTTGAAAGTTTCTAATCTCCCCCTTCATTGCTTGATACACTTGTGTTGAAGAAGAAGGAGTTTAGCTCACCTCTAAGGCTTTGGAGAAAGACAAATGTTCTCTCTTCCTCCACCCCTTGTAAGGTCTAAAGGTACCCCTTTACCCCTCTCTTTTGTCTTCTTCATATATCTACAATGCTTGAATACATCTCTAGACATACATGTTTAAGTATGCAAGCCATTACAGCTCTCCAAGATATTAAATTTAATGCTATATTTTTCTTGCATTCTGTATACCTATCCTTTATCCACATTTTTCATATAGTTAGGATATTCCGTTTGTGTCGATTTTAGTGTCGATGGAAAGGTATCGGAAAGACCTTTTCATCGATATATGGAACCGCTCATAGAATGCTCTAGATTGAGAGTATTGGAGCTTGAAAGTAGGCCTTCCAGGTTTCATCCTGACGAAATTGTCGTCTGGCTCTGCAGCGCCCGATTTTGCATAATAGGCCGCTGTAGCGGCATTTCAAAAAAATTAAATAAATCCGTTAGTTGATTAATTAAACATGCAAAATGGACCGCTACAACGCCATAGCGCGCTGCAGCGAAAATATTTTTTTTGAAAACTTTAGGAAATATCAAAATAAATTAATTGAACAGTAATTTTGTAAATTGAACCGCTGCAGTGCGCCATAGCGCACCGCAGCAGGCCGCGGTGCACCCCAGGGCTAAAAGCGCTACCGCGCAAAAAACGCTCCCGCGCAAAAAATGCTCCCGTGCGCTGCAGCGCCTGAAATTTCAAAATGCCCAGAATTTTTTAAAAATTGTCCTGTTTTGGCTGAAATGACCAAAACTTCACTATTTTGGTATTTTAGCTAAAATTGAACATTGCATAAAATTCTATATGAAAATTAAGTTTGAAACTTTATCATCTTTATCAAGTGCTCAAAAAAACCTTGTACCTAAAATGTATTGTGCAAATTGCTAGATAACTTAAAATTTCAGTGCCAATAATAACCCAAAATAATATTTATGGGATAAGTGGGTTATCCAATGAATGAATCCTTATTTTTATTAGTTTCTAGACTTTTACAACTTATTTAGATTATTTTGTCTTTTAACATTAGATTTAGGATAGGAGATTCATCCTATTAAGACTGATTTGCTTAATAGGTTTACCTCAATCATTAGATCACTTTTAAATTGAAACATAGATCTTATGTCTTATCCTTTTGGATTATGTGATTAAGCCCAATCTCATGGTGTTTAATCCATAATCTATAGTTTAGTAGATCTTGATCAGATCTTAGATACAACGTCTAAACTCATTAAACTAGGACGTATGATTCATTGATTAAACTTGTAGTCATGTTTGGTTGAATTTGATTAGAACCTAATCAGTTCTAATCCTTTTAACTTATAAGGCCGTACTTCTAAGTTACACTCGATAGTAGGAATTGGAGATCCTGAACTTGTGTAACTTAGAATAGTTAGAATGGTTTAATTAGACAACAACTGTGTCACCATGTTAGAAGAAGTCCCTTGCTTATTGGATTTATTTTGTTGCTACATATCCCTTGCTTTTGTGCTTAATCCCTTGGACATATCATATAAGAGAACTTTGTGCATGAAATGAAAACTTAGAATAGTTAGGATAACAGTTGCCTTTGGGTTCAATATATTTAGTAGATTCAGATGCACATTTACCCTAATGGATAGGGGTAAGGAGTAATAAGGATGCTTAACATTACTCATTAAGGAGTGTGTGTTAAGCTTAGAACCTATATAATCTTACAGATGTGCTTGACTCCTCAGTTATTTCTGAACATGTCTACAGAAATAAAGTAAAATAACTAAGAGATTCTGCATTTGTATTTACTGCCTCCTCAGTTATGCTGCTGGTTCTGTCTGCCATAGCCCAGAAAGGCTATGGGAATTTCTGTCTGCCCAAGCCCATAAAGGCTTTAGGGATTTCACTAGCCCGATGGCCAACTTTCTGATATGGCAGTTCTTACATACCTGTTTCAATTTTTAGCTTGCTGTGTACTATGTTCTGATGGATATTTCATTCAGCTCTTTACTTACTTGCTCAATTGTACATATTTATAGGATGCTAAACTTTACTACTTACTATATGTACCATATTCAGATTTTTGTCATTTAATTTGCATATATCATATGATCATCAGCATGTTTAGGATTAGACTTTACTTTCAGTACTTTCACTTACTGTACTATACATGTATATGCCCATTCTTTGCTTAGTTATTGAGGTGTGCTTTTTCCTCATTTGTTGCTTAGTTATAAATGTTATATTTATAGCTATCCCTGTTTCTTTGTACGCTTACTGCACCTATGCTTTTAGTTTATTTTTGTTGTGTTTAAGTATAAAAATGGTGACATTAATAACTCATGTAAAATATTCAGCCTAAAATATACTTAGACAATTATCTAATAAAATTTTCTTTTATTGGCTGAAGCCTTGGCATTATGAAACCGATAATGTCAGATTCAGATAGGTTTGAGGAGCTAGGTGTTGAAGCAGAGGTCCCTTACTTAGAGGAGGAGCTTCAGCCAGGAGAACTAGATATTTCTTAGTTCCTTTTAGCCGCTTGTGAGGATGAGTGATTTATCTTTCAATCTTTTAAACTATTTAAATGTTGTAATAATACAGGTACTGTGATTGTAATTTACTTTATGGGATTATTTCTTATTAAATCATGGATCTTCATTATCTTCTTTCATCCTTATCGAGAACATAATGTAGCTCACTCCCATCCTCTCTTCACATATTGAGGACAACTAAAGTAACAAATAGCTTCAAATTCTCCACTGTTACTGCTTTTGTAAACATGTTAGCGGGATTCTTCAAAGTGTTATTAATCTATAATGCTAGCTGACCTTCTTCCAACAACATTCTAATGAAATTGTGTCAAACATGTATATGCTTCATCCTGGCAAGAAATGCAGCATTCTTTGTGTGGTGAATCATGCTCATCCTATCGCCATATAGCTTCAAATCATCCTTCTCCTTGCCCAGTTCTCCCATAAAATTCTTCAACCAAATTATCTCCATAATTTCCTTGGTGATAGCAATGTACTCAGCCTTTGTGGTGGATAGAGCACCATTATTCTATGATCATCCTAATGTGAACATATATTATATAGTAGATATATCAACATTCTCTTCCATATCTAATCTTCTAATCAACATATCATCCACGTATATTGCATAAGAATAATATATTAGGAATTACACTATCTTATATAGCCACAGTGATTTGTCTAGCACTTATTGTACCCAGTTTTTGACATGAATCAGTTGAATCACTTGTACCATTGCCTAGGCACCTACTTTAAGCCAAAGTGGCACTTCTTAAGCTTGCACAAGCCTTGCTTTACCATTTTCTTAAACCTTGTACATCTGCAATTTTTGCATTAATAATTCCTCTTCCAGCTTTCCATGAATAAATTTAGTCTTCACATCCATTTAATCCAAGTGAAATCTTCAATTGTGATAATATTCAGCACTACCTAGATGGTAATCATCTTCACAACTACAGTGAAGATATCACTGTAGTCAACTTTGCACCGCAGCTAAGAGCCTATTAATTCAAACCTCACTTTATAGTATTTGCTCCCATTTGGTGCTTCCTTCAGTCGGTAAACCTACTTATTTTGAAGAGCCTCTTTCCAGCTAGTAATGTTGCCAACTCCAATGTCCCATTTGACATGAGTGATTCCATTTCATCAGTCATAGAAGCCTCCCACTTATTAGATCCATTCACTTGAAGTGCCTCTTCATAGCTTTCTTATTCACCATCATCCATTAATAATAGATAAAATAAAGAATGAGACTACCTTTATGGCAGTATAGTGACTTTTATGATTCTCCATAATGTAGGAGTTTATGGTTCAATCTATCTAGCACCATCCTAAGCATATTCTTGTATAAGCTCCTCTGACTCAATACTATCACTAACTTCCATGTGTTTGGACTCACTATCTGAAGTAACCTTGGAATCAGCCTTGACTCTAAAATAATTCTTGAAAATCACATTTTCATTGATAGTGACATCTCCTCTTATGATAACCTTCTGGTTCTGATTATCCTAGAAGATATAGTCAAAATTGCCCATGCCATATCCAAAAATATCACTTAATGGTTTTTGCATCAAGATTGCTCCTAGATCCTGCATCAACATACAAATATCTTGATGTGGTTTAGTTTCACCTCCTTTCCACTCCATACCTCTTTGAGAATCCCTTCATTTATGGGTATAGAGTGTTCCTGATTGATCAAATACTTTTGTACTAACATCCTTGGTCCAAAACTACTTCGAAAGCCTTGCATGTAGCCTCATGCTCCTATCTTGTTCAGTGATCATCTTGTTTATCCGTTTTATAACAACATTTTGTTATGGTTCTTGGGACTAAAAATTCTCTCTTGATTTCATTCAAGGCCCAAAAATTATTGATGTTCTTGTCCCGATACTCACTTACATTATTAGATCTTAATCATTTAAGATTCAGCCCTATCTCATTCTCAACCAAAGCAAGACATTTCCTAAGCACATCAAATACATCGGATTTATGCTTTAAGAAATATACCCATACCTTTTTTGTATGATCATTGATGTAGGTAACAAAGTATGTGGCACCACCTATGGAAGAAGTAGGAGCTGACTCCCATACATCTGCTTACACCAAATAAAGATTCAGACCTTTCAGCTCTCTCACACTTTTAGACAATATAACCTTTTTCTGCTTGCCTTGTACACAGTCTATGCAATTGGTAGCTAGATGTCCACATCACCTTTACTTAAAATATTGTATGCTTTCTTATCTCCTAGATATACCTTCCTTAAGTTACCCTTGGTTTAATTCTAGAAAGCACCTTTCATAGGAGTAGCAAGAAAGGATGTGCTCAAGTCCATCACCCAGAACTCCATATTGATAAGTGACGGGATCAATGCGTCCTGATCCTCATCTACTCAAATATTTCCAGTGGGGCTCATATCCTTGCTCACTCCACTTGCCTTTTTTAGATTAGGATAGTTCTTCTTGAAGTGCCATGCCCTTCCACAATTTCAGCAATTAGGCTTTGCTTTTTTAGGTCATGATTTTCCTCGACTTCACTTTGACCTATTTCCATTATATCTTCAATTTGCATTTCTTCCTTGACTCTCTGCATTCAATGTTGAAGTATATGCCTCCCCATGGGATCTTTTCCACACCTCTTCATTAAGCACCAGTCCCATAATATCATTGAACTTCAGCAATGCATTTTCTTATGAGTTTCTAATGATTGATACTAGCCCATCCCAACTATTTGACAATGATGAGAAGAATAATAAAGATCCAACCTTATCATCAAACATGATGCCCACCGAATTCAACTTATTTGTCATGGTGTTGAACCCATTCAAATGTTTTGTTACTAAGCAGCCATCCATCATCTTCATTTTGAATAATTGTTTCATCAAAAAAATCTTGCTAGAAGCTGAAGGCTTCTCATACATCCTTGTAGGGCAGCCATGAGATCAATAGTTTTTTTCTCATTTACAATATTAAATGCTATAGAAAAATATAATGAAATAAATCAAACCCAACACAAATCTATCTAAAGCCTCCCAATCCTCATCAAACATGGTGACTAGTTTCTTACCAGCTCCACTGAGTGGTAAATACAACTTCTTTTGGTTGAGGATATCTTTCATTTGCATCTTCCAAAAAGAAACATTTATGTCATTAAACTTCTCTATTTTGTGTCTCATTTTGTCAACTATTGCTCTTACTTAAATATTAAACCCTTAGAATGATCGCTTTGATACTAATTCTTTGTGCATTCAGAAATGATATCGGATGGGATACCATTGGTGGTTACTAAGCAACAAATATAATTATCCAAGCACAAAGTATTAAAACCACAGCACGAGAATCATAACATAAACCACATGAGCATCCTAACATACAAAATTTTATGTGGAAAGCCTGTTAACATGAAAATTGCGGAGCCACACCCCACAGAATAATTCATTATAAATAGGATGATTACAAAGATACAAAGAGCTTCACATTTACATGAATAAGAAGGATCTACATATGGAGCCCCACTTTGATCAAGGTCATGTTAACACATATATTAATATGATTACAATTGAGTGGTCACCATGACAGACTCTTAACTATGGCCAAATTATGTCTTTCACTAATCTACTGATAATTATAGGATTTTCCACCTGCTTATAAATCATTCACTAAATGAACTTATGTATATAAATAGAGTGCAGAAGCAAATAAACAACATCTACATCCATATTTAAAATAGAAGTAACAAAAATTAGCTCATAATAGAAATGCAGAAAAATAAATACATACAAGTCCTAAATTATTGCAATTTAAAGATAAATGTTTGACTAAAATAAAATGCTCTTCCTCTCAAAAATGCAAAATGAAAAGAGTAAACAACAGCATCATGATCATGCTCTTGGCTAAGCTCTTCACTTTGCGCAATCTCCTCAAAAAGCTCAAAGTCTAATGTGTTGATTTTACATGCCGAGGCCCCAACCAGGAAAAGTGAAAGATCTTGTGTTAGATAATTTTATAAGTACATTTAAGGATGCTTGACAATTCTTACACATTTTAGGATATCAAATTTGACTTAAAGTAATAATAGCATTGCTATAGGTGCAATAAGGTATAAGTAAAATAGAAAAGCTATAAACATAACATTTATAACTTATCAAAATGAGGTGAGTAAAGTAATACACCTCAATCCCAATAACTATAATATGGTTAGGCAATAATACATGTAATACTAAAAGCATCTATGCTATAACTTAAATAAACTTCCAAATAGGAGTATGATCATTGGTAAACATGCTAAGTAAATAGTAAATATAAATGAATAGTGATACATATAAATAGATCAAGTTAAATAAAAATCAAGGCAAACATCCTAACATGCATAAAAGCACTAATAGATCTACATAAGAAATTGAAAATGAAGAAAAACCATGCATAAACTAGAAGTAAAAGAAGTACAACTACCATATCAGAATCTATCTAATAAAGCCACTATAACTATAACTAAACTGAAACATATCATGTAAAATCATTTAGCTACTCAGAGCTAGAGATGAACTAAACTAAATTGAATTGAAGAGGCAAAAATACATACGCAACTTTATTTTAGTTATTTTACTTTACTTTTCTTAGCTTGTAAAAAAGTAGTTGAGGAGTCAAGCATGTTTATAAGATTGAGGTGGTTTCCTGAACTAGACATAACTCTCCCCAATGAGTGTTATGTTGTAGAGACCACTCAGATAATCATAGAGATGCTAGTGGAGCTCCGGTGGGCTTCTTTAAGGTTATGAGGCGATTCGAATCAAGGTTGAAAGTCTTAACTATAACATAGGCATCACAGCATGTCATTGCAAGCTGTCGCAAGCCATGGCACCCAACATCCGAGAGGAAGGCATCACAGCGTGACATGGAGGGTAACATAATAATGCCAGGGTGTCGCAGTGTGCCCTGAAAGATAAAGTCCATAGGCTGGGGTGCTATAGCACGCCGTAGTGTGCCCTTGCCAAAGTAGACAGGGACTAGGACGCTGCAGCATGCCACAGCTACAGGCATCCCGAGAACAGCGTGCATCAGTGCGTACTATAGCACGCCCTAGTGGAATCAGACAGAGACTGGGGCGCTGCAGCATGCCCCAGTAGCAGCCATCTCGAGAGCAGAGTGCTATAGAGCACCTCGACACATGCTGTAGCGCGCCCCAATAATAGGCGTTCCGAGAGCAAAGCGATATAGTGTGCCTTGGTGCGCACTATTATGTGCCCTAGCAGTAAAGCACACAGGAGCATGCTTCTACAGGTGCTCCCTAGTGCTTGGTTACCCAAGGCTTGGGCGCTAGGTGTGTCATAGCACCTGACATATTTTAATTCCGGTTCAAGTTATACCCTAAGCGATTTGAGGGGTATTTTGGACCATTTTGGGTCAAAATAAAGCTGGGTACTTAGGGAAAAATCTTATAGATATTTCCTATGTTGGTATTAGTGTATCCAAGTGATTTAGCTACTGTTAAGGAGAAGTCCTAATGAAGATAACAACTATGCAAAGGAGCTCTTGCATGTGAAGGAAATCCTATCCAGGTTGTGGATGCTACAAACAAGTGGTGGTGAACTAGAAAGTATTGAAGAGGTGCTTCAAATGAACAATTGAATTATGTGGGGAGTCTAACATGGATGATGAATTGGCATCACTCATGTCAAATGGGATATGGGAATTGGCAGCTATACCAGCTGGGAAGAAAGCTCTTTAGAATAAGTTTATTATTAGGTGAAGGAATAACTAGATGGGAGCAAATTATACAAGGTGAGTCTTGTAGTAAGAGTCTTCTTGCAGTGGCATTGGGTTAACTATAGTGAGATCTAAGTCTTAGTTGTGAAGTTAACAACTATCATGGTTATGCTAAATATTGTTGAGTTGAGGATTTACATATGGAGCAAATGGATGTCAAACTACATTTCTTCATGGAGAGCTGAAGGAGGAACCGTTCATGCAATAACTAAGTAGTACAAGGCTCAAGAGAAAAAAAAGTTGAGCTAGTGTGCAAACTCAAGAAGAGCCTCTACAGATTGAAATAAGAGCCAAGGCAATGGTACAAGAAATTCAATATGTTCATATCTAGGTTTGGGTATAAGAGGTACCAAGCAGATCATTATTGCTATATAAAATAGTGTAAGTTATCCTAAATCATTATGTTGCTGTATGTGGATGATATATTGATTGGAATATTGGACATGGAGAAGATTAGGATACTAGAAGAGTATATGTCAAAGGAGTTTGACATGAACGACTTTGGGCTGGCCAAGTAGGTTCTTGGGATAAGAATGAATAGGGAAAGAAGTTCTGGAGTTCTGAGGCTATCTCATAAAGACAATGTTGAAAAAATGTTGAAATATTCAACATGAGCGAGGTAAGGCCAATGAGAACTCCCCTAGCAATTCATTTTAGCTTATCAAAAAAATATAAGCCAAAGTATAAAAAGGAGAAGGAACATATGCTAAAGGTTTCTTATACTTTAGCAGTTGGGAGCTTGATATACATAATGATTTGCATGAGACCGGATATTGCTGATGTAGTGGGAGTGATTAGCGTATTTGAGGGAAACTCTGGGAAGCACCATTGGGACATTGTCAAGTGGATGTTAAGGTATCTAAAAGGTACAAAATGCAAAGCATTATGATTTAAAAGATCTGACATTATTCTACAGGGCTATGTAGACTCAGATCTTGTAGGTAATGTTGATGGTCAGAGGAGCACTACTAAATATGTGAATACATTGGATACTGTAGCAGTGAGCTAGATCTCCAGGCTACAAAAAACATTGTTCCTCTATCTACCATAAAGGTGGAGTACATTGCCATCACTGAGGTGAGTAAAGAGATAATTTGGCTAAGAAGTTATATGGTGAAATTGGGTAAGGAGCAAGAGGATGTGAAGCTCTATAATCATAGTATGAATGCTATTCACCTCACAAAGAATGCAGCCTTTCATGCTAGGACGAAACATATGCAGCTTCGATATTATTTCATCCATACAGTGTTGGAAGAAGGTCATGTAGTATTGGAGAAGATTCATACTTCTAAGAAACTTACTAATATACTTATAAAAGTGGTAACAATGAAGAAACTGAAGCTATGTGATGCTTCAGTTGGACTCGACACCTAACAAGAGAACAGGGGTGAGACCCACCATGTTCTTGACAGAGATTGAATAAGATAATGAAGAATTAAGGTGAAAGCAGAGATGATTCCTAAATGTCTTCTAGTAATAGATTATAATGTTATGGATACCATTCAGATCATCGTGGAGATGATAATAGAACACTGATGAGCTTTTAAGAGGCTTTGTGGTGATTCGAAACAAGGTTGGAATTTTCAGCTGCAAGATAGGTACCACAGCGCACCGTAGTGCGTTGTCGCGTGCCACAGGTCCTAGCACTTGAAAGGAAGGTGCCGCAGTGTGCCATGGTGGGTAGAAGACCGATACCATGGCATCGCAGTGTGCCCTGGCATATGGAGTCCACACCTTGGGGAACTGTATCACACCGTAGCGTGCCCTAGCAAAAAAGACAGAGATTGGCTCACTACAGCCAGCCCTAGTAGAAGTAGATAGAGACTAGGGCACTATAGTGCACCTCAATGATAGACATTTTATGAGCAGAGCAATACATCATGCCCAGGAGTGCACCCCAGTGGCATGCATTCCGAGAAAAGGGTGCTATAGCACGCCCCAAAAGAGGAGTCCCGAGATAGTACACTTCGACATGCGCTGTAGCGTGCCTCAGTGGCATAAGAATAAGAAAAACTACTGAGCCACACCACATACAAATTTCCACTATGAATCTTGAAGAGTATTGAGTTAAAAAGAGCTTCACTTTCTGAAGGAATACTAGATCTTATTCTAGAATAAAGGTGAGAAGTAGTAGCTACCACCTATATAGGGTTTCCTTCACATACAAAATCTCTCTTGCACAATTGTTATCTTCCTTAGGGTTCCTCCTTGACAGTAGCCAAAGCACTTGGAATCACTAATACAAATATAGAAAACATTTCCAAAATGTTTCCTTAAGTACTCACCTTCATTTTGGACACAACTTGGTCCAATGTACTCCTCAAATAGATTTGGGGTGTAACCTGGAGATGAGCTAAAATCAGCCAGGCACTACGGCATACTGTAACGCTCAATCCTTGGGTAAATAACTCCGGGGCATGCCGTAGCTCCTTGCTCTTGGTCATTAGAATCTCACCCTGAAGTTTTGGTCCAAATCATGTGTCAAATGGATCAAATCCTGATATTGGGAATTTCAGGAACCCTAGAATTTGACTTATCTAAATTGACCTTAAATAAAAAATCAAACTTCACCATTGCGCTCATGACCCCCAAATTAGCGAGGGGTGATGTTTTGGATGCATTTGGAAGTCATCAAAATTTTGTCGAATATTTTAATAAGATTTAAATACCCCAAAAAATAGGAAAATTAAATGTTCATCAAAATTGAAATACGTCTTCGCCGTTATATTCTTCACACCTCAATTAGCTAGTGGTAAACTATAGAAATTTCTCTCAGCCTAATTTATAGTCCAATCTTAAAAAGGAAAATTGATTTAATTAAGTAAATAAAACTTAATTAAAAAGGATTTTTACTTAAATTATTTTTAAAAAAACTTAACAAAGTGGGTCCTACTGCCCTTATCAAGTTGACCCGATTGGCCCAAATGGCGCATCTCTCACCATTCGATCAGGCCATTCACATCGAACGGCCCAAGCAGCTTCTCCCTCTCGTGTGATCGCCTGCGCCTACGCGTGTCATGGACTCATGCTGTGCATCTCTCGCAGCTCCGCCAGATGGCTATTTCTGCTCTATAACTCTTAAGCCCAATTTTTATCTCTTTTGGCATTAGGAATCAAAATAGGATCAATTGGGAGTCTTCTTCTCGTGCTGCATTTGACCCAGTCAGTAGGTGAAGAACTCAACAAAAACACAAGGTACCATCCAAATTCCATTATTTTTTCTCATTCAATTATTGCATATATAGTTCATGTACCATCTTATGCTGATTGTCGTATCCTTATTATGTTTCTATCTAACCTTCGGTGTTCGATCGAACCCTAAGGAGCTCGTGTGAACTGCGAGCGCCTAACACTAGGTGTCAGTTATATCGAAATGAAGAAGAAGGCAAAGGGTCATCTTTCTGGTCATGTTGAATCGGGCCGGGCCCGACCCGCGCCTCTGTCGCACAGTGGGACCGCCAGCACAACGCTGTAGTGCATCAGCGGGTCCCAGCATCATATCGTGGGGCCCGCCTTAGCCAGTTGTCGGACGATGATTCACAAACCTCTCAACTGTGTGGGACCCACCGTCCTAATCAGCTAATAAATTTATTTAATTATTTCAAATTATGGAATTCAGTGAATTAAATGTTAACAAATTAAATTAAGCAATTAATCAAACTTTGAACACTTATATCTCCTAATATATTGATCTAAGTATATCAAATATATATCTCATTTTAATAAAAAAAAAAGGCAAGGATCATTATGATGGTATCTATTTGGTTGTCTGAGGTGTATTTTAGCTAATGGCATTTAGGACCCCTAATTAAGTTCTAATTAACCTTATTCTTCGAACCTCCATAGCTTTGCACCAACTAATCCTAACATAACTAATATGAGTCTCATTTTAATTAGGAAATCATCAGGAATGCTTCTATAGTATTAATTTTGATGTTTGGTGTAAGATTTAGCTAATGACTTTTTGGTACCTCTCCTAATTACCCTAATTATCATGAAATGTTCATTTGACCATACTTGATCAATTGGACTACAAATTAGGTCATCCAATACTCCATTTTGATCAAGAAGGCCTAATAAATAGTAAATTGTAATAATATTTAGGATTTGGTGATTGGATTTCTTAATTAGCCCTAATCACTCAAAATCTAGATTAGTAAATATTAGCAAAATTAATAATCTAAATTGAGTTATTCAAGTTTTTGATAGTTTCTTAAGTTGAATAGAACTTTGTGGTGTGATTGGCTTTGTGATTTTATGATTAATTTAAATAATAACTTACTAATCACACTTAACCCTAATTAGCTCATAACTTAATCAAATGAAGTCCAATTTGGGTCTACTCCTAATCATAGTACTCAGTATGTTATAGGAAAGTTACTGCCAATAAATTTATTGAATTTGGACATCATTTGAGAAAGTTAGGTTTTTGACCTAATTATAAGCCTCCTGATTTATATATTTAAACCCTAAAACTTATTTTGGCTATAACTTGGTCATTTGATATCATAATTCAATAATTTTTTATTCTATGGAATGCTTAGATAGCAAAAAATAATAAATTGACTATATTTAATGTACTTACTATCTATATTCTCATTAAATAGTCAGTAATCACTTGGCATCAATAAATTTTATTTTTGAGCCCTAAATCAAAAAGTAGCATTTGGACCCTTAAGTAGGGACAAAATGATCATTTTGCCCAAATTTAGGTTTAAGTGCCCTTAAATCTTAGAATCATAATATAATCACTAAAATCAGTAATATAACTGATTTGGAATCAATTTATAATATTTAGACTCATCAAATTGTGAGAAAAATTCTAAAATTTACTTATAATATCCTAAATCATAAAATAAGCTTCATAAGGTGAATTTAGCTCACCTTATGCCCTCCATAGATCAATAAAATCAAAAAATAAAGCTAGCTAAGATTAATTAACATCAATGCTTAAATCTTCACATTTATCCTAACCTAATTCTTTAAGATCCTATTCCTTAAGAATTAGGCAAAGAAATAAGTTAGAATTTATTTATTTAGTAAATGGGTTACTCAATGGATGAAACCTTGATTTTATAGCTTTCTAGAATTTTATCATTTATTTATGATTATTTTATATTTTAACCTTAGATTTAGGTTAGAGATCCAACCTATTAAGTTTTGATTTTGCTTAATAGGATTTGCCTTAATCTTTAGTCCATGAGATTTGGTTTTATAAACATTAGCTAATAGAATCACCTTTGGATTAAGTGATTAAACCTCAATATTTGGAGTTTAATTCTTAATCCCTCAATTTTAGTTTATCTTAATCAAGATTCGCTTGGGTTGCTGAAAATTATAAAATTAGGACGAATGATTAATTATTTGACTATGTATGCGACACTATTGATTTGGATTAGAACTATTTATGTTTTAATGTTTAACTTGAAAGACTGTGAATTTGAGTTTATACTGGATAGTAGGATATTAGAGATTCTGAGCTTATTTAAACTTGAAATACTTAGAATGGATAAATTAGATAACAATAGATATCACATATATTTTAGTAAAGTCTCTTCCTTACTCTTGAACTTTATTGCTTTCCATTCCTTATATTTTAAGCTTTTTTATATTGAGCATAACATAAAAGATTACTTTGATGCATGAAATGAAAATATAGAAAATTAGGATAACTCTTGCATTGGTTCATTTTTGGATGGATATTTACGCACTTTTACTGCCAATGGACAGGTGGTAAGGAGAAATAAGGATTACATAACACATACTCATTGAGGAGAGTTGTATTAAGTTGGAGCCCGCTTTAGTCTTGTAGATGTGCTTGACTCTTTCGCAACTTCTGAACGTGTCCACAGAAGTAAAGTAAATTAACTAAAACTTATTATATATATGTATTTTATGCCTCTTCACTTCAGTATAATTATTTCTGCCTTAACTCATAAAGGCTAAGTGAGATGCATGAAACAATTTTCTACCTTAGCCCATAAAGGCTAAGTGATATGACATGATTTAGTTCAACTCAGTTACTGTTCTGTGGCTCGTTAGCCAGTTTTTCTAATATGGCAAATTTTACATGTTTTTCTTCCTTACTGCTTCCTGCTTACCTTTACTATAGTTTAGTACTTGTTTACTTACATATATTAGGATGTTAGTCTTGCTTGCTTACTTATATGTATCATACTTTAGTTTACTTTATGTTAATCTGCATAATTTCTATGATCATAAGCATATTAGGATGAGCCTTTTTTTTTAGTATTTATAGTTATTTTATACTTATATAAATGTCTAACCTTGGTATAGCTTTGGGTGGGGGTATGTGCTTTACATCCTTTTGCTTAAGCTATAAATATGTTATTTATAGATTTTCCCTTATTCTTTCTTAGCTTGATGCACCTATTTATGCTTGCTTAGTCATTTAGTTAATGTGATATCTTAAAAGATTTTAAAACTAATTATCAACCTAAAATGTACTTAGACAAATTGCATAATAATTTTTTTTCTTTTCTTTTAGCTAGGGCCCTGTCATTGTGAAACCGACAATGGCATTTTCCGAGCTATTTGAGGTGGTTGAGCCTTTTGACGAGCTTATTCAGAAGGAAGAGTGCGCTGCTGTTGAAGATCTTTAACTCTTTTCTTTTATCTACTTGTGAGGCTAAGTGTGCTTTCCTTTTCAATTAAACTTTTAAATATTATAATAATACATATTTTGTTTTTATTTTATTTTACTGCATATTTATTCTGAGTTGAATGTATTTACTTTCTATATTATGGTGAATTGGATGTGCATGTTTCTTGCTTCCACACTCTAAAAAATTCAAGTATTATGATTTGGTGAAATGCTCTCAGTTAATGATGAATTCCTTAGTTCTAAAGGATTAGGGGGAAAACCTAATCTGACTATAAATGAGAAACTTGTCATTTGGTGACCACTACATCGTAATCATGCTAACTTAAGTATTAACAGGACCACGGTGGGGCGGGGCTCCACACTTATATACATGAGTATTAGCATCTCAAAAATGCTGATCGTATCATAATGCTAAGTATAAATAGTAATAAGTACAAAGTGCGAAAGCTAAAAGCATTCATCTAGATCATTCATCATAGAACTTAAGTAAAACATTCATCTTATAAGAGAAAAGACAAAAAAAAAGTCTCTCAACTAACAACAAAAATATAAACTAATATAGAACAGTAAAAGCTGGAGTTGAGTCCGCAAATGTCCCACTAACTGCTCCTAGATCTCCTATGAAGCCTCCTGAACTTGCACCATAAGCTGCTCTAGATCTGGTAAATTGTCTGATCCCAAAAGTACAACATAGACAATGAGTCTAATTTACTTAAAGCTACCACGAATATTTATAGTTATCTAAAGTTTAACATTTAAGTAATTTAAGCAATACTGTAGAAAATTACTAAAATAGCTGAAAAGTCTAAAACAGCATAAAACTGAAAGTAAGGTAAGACAGTAACTAAGAACTAAGTGTTGAACAAATGCTGAAATAAAATTGTATTATATGTCATTGAATATATGTATATGCAATTGAATATGCCACATAACTGTATGCCATAAGTACGCATGACTCAATGTCACATGACATTCCACATAATCTTAGGTGAGCAGACACTCCGCTAACAGATTGTAGGTTAGCACAATGCTCCGCTAACAGAATCCTAGGTAAGTACAACGCTCCACTAACAGAATCCTTGGTGGGAACAATGCTCCGCTAATACTGATATGACTTATGTATTCTTATGGTATGCCAAGGCTTTAATAACTATATGCTATAAACTATTAAATTTAGAAATCGATTAAAACTAAGAAATAAATCTATTTGTCTCCACTGTTCATCCAAATGAATTCCAACTTCTGTCTTAATCACACTGAATTCATGGTTTTTATTATAACTACATTATAATCATCACATGGGGAGATTACATATATATGATTTAGCATGTCCTAGAAAGAGCAAACTTAGCACTTAGTTTGTTTAACTGCACTTATCGATACGTACAGGGTTAAGGGACAAAATCATTTTACAGTTTATTCTCTCAAATTAAGTTGTTAAACTCCCAAACTATAACACACAATGAACTTAGGATTTTTATCCTAAACTGAATTGCAATCATCCAATCACCTATGATAAGACTAAGAATTTATAATTCTATTCAAGGTAAATCAACCAATCCCATCTTAAGCAGAGTAATTCAGCTCTATGAATATGCATTATTATCTCCATCAGATAATACTACTAGTTTTCATTCTAATAATCATATTTAATATTCGAGTAACAAACTAATGAATCCTTACTCCATTGTGGTGAGTCTTATACAAAGGTTCCAAGGATATAACTTACAAGCCACACAATATAGGGTACGACCACAATGGATAATCTGAATCTAGAATCTTTTGGACATTCTACCACAAGGACTCAAGATCAAATTCTCCAAAGTCTTTAAGGTTCAACTAAGCTTCTACCTCAAAATTAGATAATAAGCTCTTCCTACCTCAATAATTTTCCTATTTAAAGGTTTATCACTGAATTGATGAAATCACTAACGTTTAATTTAAAGATTCTAAGTACAAAAAGGTACTATCAGTTTCAAGTTATAATATAAGTCAATTAGAGTTCACTTAAGCTTACCATTCTCAATCACAAAAATTAGATGCTTAAACTCAGTGTACAAATATAAAATTGCAACCTAATCAACTATAACAATCATAGGATAGAATCATATGAATTTTTGAAGATTGATGGTTGTACTAATTAATCTTATTTTATAGATTGAATAATACTAGTAATCTTACTTAGGAGAAATTATTAAGCATATGCTCAGATAATCAATCACATGAGTTTGTCATAAGTTCGTAATCTTCTAACTTACTAGTCTAAGATCAGCGATGTTATGTATGGAGAGCCTTTAGTGTCCAGGGGCAGCAAAAGTGTCGCAGTGCGCCGTGGTGTGCTGCGGCGCGCCTAGGTAGTTATCTTTTAAAACTGAGATGCAGTCGTGCGCCTCAGCGGCCAGCATTTGAGAAGCAAGCGCTTCAGCAATAATCAGTGCCATAGTGTGCCCCATTGGATCCATTCCAAGGCGCGAGTACAAAACCAGAGACATAGGCGCTACCGCACGCCATAGTGCGCACCACAGTGAATGATTATTTAAAAGTCAGGCGCTACGGCATGCCGTAACTCCTAACAGAGTTTTCAAGTTTTGTTTTATGCAAATATAGGGGTATTTTGGAGAGTTTAGGGTTTGAAATTGAGTTGAGTACTTATGACTAAATGTTGAAAGAAAACCTTAGTGTTGGCACATCAGTTTGCAGGAAAAAGGTTGCTATGAGGAGAAGAACCCTAAGCTAAGCCCTAGGGAGCTGCAGTCCAAGCCAAGTCTTGCAAGTTAGAGGAGTGACTTTAAGTGATATATGCTTCTTTCTCTCTCCATTCTAGAGTAAGTGCTGAAGCATATGTGCTGAGGTGAATGGCTCTTTTAGCTCTATAACTTTCAAGTTATTTCCAGTGGATTTTCTTATGGTGTGGCTCCATGGTTTTTCACATTCTTTGGTTTTCCATGTATATCTGGGTGTTTGGATATTCTATGTTTGCTGTGCACTTTTCTCTTATATGTGCTTATGATTTCTGAGTTTGCTTGGTAACCATCAATGCAACCCCAATCCTTGAATCCATTTTGAAGTGTGCGCTTTCTTGTGAAAAGGCTTCCGCAAGCAAAAAGAGTGTGCAGAAATATTCAAGAGGTAGATTTGATTTTATGCGCATCATCATCATTTATACAACAATGAGTGGTATCAAAGGGTGTGTTCTTAGCTTGTTGATTCAAAAAAGGTTTGCTTGTTTGAGCAGAAGCAATGACTGAAGAAATGAGACACAAGATTGTGAAGTTCAACGAAACAAAATTTGTGTTCTCAAAAATGCAGATGGAGGATCTACTTTACTAGAAGAAGTTGTATCTACCATTGAAAGGTGCCGACAAGAAACCTACAAGTATGACTGATGAAGAATGGGGGGTTCTTGATATAATCACTTTGGTTTTATTAGCTTATCACTGTCGTCTTCTATTTCTTTTAATATTGTTAATGAGAAAACTATTGTAAATCTCAAGAATGCCCTAACAAGGATGTATAAGAATCCCTCAACTTTAAATAAGATTTTCTTAATAAAGAGACTTATTAATATGAAGATGATAGATGAGTACTCAGTGAATGAACACCTCAATGGTTCAACACTGTGATGAGCCAGTTGAGTTAGGTGGGAATCAGTTTTGATGACAAGGTCCGAACTCTGTTGTTCCTCTCTTTATTGCAGGATAATTGGAATGGGTTGGTTACAGCCATTAGCAATTTATCAGGGAATGTGTCATTCAAGTTCAATGACATCATTGGGATAGTGCTGAATGAGGAGGTGTGGAAGAAATCTCATGGCGAGGCATCTACCTCAGCACTGAATGCTGAAAGCAGCGGGAGTCATGCTAAGAGGAGACGTACCAAAAATAGGTCGATGTCTCGGTGAGGTAAATCAAGATCCGAGAAAGCCAAATCGGATTGCTGGAACTGTGGAAAGGCTGGTCACTTTAAGAAGGACTTCCTTACCCTAAAGAAGCCAAGTCGTGGTGGTAAAATGATGAACCCCACTATGAATATTTTGGTTGAGGAGGATTAGGATGCTCTGGTCATCTCACTTGTTAACACAGAGTCCTAAGTTGTGGACTCGACACATCTTTTCATGCCACTTTGTCGAGGAGTGCCTTCAAGAGTTACACCAAGGGTGACTTGGGGAAAGTGGATCTTGGAGATGATAAATCATGTGAAATCATTGGCGGAGGTGATCTGGATGTGAAGCTACCATGAGCGCAATTTGGAAGCTGAAGGATGTTAGACTTGTGCCATGTCTAAGAAGAAACTTGATCTCAGTAAGTAAGTTATCCAGAGAGGGCTACAGCACTTATTTTACAAGTGACTCATGGAAGGTCACCAAGGGTGCACTAATTATTGCATTTGGTAGTATGGAAGGTACACTTTACTAGATCAATAAAGTGTTTAACACAATTGCAGCTGCACAGGAGATAGATGCATATCTATGGCACCGAAGGCTTGGCCATACGAGTGAGAGGGGGCTGAAATCCCTACGGTCAAAAGGGAAGCTCCAAGGGCTGAAGTCAGTTAACTTAGATTTTTGTGAAGATTGTGTGCTGGGCAAATTGAAGAAAGTTTCTTTCTCTAAAGTTGAGAGGGAGCTGAAAGGCAAGAAATTGGAGATGGTACATACAGATGTATGGGGGCCAACTCCTACATCTTCCAAAAGTGAAGTAACATACTTTGACACCTTCATTGATGATTATACAAGAAAGGTATGGGTTTAATTTCTAAAGCACAAATCTGATGTATTTGATGTATTTGGAAAGTGGTTAGCTTTGGTGGAGAACAAAATCGGATTAAAGCTAAAATGCTTAAGGTCTGACAATGGTGGTGAGTACTATGATAGGAATTTCAAGGAGTTCTGTGCTTTGAGATGGATCAAGAGGGAGTTTACAGTCCCTAGAACACTACTGCAAAATGGTGTTGCAGAATAGATAAACATAATAATCTCAGAGATAGCCAGTAGCATGAGATTGTATGCAGGTCTCCCAAAGAAATTTTAGGCTGAAGTCGTTAATGCAGCTGTATATTTAATTAATAGGTGACCTTCCATACCCTTGATTGAAGGGTTCTCTAAAGAAGCTTGGAGCAAAAAGGAGGTGAAAATGAACCACCTCAAAGTATTTGGCTACTCATCCTATGTGCATATTGATGAATGATCGAGGAGCAAACTTGATGCTAAGGCGATCAAGTGCACATTTGTTGGATATGGCGCGAGCGAGTTTGGATACAGATTCTGGGACAATCAGAACTAGAAAATCATCTGAAGTAGGGATGTCATTTTCAATGAAAGTGAAATGTATAAAAATTGTATGGGAGTCAAGACTGACTCCAAGGATGCTTTAGATGGAGAACCTAGGCATATAGAGATTGATGACAACATTGGCCAGATGTTGGAGAACATGGAGAAGCTCAGGATGGTGCTAATATTGAACCACAAACACCCATGTTAGAAAGATCCACAAGAGTGTCTAGACCACCATAGAGGTACTCTTCTTCTTTGTTATATTTGTTGCTAACAATAATGGTGAACCAGAAAGCTTAGAAAAGGCACTTTAGATTGAATATTCAAGCAAGTGGGAGGCAACCATGAATGATGAAATGGCATCACTCATGTCAAATGAAACATGGAAGTTGGCACCCTTACCAGCTGGGAAAAAGCCCTTTAGAATAAGTGGGTTTATCGGGTGAAGGAAGAGATGAATGTGAGTAAATGCTACAAGGTAAAACTTATAGTCAAAGATTTCCAACAAAGGCATGGGGTTGACTACAGTGAGATCTTTACCCCAATTGTGAAGATGACAACTATCAGTATACTAAACATAGTTGTAGTTGAAGATTTGCATCTGGAGTAAATAGATGTTAAAACTACATTCCTTCATGGAGAACCGGAAGAAAAGCTATACATGCAACAGCATAAAGGGTACAAGGCTCAAGAAAAAGGAAAGTCTTAGCTAGTGTGCAAGCTCAAAAAGAGCCTCGATGGCTTGAAGCAGGCACCACAATAATGGTACAAATGGTTTGACAGATTCATGTCAGAATTAGGGTACAAGAGTTGCTAGGAAAATCATTGCTGCTATATAAAGCAGTATAAGTTCTCCTATATTATCCTCTTATTGTATGTGGATGATATGTTGATCGCACAATTTGAAATGGAGGAGATAAAGATGCTGAAAGAGCTGATGTCAATGGAATTTGACATGAAGGACTTAGGGTCAGCCAAGCAGATTCCAGGAATGAGAATCAATTGGGAGAGAAGTGTAGGAATTTTGAAGCTATTGCAGAAGGATGATGTTGAAAGGTGCTGAAAAGATTCAACATGAAAAAAGCGAAGCCAGTGGGCACTCCCCTAGCAAGTCACTTCAACCTATTGAAAGAACATATGCCAAAGTTTGAAGAGGAGAAGTGTAACTACCAAAGTTATTACCCTAACTAATTATGACTAATCCAAGTTCTAATTTTGTTCCTAGTGCACTAATTAAGTCACTAGGAGTTCACCACTAAGACCTAGTCCAAATCAAAAGTCAAATGGATCAAACCTTAATTTTAGGAATTTGAGGAACCCTGTAAATTGACCTCAAATCAAAAATTAGACTTTGCCATTGTGCTCATTGCCCCCAAATTAGTTAGGGGTGATATTTTGGAAGCAATCGGAAGTCGTCGGATTTTTGCCAAATATATTTTATATATTTAAAATACACTGGAAAATATGAAAAAATAAATACTCATCAAAACAAAAATTCGACTTTGTCGCTGCGTTCCTCACCCTTCAATTAGCTAGGGTGAATATTTGAAATTTTTCAAAAGTCATTAAATAGTTAGATTTAATTACGAAATTTTGGGTAAATTAAATTAATTAAATGTTATAATATTTAACAGTTGACAATGCTGTCAACTAGCTCACGCTGTCACCCTCCTTACCGTCGGATCAAATGGTAGACCCTAGCCCTCTGATTTGGATCAGACGGCGTACAGCCGTCGTTCTGCGAGCGCCATCCGTGTCTCCTCCGCGATAGCCACTCACGCGCGAGGGAGCCTCGATGACTCCGTTTGGAGCCTTTATATCCACTTACTAGAGTCCCCCTCCCTTGGGGGAACCCTAACACTAACTATGGAGAGCATCCAGAGCTCAGGACCTGATTTGAGCCCTTGTTCTTCAGCGATCCATCGATCAAGGTACCTCTCTATCCTCTCCGATCAGATTGCAAGATTTATTGTTTCCATACCTATTCCACATGCTCATTAGTATTTTAACCAATCTGATTTAGTTCATTCTCATTTGATTTGGCGAATTTGGTAACTCCTCCATAGTAGAATTTGTTCTCCACAAACCCTAATCCTCGTCCCGGCGTGATCCGTTGGGAAGGCGAATCGCCTTCGGGTCTAACCGGGCCACCCCGGCCTGACTCGCGTGCCTACTGGGCACTCGCGTGGCAGTGGTGGGTCCATCTAAGTCGCGTAGCTGCACTTTATTAGTCTGCATGGCGTCTGCGCTGCATTCTCAGCAAGTGGAACCCACTCGTCTCAACAAGTGTTATTTGATTTATGCAATTTATTGAATTTCCAAATCAAATGATCAATCAGTTCAAGTTAACTGGATTTGAAGTTTAATTTAGTCAAATTAGGATTTGAATCCAAACATGACCTAATTAGGGTCATTTACAAAACTTTTAATTGATAAGATAATTGTTGATATATTCATCAATTATTAGTGTACGAATGAGTAATCGATTAATCTTTAATTAATTTAAATTCTTAAATAATCAATTTATGGTTTCATTCTTGATTAAAAAAATTCTAAGGATTTAAATGTCAAAATCATAAGTTATGTTCTCTAAAATGGATAATACTAATTATGAAACATATACAAAGTTAATTAACCAATTCAGAGATTAATATATGCTAATTATAAACTAATCAAATCTAAAATAGATTAGCTCATAATTATAAAATTAATAATCCAAATTCCATGCAACTAGGCAATTAAGCTCTAATTAGTTATATGAACAATCTGAAACCATAAAAATGCAAGATTAGCTAATTAAAAACTCTAATATTCACTAATCATGCAATTCAAATATTAGGGAACAATTAACAAAATATAAATTATAAAGTTATTCTACTTAGCACATGCATTCTACAAAATATAAAGAGTTAAATGAAATTAAAATCATACAATTTGGCTAAGTACACATGCTAATCCTCTCTAATCATGGTATTGGAGCAATTAGGCTAAATTAGAAAATGTATTTATATAAATTAAAATATATATATATATATATATATATATATTTATTTATTTATTTATTTATTCTTTATATTTTTCTGATTAAAATGATATTTAATTTTATATAGTTTGGACAAGTATATAGAAAGTTATTCAAATAAATTTTTTGAATGTTTTTTATTAAATTCCCATTAATCAAATGAATTTCCTTAAGGAATTTAATTGCTAAATGTTTTATAATTAATAAAACGGATTCAGCCCATTATCAAAAGACCCAGGTTGACTTGACCTGAGGACCCGGTACTGTGGAACTGCACGGGTCACGAGTCGGTCCGACCTGCACAATCATTCTTATTCCTCCGCCTCTTCCCTGACATACAACGAATTAGGCTAGCCCTAATATCTCAATTCTCTAACATCCAATCCATAACACTACCTCCCGATGATTGCCACACATTCACCATGACTAGAAGCATCGACTGAGACCTAAAGACCCATATGGAAGTGCTTGGATCACTGGAAGCCGACTACACCTAAATTTTGTCTACAATTTACCTGTGAAAGTGAATACTCTCAACACAGGATATGCCAGGCTAAAGGCTCATTGGCTATACCTTTAGGATGACTAGGCGTGCCTAAGCCTTATACTGGCATGGCTTGGAAGTGGTTGGAAGCGTGGGGCCTTACTTGGCCCAGCTCTCAGAGATGACGTTAGCCCGATCCATCGATTCGATCGATCGGCGCTAACCTGAGCCTCAACAATTATTTCTTTGCGATTGAATGACTTAGGGAATTGATTTCGAATTAAAGTAAGCAAGTGTTAAGCCTACATGACTCTTCATGACAATGGAGTACTTGGTTTTTAATGGGAGAGCTGGTCGATGTTGATGAAAAATTTCTTGGGACTGGCAAGGTTTCAGGGAGTACTAGGGATCCTGAACACCATGATTGACCCTCAGACTATGGCTGGGAGGAACTGCAATAGTAGTAAGAGCTCCAAAATACAGAGAGGCAAGGATCTTAAATGAAGGAATCACAGAGAGTAAAAAACTCTCTGGACACTTCTTGTGGCCATTTATAGCTTTAGAGAAGAATTGGAATGCGGCCAATTGGGCTGGAGAGGCTCGGGAGCTCGGGCCAAGGTTGAGCTTTAAATTTCCATAATCGTGCTTGGTCGTGCCACGGGGTCCAATCGAGATGCTAAGTTGAGAGTAGGAGGATCCTAACAGTATGCTGAGGTGGACGAGGAAGTGAGGGACACGGTCTACTATCTGGGTATGGAGGATTTTCTTTGATCGGGGACATGAGCAAGTGGGAATGAAGGTCAACAATGTCAGGACCCTCGGCTGTCGTCTGACCTATTGTTCAGAAAGGCGAAATGGTTCAAATCCTCCGAATCCTAACAACTGGATCTGTGATAATCAGAGTGGTGGGATCCACAGGATTGATCCAATGACTGATCAGCGCTCCCACGAAAATAAATCCAAGCCGTCGAATCAGATAAAGCGATGGTAAGATGGAGCGGGGCTTCGCTATCGCGTGACCGAGCTCCACGGCGGATTGCCAGTAGTCTGCATAGTGGATCCCAGACAATTAATTTAGTTAAGGATCTATTTGCATATGTGAATTGTTATGAACCCTTATATGCAATTTTCTCAATTTAATAGAAATTCAATTACAACCTAAATAACCTCTAAGAACTTCCAAACTTGCACTCTTAGCAAATTTTGGGGTGAGGAATTCAAAAATGTAATCAGATTTTAGATTGAAGATCAAAATATTTAGCTATTTATTAGGGTTCCTAATTTGACAAAAATGCCAATTTAACTTAGTGATATCCGATTGACCCTAAATTTTTAGGGTTTTCTTTTAATGACAATGTGAATGCAGAATATGATTAAGCTTGTGATTAAACTAGTAACACCTGAGGTTGTGCATAATCTCTTAAAGCTCTCCCCAAATTATTTTGATGAGCCTCACATAAATTAGGGTCAGCCATATTGTTAACCATATTAAGGTTTATTTAGTTAGCTCTTAACCGCCATCTAAGTCTAAAAGGGTTTGCTTAGTTTCAAATCAAAAGCAAAATTTTATGCTCCTATGCTACTCATAAACAACCACAACTGATTTGAGTTACCTTGGATAGCTTATAACAAGCACATGGCAATGAACAAATATAAAATGAAAGCAAAATGAATATAAACAAAATAAAAGAAATTAAAATAAACAAAATTATTTGAATCACTAATTCTAGTTGTTTGATACTTATTCAATCAATCCTCGACAGTGACATAGAAACTAAATAGACCCTAAATAACTATCTTTTAATCACACAAGTATATGTGGTCTGTAATAATATAGGAAGGGAGTTCTAGATTATTATTCTTTGAGATTTATGTATTAGTACTAGCTACTTATTTATCTATTAGTATTCAGTTGTTTGAAAGTTGGTTTTCTAAATCAAAATTATTCTTATGTTTAAATGAGTATTTTATCAATTTAAGGAGATCAATGAGAATTAAGCTAGATTTTTATGATTTTGATTTAAAAGCACGCTGAAATACAATTTAGTAATTCTTGAGAATTCTATATTTTGGTTTCAAGGAGGCAGTAGGAATATTTATCTACTAGTGATGTCTCACGTGCATGGATCACTTACAATTCTAATATTATGGTCATCTTTAGCGATCTCCTTAAAACCTAAAGAATTCAAATCTTAACATCCAAATGGTGGACAATCTAACATACTATCGGCTTTACCCTATCTAGTGCAATTAGAACATTATTTTTTCACAGTTGCACTTATATAGTTGTGAGATTAGAAAGAATTTCTTAGATGTCTCTACTCTAATATCATTCTATTAAACTTAAACTTATGTCTAAACAGCAAGTTTTCATTAAATTAGACTCACACAAATCATGAAACATTCATGTGTACATAAACTCTAATTTCAGAACTTATAATTCAATGCATGGAGCAACTAGAATGATTAAAGCTGTAATGGCTGCGTGGGCATTCCTACCCTTTCATGACTCTATTCAGTAGGGGCATGGGTATGCCTACCCAAGTCTCTATTTGGTGCAGGCGTCTGTGGCACCTCACCGTGCTTAGGCAAGTTTGACTCTATCTGGGCCGTGTTTGGGATCTCTTGGGCACGCCTGGATCCATTTGACAAGTGTGAATTAAGAGTTTTGGCGCACCTAGGCCCACTTGAGTGCCCAAACATATATAACTTGCTCATTTTAGTGCTGGATAGAGGTGCTTTGGCACGCCTGGGCATGCCTGAACACTTAAAGTCATGCCTTCTAAGCAAAATTCTATGTTTTACGAATGGAATGCCTAAATCACTACAAACATCAAAAACATGCAAAAACACACTTACTACCATAAAAATTTTCAAAAATAAACACAAAGAAGGGGTGAAAATATTATGTTCTTAAGTGTTATCACTGAATATTGGTTTGCATTAATTATTGTATGTTGTGTTTACATTCTTCATTTGCACTATTGTGCTTGTGAGATTAAAGTTCAAGTATTTTCTAGTTGGCAAGTGTTCTAAAACATGATTACTATATCAAAGATAAAATGTAATATGATAAAGTTACTAATTTATTTTGGATAGCAAGTAGGTGTAGTAAAATAAATCATAAACATGCATGAAATTGGAAGAACATGATCACTTAACTAGTCAGCTACATCACTAGATCTTTGCATGCAAGGTACAATTCTAAGTTATTGTTTTAAGTTCATAATACCAAAATTTAGATGTTAAAGAATAAGCATTAATTTTTAATAAGAATTAAGTTCTAAAAAGAATTAATCAAGAGAAGGGTTATGTGAGATGGATGTTGGCTAGTATTGTTGTTTACCAGTCAAGGTTCATACTTGTCCAAATTAAACTATAATCTAAAAGCATGGTATTTCATGGTGCATAACATCATTCAGTTAATTTCTTAGGTTATATTTAAGGAATGCGTGATTAAGGTAGTACAAAATTTATATTATGTTAGATTTCACTCCAAGTCCAAATTAAGTTTTCTTACACAGGTTCTCATGCATAGCCCTTGGATTGATTTATGATCAATCAATCATGAATGAGTAATATAAGACAATGAGTGACATTATCACAAATTATGCATGCATGTGGAGTGATTTAATGTGAATCTAATAATTGTGTGCATATGGATGATGATTAAGTAGCTACAAAAACAAAAAGTTTGCATCATATAAATGAATGGTTTCAATAGGTTACACCTTCTCCTTTAGGAAACATGTAAGCTTATGAACTTATGGATGTGGGTTTAATAAGCAATGATTCTTATTCAACTATTTAGTACGAATGCCATTTACTTGTGCACAAAATCAACACTCAAGTGAGCATATGCTTAAAAAGACAAGCCAAAAGGAGAGCATTTAGCTTAGCTCACAATGGTGTGTGAAGTGAAGTTAAATGAGTTTCCAAGATTATGGTTGTGGTTAAGATAAGTGGAATCAAACTTAGTCAACATAGAAACTTGAGTTCTTGACTTAGCCTTGATTAACTCAGAGAAAAGAATTCGGCTAGGGAAAATATTGGGATGCTAATGCTGGGTAGAGTCTTACCAACATATCTTAAAGTTTTCACAGCACGTGCTGAGATCAAAGAAGTTCATATGGATGGCCAGTGGAGAAGTTATGGTCGGCGGCAGCTCCCCGAAGGTGCAAGAGTGGCTCTCTGGTAGGATAAGGAGAAGGTAGATTCGACGGCTGTGGGGCGTCCCTGAGGGAATCTGGGGATTCCTCAGGGTCTATACTGAAGCTTGGGAAGTCTGTGGCTAATGGTTAGGTCGAGGAGGATGGCTAGTCGTCGACAATGGTGTGAATGTAGAGAGAGCAGCTCTTGTTTAGAGGTGAACAATGAGTCGTTTGGAGTGTAAAAGAATGTTCCTATGAATAAACAGTTTTATAGTTCGAAACCCTAGCTGTCCTAACCATTGAGTTTGCGATTACAAAGATGCAAGATTGGACCCAACTTGCTGTGGAGATGAAGCCCGTCAGCTATTTAAGGTGTGTGTCTAGCCCTTCAACGGATGATACTTCCCTTTACGTGGCCATGTGCACCCTAACAGAGTCATCGAAGGGGCAGGAGAGGCGACTGTACCACAATGTGGAGCGAAATCCGCCACCTGCTACGTGTGGAGGTAGAGAAAATGAAAGTGAACAGTGGATAGGAGAGCGATAATGCGGAAACGGTAGAACGAAATGGCTATTTGAAGCTAGAATATATTAAATTATGAGCTATTTAGATTAATACGTGGTATTCAAGAAATTTTATCTAATAGAAATTGAGATTATTTTATTAGTATTTTATTTTATTTATATTAAATAAAATATAAATATTATTTTAAAAATTTGTATTGAAATATATCTAAATATTATTGAATGAATTTTTATGAATGTTATATCAATGAATTTAAATAATATTTTTCTTAAATTATTAGTATTATTAAAACATTTATTAGTTTTGAGTATTTTCCGATTCATTAGAATCTAAATTTTATAGAATTTGAGCTAGATGCTTATTTTGACTGGACGAAACTTAAACATATTTATATTAGTTCTTAAAAATTAAAATTTTGAAAATTAATTTAAGAAAATTTATTGTTCCAAAAATTACAAAAAATTTCCACTTTGACAATCTAAATATACAATTATTTTTTAGTTTTATTTTCAAGACAATTATATATATATACATATATATATATATACATATATATATATACATATATATATATATATATATATATATTTATATATATGTACTTCTTATTCAAAAGAAACTTATAGTTTTATTGCTACTTAAAGAAAATCACAACAACATAGGATTTGAAGATTACAAAATACCTAATAACTAAGAAGCCATAGCTCAACTCTACTATATAATCCTAAGAAATGCTATATGAGATACAGATGGACCAATGCGGCCAGCACCCAAAGTTTATGAGTTTAAGAACACAGCACGAACCACACATACCACAACTCACTATCAGCATAACCCCTGCAGCTTTTAGGATATACTTCAATGACTGAGCTGCTGCACTCAAGCCAAGAGCAGGGATCTTCCATCGCAGTGCCATCCAATCAGGAATCATACCATCGTGAGCAGCTGAAACCATCACCTTATGGATATTGATGCTTTCAGCCGTTTGAAATTGGTCCAAGCACAATTCCATATTGAATACATTAGAGTATCGAGCCAAAAATCAAACGTATCAACTGATATATCATAATGCTGCCCAGTACGATAAACACTATCCTTATGCCAAACAGAAACATGAAAGCATTGCC